>JAVJIF010005386.1:0-227119 GCA_038442645.1 Agave tequilana
AAAACTGTATTTTCTAAAACTTGAATTTTTGAATAGAAAATACATTTTGTCCAAAACTTATCCAAATACAAAACATGATATTAAACAACATTTAGGTATGATGATATGGATATAATCCTATATACATGAAACATAATATATCCATGTTTTTGTCTTTAATTCCAAAATATGTTTTGTCAAAAATACCAAAACATAAAACACATGAATATGTAAGTCAAAACTAAATTTGTCTAGAAAGTTAAGCATGCATGTATATAGAATAAATCTAATATACATTAAACCATGTAAACTTGTTTTGATCTATCTATTCATGAAACCAAGATCGGTTAAACCAAAAACGGAAAAGCCGGAAAACCAATATTCAAAACATGAAACGTGTGTGTTGTGAACTTGAGCATATCATACTATTCTAATCTTTACAATTTGGATCTAAATACAAAACTAAACTAGGTACCGATGTCTTCTTGTAGAGCGCAATCTCCAAGCCGACTCGATCCAAGACTCTTTGATCCACCGAGCAAGTTGCTATATATGATCTTTGATGCTCGGCTCTTGAATCAACATGTGAAAGCTTCCAAATCATCTTGTTGAAGCTAATCACCAACTAATAACTTGATAATGATCTAAAACTAAATAACACAAGATTATTAGTACACATAACTACATGAGTTAATCATCATCAAAACTAGAGTGGAAGGCCTTTGGGCAACAATCTCTCCCTTTTTGATGATGACAAAAACTCATGGAGTTATATATGCATGGATTAAAGTTAAGCTTCAAAAGCGCTCCCCCTTAACTCATGCATAAACATAAAACATAAATATATGCAATGAATATAAAACATGTATATGCATAGTCATGCATAAAACAATAAAATAAACTTGTTCTTATATCAATTGAAATCGCTATGATGCCAATTGAAATTGTCAAAACAAAAACATGTTCTAGATACCAATTAAAACAATTAAAACATCTAGATACTACTTAAAAACATGTTCTAGATACCAATTAAAACAATTAAAACATCTATATACTACTTAAAACATGTTCTAGATCCCAATTAAACTTAATATATGCAAAACATAATATGCATATATGAACTCAAATATTCTCTCCCTTTTTGTCAATCATCAATAAAGGGTAAAAACTAAAACAATTCAAGAAAATCTTTCCCCCTTTTTGTCTAAAACAAAAATATCAATAAGGGGTTAAATTAAACATGATACCAAAAAAAAAAATGTGTCAATGAGGTGCATATATGATACCAATTGAAATGAATATAAAACAATTCAAGAAATGCCTATATCAAATGATACCAATTGAAATAAAGGTAAACGATGCATTGAAACAAATCATATAAAACATTTTTATATGAAAACATATATCAATTGAAAACAAAAATCTTGATACCAATGATAAGTAATAAATACGTACCAATTTTAAGTAAACAATCTTGATATGATACCAATTGAAATTTTAAACATAACAAATTTTGAATTCCTAAACATAAATCTTGATACCAATTGAAATTATTATTCTTTAAGGCATAAGATACCAATAGAAATTTTTCTATCATAAAGCAAGGGAGTGGAATACAAACTCAATGGTAAAATATAATACCAATTAAAAAATGAAAATCGAATTTTCTCCCCTTTATGAAATACAAACTAAACACAGCATAAGCTTGAATAAGATACAATTGAAAAGTGAATCAATTGAAACAATGTTGAAGCTCAAGCTTTTTAGCATAAATTAATTTTGTGCTCAAGATATAGGGATATAATAAGCACAATGAACACATATGTATGAAAAGATTAGATATCAATCGAAATTGATACCTTTGAAATGTAAGCATACATACATACAAAGATATGGAGTATACAAAGAAATATCAATTATTGATACCAATTGAAAGAGTCCAATGATACCAATAGAAAAACCAATAAGATCAAATGTATATCTCATATACCTAGCCTCCCAATCATGTTTAAGTTTAAATAATTTTCGATATAAAGCATACATGAGCATGATCTCCATCCACCCGCCCTTAGAAGGTAGGGGTTTTCAAAAATTAGATTTAAAAAATATAGTATGTTTGAAAACATCTACCATGAGAAGAATACGAACTAGTTAAATGGGAAATCTTGTTAACTAGTACGAAATCCTTCAAGCAAGGAACAAAAACAAAATTATTTTTCATGAAACACATGTAATTCACATGATCACTAAACACTCAAAATCCATAAAGCGCATATTATACTCATGAAAACAAAATCATGAGAAAACCTAATAAAGTGAGTGAACAAGTGTTATGTGACACATATCAACATGAAAATATTCAATTAAGCTCAATTAAGATATTCCTTAAAACATGAAAATCTAAAATTTTTCAATAAACAAATTATACTTCAAGGCATATGTATGTTTTGACAACACAAAAAGTATACATACGTATCCCTAAACACAATTTGAGTCCATAATAAAGATTTGCATGAAAAGCAAATGACTCAAGGGGTATACATGTATATCTTAAGGTTTGGCAAAATAAACATATACATGAAGTGAAAACACATGATCATAAAAACATATCCAAAATAGGGAATACAAGTTAGAATGCATGAATCATTAAAACTAGACTATACTAGCACATCTAATGGGTACAAATAAGCATCCAAGCACAAACATATATAAAGATTTATTTGTGTCCCACTACATGTACAAGTATAAATTCTAGTCTTAATGAAAACTAACATCTAAACAAGTAATCAAATCATTAAGCATAAAACGGGATATAAATCAACATGAAAATCATAAACATGATCATTATGTAAATTTACATGCTATTAGAGCTATGATGTGCATAATAGATAAACAAATGGTGAGAACACAACATATGGGTCCATATAAACATGGGTGATCTCAAAGTTATACATGCATGTCAATGGTCTAATACATGGCATTTAACATACTAAACTATAAACATCAAAACAAAACAAAAATCATAAACATTCATATGATTATTATGTACAGCATGGGCATTAGATCTAGAACATACATATTAGTTTAAAACAAAGTGAGAACACAAAGATAGGTCCATGGGTGTCTCAAGTAACTAAACATGTATAACACTAATCTAATTATCATAGCATAAACATAATAATAAACAATAAACCAAGACATGTTATGAAATGATGAACATGAAAAGTATGCAAATGTAAAGGGAGTTAGAGATCGATACCAAAACCGATGAAGGCACCTCTCTAGTTCTCCAAACCAATGGTGGTCCTTCTCCACCAAACTTCCCTTGAAAGTGATGCATCCAAATTGTTTTCTTTTAAGCACGGAACGCATCCACTCCAAGGCACCGCTACTCTCACGTGATGGAGAGCCCACACCTACATCAAAAATTTTAGGGGTGGTCTTTGGTACCCTTTTTTTTTGGGTCCATAGGGTTAGTATCTTTCCTAACCCAAAACAAGATTATTGCTAAATTTTCAATATGTAAACGATCATAGCAAAATCTAGCAAGGTGGCCTTTTCGACCACAATGTGTACACGTGTACACATGGGCATACATAGTGTGAAATTTGTGATCGTGATGAGCATGTGTATGCCGTGATGGGTGTACATGCAAAGATGGACCTTGTTTCTTACGAACCAAGGTTTCCAAGTGTGTATGATTTTAAGTACATTGGCTCAAAGTGGAGCCCAAACAATCAACACTTTTCTTCAAAACATTTATATCATTTTCAATACTAGAAGATAAAATGGAGCATGAAAAAGATGTGCTAGTTGAATCTACACTAGCATGGCAAATATTGAGAATCTATATCAATTTTAAAGATTCATTTTTCTTTAAAACTAAATCCAATTCTTTTGTAATGAAATCAATTTCATTTTTCAAACAAGATTATCTTTTAAAACAAAATCCAATTTTGAAGATAAAACCTCATTGTTTTTTCACAACATCATCACAATCATTTTTGCTTTTCAAAACATCAATCTCTTTTAGGGCAAGGTCTAGTTGAGATCTTAGTGAGTCACGTTCACTAGTAACCTCTTCCTTCTCTTGCAAAACCGATTCAAAAGTTGAGCACAAATCCTTCATTCTTCTTTTTAATTCAAAATGTTTCTTTTTCAAAAGGTCATGTTTTTCTAAGAATTTTTCAAGCTTTGAGGCAAGTTCTACATTTAAATTTTGAACTTTCAAACACCCATAGCAATATGAACTAGAGCTATCATCTAGTCGAGAATCTGATTGTACCTCAAGGGAGTCTTTCCCTTGGACCATGAGGCAATGCTCGTCGGACATGTCTCTCCTAGATCTCCTCAACTTGTTAATGATCCTTGGAAGCTCGGGAGAAGTCAATATGCTCCAAACTGCAAAAGCCGAATCATAATGATCAAACACATGTAAAAGGTCTTCATTAAGAGATGCTCTAAGTGTTTTAAGTGCTAATGCATTTGTCTTTTTATGCTTGCTAGCATTAGGATAGGATTCTTGAGTAGTGGCTTGATAACTAGATGTCTAGGCTTTTAAATGACTACTCATCTTGGCCATCCAAATATCATGTCTAGAAAAATCAAACATAGGAGGGCTATCCATGAGTGCAACTATATGTGTGCAAATGAACTATGCAAATGAAGATTAGCAACCAAGATCTCACTCCTAGGTGGTTAAACCTAAATATCAGGAGCGTAGGCTCTGATACCAATTAAAATCACCTAGAGGGGGTGAATATGTGATAATGCTAATCTAATGAACTTAATGCGGAATTTAAAAACTAATTGCAATAACAAGAGATGCACACTCAAACAAGCCAAGCAAATAATTATGAATGAACAATATGAATAGATGAAAGCACACAAAGTAAAGAGAGAGAGTAAGAGCCAATGGATCAAGCGCAAACAACAAGATATATTTCGAGGTTCGAGCACCCAGCTCTACATCCCCGCCTTCACACAGAAGGATTTAAAGTCCACTAGCTTGTCCACAAGGACTCCACAAAGGGAACGTCCACCGAGGATTGGGGTAGTAACAATTACAAGGAGTACCCAACTCCTCTCCTTACAAACACAACCTCTTTCTTGAGGCACAACTCCAAGCCAACAAACAATCACCTTACAACTTGAGGGATTAGCACAAAGCTTACACAAGGATCACCTCACCACTTGAGGGATACAACCCAAATGCACAACCTCCTCAACACACTAAGGGAAAGGCACAAAGCCAAGCAAATGAAGGGTTTTCAACTTGGTGGTCTAAACAAAAATCACAAACAATTTCTTTCCACACAAGGATCCTACAGAATGAGATAGTAGATGTAGCTCAAGTGTGGAGAAAACCAAAGGAATGGAAATCAAAAACTCAAAGAAAATCTTTGGGAAAAACTAGAAACCAAGATAAAGAAGTTGAATCAAACACTTTTCCAAAAACCCTTTTCTTTGATTTCCAAACCCTAGCAAAAATACCAAATAGATTGTTCAACCGCTTATTGGTCGCTAATGTTGCATATTTAATATCATATTTCATACTTATTTTAGAATAAAAGCCTGCATTGTCCTAATTATTGCTTAATTATTTGCAGGCCCATTCTTTAAGGAGATGAAGAGAAATGAGCCCAAAGCCCACCAAAATTCTGAATTAAATCAGAATTAATTCACACTCAGTAAATCAGGGCAAAATCAAGTGGTTGAAAACTGGTTGAGAAGAATCCTCTCAGAATCGATCGGTTGAAGCAAAGATCAAGCAAGTTTGATTCAGATTCTGACTGGATACAGTTTAGTATTCGAATCATAACTTTTGCTACAGAATCTCAATTCTGATAATCAAGATGATCCAGAAAGCAGACTGACATAGCTACAACTCTTATGTTGATCATTATTTGTAATTCTATCATTTGATAAGTGATATTCAGCAATCAACACGCTAACAAACTGCAGATCAGAACTGAATATCCACCTCTACCCCCTCCATTTCTCCTATAAATACATGCACTCAAAGGCAAAAGGGACGACCATGCAGATTAGGATTTAGCCTAGCTTTTCCATTTCTTAGTTTAGGTTTTAGTTTTTCTTTTTCATGTAATTTAGTTTTCATTTATGTAATTCTGAGGAGATCAACTTTCATCGAAGAACAAGACTGAAGCTTGAGCTAAAAGTGACAATTGGTGTAAGGTTTTATTTCTTTTCTTCGATTGTTATGAAATCAAATCGATGCTATTTCCTTATATGTTCTTTTTAGTTCTCTTCTTCTTTTCTATTTTACCTTTCTTTTTGGTACAACTGTCTTCCAAGTGAGTCTAAAAGCATCGAAAGAGCCTTACCTTTGCGAGTGCCACCGATAGCTCATGACGATGGAATTGTGAGTCTCTCCGTATCATTTCATGCTTGCGTATCTTGATGATGTAATGTGGAAGAGACCAATACTCGACTCTAATGGGCTATGCGCTAATTGCCTCCAATTCAAGGTAACATTGAAGCTAAGAACTCAAGGTAAGCTTTTGGTGAAAAGAAGGTAAATATTTGTTTTCTTTTCTTTTTTTATTTCTGTAAATTATACCAACAATACCTCTTCCAACTCTTTCTTCCCACTCACTCCATTTGTACATAGCCGTTTTTTATTGTTTTCTGATTTTTTTCTCACTTTCTATTCTACCACTTTCTTCTTAACTTTAACTATAACTATTTTTCATTTTCATAACATAAAAACAGAGAAGAACTTTCGCTTGTTTCATAAGATTTCAATAAAGAACTGTAACGCTTCCATCGCAAACCCTCCTTGTGGATCACGACCCGCATAGCACTTGCTATAGCGGAAGAATTGAGCACTTGCACAAGTTTATTATAAGATCTGAAATTTCGTATTTTTGTGCAGGTTTTGGCTCAATCAAATTTTGGCGCCGTTGCCGGGGAGGGTAACATGTTTTTTATTGAAATCTGAATTTTTTTTGAAAATCTTTTAGAACTAAACGAATTTTCTTCTCTGTTGCAGGTTACAGGGCAAGCAAAGCAGGAAATTAAGTTTGCAGTAACATACAAGTGGTCTTGGGCCTCTGCTCTAGAAAGCAGAGACCAAGGGCCCTCTGAATTGCTGTGTTCCCACGGTAAAAGCCGCGGATCCGTGGCAAGGAAGAGTTGACTACTAACAGCTTTTTGCAGGGCTGCTTAGTTTACAAAAATTCTAGTTTGCTGCAACTTTATTTCTCATATGCCAAAAGCCTGCTAATAATCAACAGTAAAACGTTTGTTGCAAAAGTTAAAAATTGATTAGACGTTTGCATTTTAGGCACGTGTCTTTTCAATTCCTTTATTTTTACTGTTGAAGAGTGCTGGAGCAAGGTACGTATGCATTGCATTTAGCATAGGACTCACTTCTTGGTTGATTTATATCGCTTTGAGTGAATCTTACATATCTTGTACACTTGCAAAAATATCTTAAGGGCACTAACCCATAACAAGATAAGGTGGGGATTTAATCACCCTTCCTTAGCCTAAAAATCACATTCCAAGCACTCACTAACCCAAGCCTAACTAAAATCGAGTAGACGTTGGCCCTAGGGACATCTCGGACTCAATTAGGAGATTATCCTAAGGGGAAAAAATGTTGGAATCTGACTCCTGCAAAATCAGTGTCTAGAAAAGGGATTGAGGGCCGAAAGCCCGAAGGTTGGTGGTTATTTAATTAAGGAACGTCTTTGACGGAAAACCTCTCACCAACCTTACCCTGACCTGGCTGATTAGCTTGTGGTCAAAGTCTACATTAGACCTCCCGTGGACAGTCTAATCAGTTAGGAGTCGTCTAGGTCATAGGTCTACCCTAACCTAGTTAGAATTTTTTCTTTTATTTGTTTGTTTTTCTGTGTTTGTATTCTATTGTGTGATATGGACTATAATAATAATTTTTTCAACTTCAATAATAATCCATATTACACACCGACTTCATTTTCGGATATTACCAACCCGGCATATCATAACTTTAAACCAACCTAGTGTGCCGGATTGGTCTTATCCGAATCAATATAACCCATACCCCCAATCTAATAACTATAATTTCCATAATGATTTTAACTCTTCACCGAGTCAGTGGGGATTCACCTCCCCCGAGCATAATTTCCAACCACCTTATCCTCCTTCTCCACCTAGTCCACAATATTTTCAAGATTCATACTCAGTTCCACCCGTCCAAAATAGGAAACCATCAATTATGGAAATGAGTATGCGTGAGTCCAAACACAAATCCAAAAATCTAATGGACTCACAATTTCACTACCACTTCCAAGACAATTCTTCATCTTTTCATCAAAACAATGAACCTATCAACTATGAAAAGATGCTTGAAGCCATGACTCAGGCTCAAAACACTCGTAATCGTGACATAGATATGATGGTCGAATCTCTACGTTCTCACCGTTGGACCAGTTCTGATGTCACGAACCATTCTGTTAGAGCCGAAGAGTCATGTAGTTTTGGAAATCAAGATTCCATTTCAGAACAACCATTTGAACTTGCCCAAACTCCAAATGATATTGATAGTTTGGCAAGTTATCCTTTTCCTGAAATAGAACTTGAAAATGATTATGATCCTGAACCCCAACTTAGTGATTCAATTCTATTTCCTGATTCGATTATGACTCCGGTATCTTCACCTGACTTCAATCTTTTCCCGGAGTCAACATTGGATCCTGTACCAATTCATAAAGAAATTGAATCACCCATCTTTGAGGATCATGTTGAACTTGACCAACTTTACAATTTTGAAAATCCCATGGATAAATTGGCAAGTTCTCCATTTTTTGATATTGAACTCAATGAGATATGTGACCTAGATTCTCACATCTGTGATCCAGTTCAACTTTCTGAATCAATATTGACTCCTATTTTATTACCAAACTTGAATAATATTCTAGAGTCAGTTTTGATTCCCCCACCTATCATTCCTGATCTGGAATCACCCATATTAGGTCACATTCCATTGTTGGAAAACACATGTGGACTTGAGTTTCAACTTCTTGACTTGGACCCAATTTCTGAACCTATTTCGACTCTTGAACCTTTACTTGATTTAAGTCACCTTCCTGAGTCGGTATTAGTTCCTGTCCTTCCTAAGTCCAAGTCAATCATTCTATCATTTCATACTCCATTCTTGGACGAGGTGGTTAACAAATTTGACTCCGAAATCAGTTATGAAATTTGAAAATTAGATGGGGTTAAATACTTAATAAAAATCCTTCATGGATTTATCTTTTTAGTGGGTATATTAAATCTATTTCTGGTGGGTTCCTTCGAACCCAAAGAAAAGTTGATTGGGTCACATTTCGTGGACCAATCAGACCACCACCGAACCACCACCTTAAGGTAACATTTTCCTTCCCTTTCTTCTTTTTCATGCATCTATGCATTAATTCATACATTGAGGACAAAGCATGAGATAGGTGTGGGGGAGGTGCTAACATAACTCTAAAAAAAATAAATAAATAAATAAATAAATAACATTTTCTTTACTTTTAAAAACTTTTTGAAAATAGAAACAATACTTTGACATATTTTTTGTAAGAAATTAAGTTAATTTTAAGGAATAGGAAAATCCAAATTAGGATTTCTTATACTTGGTCAAAATAAGATTATTTGTTTGATTTTAGGGTTAGGAAGATAATTTGTCAAAGTAATTTAGTCTTGATCTTTACCTTGATGAAATATGCACACTTCATACACTTACACACTTAGGGTTCAAAAATAAAGATTCTTATGCCTTATAAAAAAAAAGAAAAAAAGAAAAAAAAAAAAAAAAGAAAAGAAAAAGATAAACAAATCTAATTATTGATTAGCTAGGTGCTTTGGCCTAAGAAAGCCTTAGTATTTATGCGAAAGATGATTAGATAAGTTTGAAAAATATATATATAAAAATCCTCTGATTAAGCTGGGTATTTGTGCCTAATAAAGCATAAGTATTCACGCCTAAAAGAGGTTCATATAATATAATCCTTAGTTTTGTGGCCTTGTTTGCTCGAGTCCTTAAGTCCGAGGGGTGTTTTCTCACCCGGTGCCCTAAGACCGTCTGGTTTGGGAGTCATCGATTAAAGGCTCGTTTCATGGGCAGATTAGAAAGCCTAAACTAAGAAATAATACCACCAAAATATATATATATATATAATATATATATTATATATATATATATATATATATATAAATAAGGCATAAGAGTTAGAGTTAATGAACCCTTAGTCAAAATTTTCACAGTCACAAGTGCATATGACTTAGGGTAAAGTAATAGACTAGATGAGAAGTACAATTTGACTCCTTACTTTAATTTGATAACAAATTTTTGAATAGAGACTAAGTTTAGGAATGAAAATTTCAGTTTTCCTATAACTTATAGATTGCTTAGATCTTACAATTATATGTCAAATATTTTTTCTCTTTCAAAATGCTTTTCGAAAATACTAACTCTTTATTTCTCTTTCTTTATGGATTTTGTGGGTGTAATCCGCTGAAAACCCTCACGAGACAAAACTCGTCCTTTAGGGGAAACCTAGAGGTTTAACGGCTTGTTGCACATGCTCAGTGCAATCGCATGACCTGCGAAAGTGGTCTAATAATCCTTAGTATAGTTTAATTGTTTTGCTCGAGGACGAGCAAAAGATAGGTATGGGGGTGTGATTGGTCGCTAATGTTGCATATTTAATATCATATTTCCATACTTATTTTAGAATAAAAGCCTGCATTGTCCTAATTAATTGCTTAATTTATTTGCAGGCCCATTCTTTAAGGAGATGAAGAGAAATGAGCCCAAAGCCCACCAAAATTCTGAATTAAATCAGAATTAATTCACACTCAGTAAATCAAGGCAAAATCAAGAGGTTGAAAACTGGTTGAGAAGAATCCTCTCAGAATCGATCGGTTGAAGGAAAGATCAAGCAAGTTTGATTCAGATTCTGACTGGATACATTTTAGTATTCAAATCATAACTTTTGCTACAGAATCTCAATTCTGATAATTCAAGATGATCCAGAAAGCAGACTGACATAACTACAACTCTTATGTTGATCATTATTTGTAATTCTGTCATTTGATAAGTGATATTCAGCAATCAACACGCCAACAAACTGCAGATCAGAACTGAATATCCACCTCTACCCCCTCCATTTCTCCTATAAATACATGCACTCAAAGGCAAAAGGGACGACCATGCAGATTAGGATTTAGCCTAGCTTTTCCATTTCTTAGTTTAGGTTTTAGTTTTTCTTTTTTCATGTAATTTAGTTTTCATTTATGTAATTCTGAGGAGATCAACTTTCATCGAAGAACAAGACTGAAGCTTGAGCTAAAAGTGACAATTGGTGTAAGGTTTTATTTCTTTTCTTCGATTGTTATGAAATCAAATCGATGCTATTTCCTTGTATGTTCTTTTTAGTTCTCTTCTTCTTTTCTATTTTACCTTTCTTTTTGGTACAACTGTCTTCCAAGTGAGTCTAAAAGCATCGAAAGAGCCTTGCCTTTGCGAGTGCCACCGATAGCTCATGACGATGGAATTGTGAGTCTCTCCGTATCATTTCATGCTTGCGTATCTTGATGATGTAATGTGGAAGAGACCAACACTCGACTCTTATGGGCTATGCGCTAATTGCCTCCAATTCAAGGTAACATTGAAGCTAAGAACTCAAGGTAAGCTTTTGGTGAAAAGAAGGTAAATATTTGTTTTCTTTTCTTTTTTTTATTTCTGTAAATTATACCAACAATACCTCTTCCAACTCTTTCTTCTCCACTCACTCCATTTGTACATAGCCGTTTTTTATTGTTTTCTGATTTTTCTCCACTTTCTATTCTACCACTTTCTTCTTAACTTAACCTATAACTATTTTTCATTTTCATAACATAAAAACAGAGAAGAACTTTCGCTTGTTTCATAAGATTTCAATAAAGAACTGTAACGCTTCCATCGCAAACCCTCCTTGTGGATCACGACCCGCATAGCCACTTGCTATAGCGGAAGAATTGAGCACTTGCACAAGTTTATTATAAGATCTGAAATTTCGTATTTTTGTGCAGGTTTTGCCTCAATCAACGGCCCAAAAACAGAGAGCACTGCTCTCTGGTCCGGTCGACCGGCCAGTCGACCGTCCCGAGTGTCTGCCAGACGTGCGCAGGGCTGTACACGTCGGTCGACCGTCAGGTCGACAGGCCCTTGGTTCGGTCGACCGTGCGGTCGACCGACCTGGCCTGTCAGCCACTGTTCTGGGTCAGAAAAACAAGATAGAAAATATTCTAATAAATCCATAAAAATTTGTAAAAATACACAAAAATAGTTTTATCATTTTATTTTGAAATATAAACTTGTGATAAAAATTTCATCACAAATAACAAACATCTTGAAACATTTTTGTGTCTTATCATTTTTTACCAAAATCCAAAAACTGTATTTTCTAAAACTTGGATTTTTGAATAGAAAAACATTTTGTCCAAAACTTATCCAAATACAAAAACATGATATTAAACAACATTTAGGTATGATGTATATGGATATAATCCTATATACATGAAACATATATATATCCATGTTTTTGTCTTTAATTCCAAAATATGTTTTGTCAAAAATACCAAAACATAAAACACATGAATATGTAAGTCAAAACTAAGTTTGTCTAGAAAGTTAAGCATGCATGTATATAGAATAAATCTAATATACATTAAACCATGTAAACTTGTTTTGATCTATCTATTCATGAAACCAAGATCGGTTAAACCAAAAACGGAAAAACCGAAAACCAATATTCAAAATATGAAACTTGTGTGTTGTGAACTTGAGCATATCATACTATTCTAATCTTTACAATTTGGATCTAAACACAAAACTAAACTAGGTACCAATGTCTTCTTGTAGAGCGCAATCTCCAAGCCGACTCGATCCAAAACTCTTTGATCCACCGAGCAAGTGCTATATATGATCTTTGATGCTCGGGCTCTTGAATCAACATGTGAAAGCTTTCAAATCATCTTGTTGAAGCTAATCACCAACTAATAACTTGATTAATGATCTGAAACTAAATAACACAAGATTATTAGTACACATAACTACATGAGTTAATCATCATCAAAACTAGAGTGGAAGGCCTTTGGGCCAACAACAGTGACCTGTTATCCTGTATTATATACATTGACCTGTTATCCTGTATTATATACTGTGACCTGTACTCCTGTTATACATGTACTCCTGAATTCCTGATCATGTCTTGCTCCGTTGTCCCAGGCGTGTACGGGGCCCATCCTAAACATGGTTCGTCAAACTTCATCAGTTTTCAAATAACTTGTTCTATAAGTTGTAAGTGAATGTATGTGGAATGGGACACATACTAAAGTCTACAACTTAGACGGCCCCAATTATAATAACATGCTAATATACCATTTGTTGTGTTTTTTGTAACTCGGGTTGTTTGCACTCGGATTACGACGACATAGGATAAAGGTATATAGATGAAGGTTTCCTTGTTTGGATTATTCCTTTGACGTACTAGTCCCATGGAGTCGTGGCCTAAGCTTGTAAGCATGGTTTTGCTCATAATTTGTTTTATTCAGTTTTATCAGTTTTATCGATTTTATGTTAGTTTAGGGGATATCTGATGTTGTCCTATCTGCTTTATTTTCTGCCTCCATATCTGTTCCTGTATGCATGTGCTCACGGCACAGTTTTTAATGCTTGCTTATGACTTGAATTTATCGATACATGTGTGCTTATCTATGCACGCCACTTGGCATTCGCATCACCACTCACTGGGGATTTCTGACTCCTCTGGATCCTCTTATCCAGGTCTCAGAGCTTGCTGCGTGTGGATTCTCCCTGTTTTGACCTGAGAGATGCAGCTAGCGTGGATCTCCAGCAGACCATCTGAAGTCTTATCCTTTCAGGCCCCCTGTGCTTCTCTCGAGTTTTCCTTCTGTTAACTCATGGGCACCTTTTGTACTGTTCATTCTTCAACATCTCCTTGTATTCTCGCATTTGCGCCTATCAGTGATGTTAATATTATTATAATATTGTGTCACATTTGGTGATAACTTTGTAATTGTACTCATATGTTGGAATGTATAATGCACCACATGTTTCCGTACTTTGATTCTTGCTTGTACTGATACTTAGTGTATATACGTGAGGGTATTTTTGACCTGCATATATACGTCGCAGTAACCTCTCCGTTCCCGTGGGATCGGGGCGTTACACCATCCAACGCGAATTTGAGTAACTCTGCATTCCATGTCAAGCACAGGTCTAAGCAACTTGGCACTCTACTTCAGACGCGGGTCTGAGAAACCTTGCCTCTCACTTCAAACGCGAGTTTGAGCAACTCCGCGTTCTGAGGCTCCCGTGTCTACAACAAGTAACGCGAGGTCCGAGTCCAGTGCGAGACCCACGTTTTTGTTATAATAGACCCCCATTACTTGGTCAATCCCCACATAATGGCGGAGTTAATCCCCATTATGGAGGGATTTTAGGGGACGATAATACTCCCATGACTCCTTATAAATAGCCTGAGTATATGAAGAGGGGGGACTCTTTTTCGAGTCCAAAGAGAGGACTTTTGGAGAAAAAGAGAAACGGAGTACTCAGTGGACTTTAACCCTTTACGTGTTAAAAACAGAGTTCCTCTCTGATTATCTTCGAAAGCATCCTGAAGAGAAGCTAGACTGTCGGCCGGTCAACAGAGATAAGAATCACTCTTCACGCCACTCAAAAAATCTAGCTTTAAACAAAGGGGAGAACCGAGTCTTCTTCCCTATTTTGTAATCAGAATCGTTCCACTATAATTTTTCAGCCACTCAAAAAATATTACATCGACCAAGAACCTTTTTTTCCGACGCAAACAATGACTTCAATCTTGCCCTAGAGTATCTTCATAAGGTCGTTATCCTCTTGCTAGAACTACTACGAGAAGTGCTAGAACCCTCATGATTATCCCGTTTTCCCATACTGAGTTGGTCAAAAGATAAGAGAAAAGAACTTGAAATGAAGGGATAAAGCTTTGGAGTTTGAGGAATAGACTCAAAGAGGAAATGGATACGTTGCACTTGTAATTGGAATGTATAGCTAAGACTCGAGCACCCTAGTTGCAAATTAATATCAAATTAATCCGCCAAGTGGTTATATCGATACCATTCTATAACATCCCGATCTCACGAGTATGGAGACATTACTGCAATGTATATACGCAAGGCGGAATTTCCCTCAATATATACGATAAGCATCAGTATAGGCAAGAATTAATGTACGAAAGCGCAGTGATAATATACATTCTAATAAAATAGTACAAGTACATGGTTATCATGGAGTGTAATCTAATATTACATGAATATTACATCACCAAAAGATACAAATGTATGATTTACGAAGGGATATATGATTAGTCTCTAAAACTGCATATTTCATACCACATCTTCACATTTATTTAATATTAAATTCTGCTAATAATAGCTCTCTTGTGTGTTTATAGGTCCATGGCATGAAATGAAGAAGAAGACCCAAAATCACCATTTAATTGGTGATTAAAAGCCTACTAATATAGCCATTGACTTTGGAGGGCTGTTTCATCAAAACCAGGGACCCAAAACCAAAAACCGGGACATGCAGCCGACAAGGGGACAAATGGGCAGCGCGTAGCAGGCGGCACTACACGCGCCGCCCTGGTACAGCCACGGAAATGCGGCTTAGGCTGCGTTCCGCGGTTCTGTGTGGAGCCGCGCGCCAAGATTTGACGTGCGACTCTATACCTGTACCCTAGTGCCAGTTTTGCCTATAAATACTTGGGGCTTTCCAAAGCTCAGTGAGAGGAGTTTTTGAAGTGTTTTTAGGTTAGCTTTTATGATTTTTCCTTTGTTATAGTTTAGAGTAGTTTAGTTTAGTTCTTCTTCTTCCTCCTCCTTTGTATTTTTCATTTCTAGTAGATCTTGTAATAGGAGAGAGAGCGATACATGGTTGGAAAGTAAGATTGCTTGTAATAGAAGGTGATAAGCTATGAAAGGTTCTCTCTTTACCTCTCTTTTTTTCTTCTCTAACTCCTTTTACATATTTAGCTAATTTTCTCGATAAATCCAAGAGCAGGTAGATGCTCACGAGTAATCAAAAGAGAATCTCAAAAGCCGAGCATGAGGGGCTAGAAGAAAAGACTCCGAATGGTCGACTGATAATCCACGCCTCAGCTGCACCACTCTGATCAGTAAAAGGGAATACACAAACTCTTAGCTCTGAGATCTGGATATGCAAGTCATGGTTGTGAGGAAACAACCCAGCGAGTATATAAAATGAAGCTAAGTGGCATGCACAAACAAACACATGTATATCAATAAATCAATTGGAAGGCATATGTCAAAAATCATGTCATGAGCACAGGCACTGATAGGTAGTCAAAAGTGCATATTTATCATCATATTTCCCTACTTATTCTTTTATAAAGCACTGCTATGTAACGTTTTTTTTTAATATTGTGCAGGCCTTGAGTAATCAAAGAATAAATAAATGAAGTCCAATTGAAGCCTAAAAGCCCAAAAAGTCCACAAGCCCACATGCATGATTTATTTCAGTAATTTAGAAGCTTCATCTTATCTAATCTAATCTAAATTTGGATTTAAATTATTAATTTAAAAGCTAGGGGAGGAGGAGGGAGGATAAAGTAGGAATCCTAATCGCTATGCAAATCAAGAGGAGAAAAAGGATAGAATAAGATGGATCCTTATCCTAATTAAATTAGGGGTGGACTTCTATTTGAACCTGGTTGCTTGCACTACAAGATAAAGATAAACGAGAGAAAATCTGAATTTGATTCGGATTTGGAGATAGCCTAATCTCCAAGTTATCTAAAGATCATCGTATTTCAAAGTGCAGAGCCCAAATTCAAGATCTAAGGATATATTCTAAGATGGACGGATCAGAGGAGGTCACGCGAGAAAGCGCGTGGCAACTGGCTATGCTTTTGCCGTGGAAACGCAGCAATTTTCCCGTTTGCGCATCAATACAGAGGCGGTTGGTGACGCGTCTTCGTGGGAGAGTTGTACTGGAACTCTATATCTTAAATATTCTATAAATACCCCAGCCGAGCAACAGAGAAGGCAACTCCCAGAAGCTCATGTCTAGGGTTTCCTTTAGATCCTCTTTCTTTCCGAATTTATTTGTATATTTCTAGTTCTTTTTACTTTAAAGAAGAGTTGAAGAAAGGAGAAGGCTTTGTACTGAGTTGGTGACAGACTTAATAAAAGGTCATTTTTTTCTTTCAATCTCTTTGCTATTTTAATTTGTGTTTCTTTTATTTTATTTTCATCTCTTTTATGCAATCTTTTATCATGTTTAATTCCACCATAATTATGTGTAACTAATTCCTTAGTAGCTTGCTAATCTCTCCACTAACTAAAACCTAGATCTATGAAGATAAGTTGATTGAACTCTATGCATGTTAAAAACCCTAGGGTAAGTAAATAATTCTTAAAGACTAGTCATGAATTGAGTTAAACTAGGTTTAGGGTATACTATTTAATAATTATTTTTTGTTTATACTTAGATGCATTGATGGTTTAACGTTAAGTTAAGATTGCTTCTCTTAAACTATACTTTGGGACTTTGATAACCAATGCTTAGTTTTATTTAGTGTACTGCCAACAGGGTTTAATCTCTTTCTTACTTTTCTTTCTTGGATATGAAGCAATAATCTAGGGTTAATCTTTATAAGTTCAACATAATATTTATTCTTGATAGACTAGTGTTTGGTTGTGGTAGATAATTAGTTGGCTATGCTTATTCTTTCTATTTAAAATATTTACTTACAATCATAATTTCTTCTTTTACAAGCTAATTGTTAGAGAATTCGTTCCGAAAAGCTTCCATCGCATCCTGCCCTATGGATCGACCCTTCTAGCCCTTGCTACACGGTTACATTGAGACGAGACTAAGAATTTTCTAACTTTAACTCTTTTTTTTCCAATACAATTTTTTGTCTCGGTCAAAATTTTGGCGACGTTGCCGGGAAAGGAATGGTACGATATTCTCTAAAAAACTAATTATTTATTTATTTTTTCTGTTTGCAGGATCTGATAACAGGAAAACTAGCTGCAGCTAATGACATACAGCTACTCTGTGCCTCTGCCCTAGAAGGCAGAGCAACAGAGCCTACTAAATAGCCGCGCAAACGTGGTAGTTGTAGCGTTTCCGCTGTATTAGTAGATCACTACTAATTGATCTTTTGCAGGTTGCTGCAAATTGCAAAGTCCTCTTTACTGCTTTGATCTTATTTCTCTATGCTCACCCTGCATACTGTTAATTAATTAACAGCAACCTATTAGTTGACTAATTAAAAAAAATTCTTGCATCATAGGCACCTGTCTATTTAAATTTTCTTAATTTTTGTTGAAGAGTGTCGGCGACAAGGTACGTTCGCATTGCATATAGACTAGGAAGCACGCTTGGCTAATTTACTACTTTTGAGTGACTACTTGTCTATTGCTTTACACGTGCACTAAATCACTTTAAGGGCAAAACCCATAAACAAGATAAGGTGGGGGTGTCATTACCCTTCCTTGGCCCACAAATCATCCTCGTTGCACTTACAACCCTAACCCTAAAATAAAAATTGACTAGACGTTGGCCCTAGGTTGACTTTGGACTCATTTAGGAGGTTGACTGAAGGAGGAGATTGTTCGAAACTAACTCTTGCCAAATAGGTGTTTAGGAAGGGGATTAAGGGCCGAAAGCCCGAAGGTTGGTGGTTACTTAGTTAAGGAACGTCTTTGACGGATAACCTCCCACCAACTTTGCCATCTACCTGGCCGATTAATTTGTTGTTAGGGTTAGTGATCGGTCACATATATTGCATACATATTGTCACATTTTCATGCTTGTTATCTAAATAAAACATATTAATAAGTCCTATTATTCTTTATAAAATGCAGGCCCATTGCTAAAGGATAGGCCAGAGAAACGAGCCCAAAAGCCCATTTAATTCAGAATAAATTCGAAATCAGGGAATCAGGGCAAATCTTGGCATATCAGAGAGGTTGAAAACCGATTGAAATGAATCTTTCTAAATCAAGCGGTTGAAGCCAACAAATCAAAGATCATTTCGTCAAATCAGGGAGCTGTAACAGTAAATCCAACAAGACAAAAGGAAGCACAAAGCCACGCCATATGATCCTTCACCTGGATGTGGCCAAGTGGCCACATCCAGGTTGCGGATCCGCGGCCCAAGCCGCGGATCCGCGGCTTGTTGGTGGAGATAAGGGGAGCGTTTGCTCCCCTTATCTCCTCACTCCCTTCCCTCTGAGGTTTTTCCTATACAAGCTAGGGTTTTGTACTGAAAAATTAGCGAGGACTAGGATTAAATTTATTGTTCATTTTTAGGATTTAGGAACATTGTTAGATAGCTTGGAGAAGTTGTATCTCCTCTTTATTCTTTTTTTAGTTTAGACCAGAAAAGAGAGAAGAGTGAATTTGAGTGTGTAATTCGTCTTTGAAGTGACAATCTAAGGAGCTTATACTTGTCATTCCAACTCAACTTGAATTCGGTATGTTTGTGTTTAATTGTTAATTTCTTATTTTTTTTCATTTCATAATGAGTAGCTAAATCGTTTTTTGGGCTCATTAAATGATGTTTTCTACCTCTTCTCTCTCGATTGAATTTGATGGAAGAACTCTCTTGAATCATAATGCCTAAAGTTAATCTTTTTTATTCTTGAAAGTTCATGATGATGCTCTTCTCCTAAAACTTGGATTTTCAAGGCACAACTATTTGTAAATCATTTTTATTCCATACTTGCTTCCTCGCGCTTGATGGTTTAACATTCTATTTTTAATGTTGTGTTAAGAAAGATCTCAAGATTTGATCCGGAATCATCTCATTTGTTTTACTTGAACACTAAAAGAAATTAAGCTCTTTTGCTTATGATAAAAGTGATGGACTAAAATTATTCTTGAGATAAGTAGTGAAGTAAATAAAATTAGTGAGCCCAGATCTTCTCCTTCTTATATTAAAATCAACCAAATAATTTTCAAGTTTTTTAAATCACCTTCTACAAAGCCTTCTCCAAAGTTGCAATTTCTCTTTTAATCATCTCCCTTCTTTCAATTCTCTTTTTCATTAAAAAAAATGAGCACAATTCTTTGTTACTAAACAAAACACCAAAAAGCTTTTATCGTATTCCTCCTCATGGACACGACCCGTTAGCCACAAGCTACACGGTAATCTCTTAACTCTTTGATTTTTAGCAATCAAATTTTGGCGCCGTTGCCAGGGAGGGAACAGTGTATTTATTTTTTAACATGTTTGGTGGGTTGTTTCAGGGACTTAAAGATTCAGATCTAGCATTCAAGCTTTACAAGATAAGACTTGCAAATTCTGTGCCCCTACTCTCGAAAGTAGGAAACAGAATTTCAAGAAATTGCGTTGCAAAAGTTAAAAATTTCATTGGACTACTAAAGCTCTTTTTTTTGCAGGACATATTGCTCGCAAAAAATTAAGTTTTTGTACGTTATATTCTTGCTATTTCTGCTATCCACCATCCCTGTTTTAATCCAATAGTAATTTGAGTGATTGTTAATTGCTTAAAAAACGTTTAGCCTTGCATTCTAGGCATTTGTCTAATTATGTTTATTTTACAATTACTGTTGAAGATAGCTGGAGACAAGGCATGTATGCATAGCATATAGTTTAGGAAACATTCTTGGTGATATTTGCTTTCGAATGCTACTTTTCTATATCTTGCACACTTTGCACAAATCAATTCTAAGGGCAAACCCAAGTCAAGATAAGATGGGGAAGTCATTACCCTTCCTTAGCCCACAAACCATCTCCAAGCACGCACAACCTAAGCCTAAGTAAAATTTGATAGACGTTGGCCTTAAGGACATCTCGAACTTATTAGGAGATTATCCTAAGAGGTAAGGTGTTGGAATTTGACTCCTGCCAAATCAGTGTCTAGGAAGGGGATTAAGGGCCGAAAGCCCGAAGATTGGTGGTTACTTAATTAAGGAACGTCTTTGACGGATAACCTCCCACCAATCTTGCCCTGACCTGGCTGATTAGCTTGTGGTCAAAGTCTACATTATACCTCCTGTGGACAATTAACCAGTTAGGAGTTGTCTAGGTTACCTTAGACTAGGCTTGGTTGTTTTCTCTTCATGACTATTTGTGAACTTGTTTGTGATTGTGTTTGTGTATGCAAGTGTGGTAAGAGACCCTAATTCATCTAGGTTAACTAGAAACACATCACCACCCAAGTTCAAATAAGACCAGATTCGGTTATGAATCGACCGACATCTTTGCAGGATAGGCTCTATCCCATTAGAACATGACTTCCATCCTGCATCCAACTTCCATCGGTTGGTGAACACAACTTTGAGCTTAAGCCATAGTTCATCAATACACTCCCTAAGTTCCATGGCTTAGAGTCCGACGATGCTTATTTCTTCATAAGAGAATTTGAGGAAGTATGCTTAATGATGAAAATCCCACACCTTGCAGATGATGCTATTAGGTTGAGATTTGTCCCATTTGCTCTTAAGGACTTAGCCAAGAAATGGCTCTACAGCTTAGCGGCCGACTCTATCACATCCTGGGATGGTTTCATCAAGGTCTTCTTGAAGAAATTCTATCCAATCCACAAGACCGCCCTCGTTAGGAAAAACATCATGCAGTTCAAGCAAGAACCTAGTGAACCGTTTTGGAGGTGCTTTGAACACTTCAAAGACCTCCTGTCCAATGTTCTCATCATGGAATAGAGAAATGGCGAAAATGTCAAATTCTTTATGACGGTTTAGACTACTCGACCAAGACCCTCTTAGAAAGTATGTACCAAGGGGGATTCCTGCAGAAGGATGAGCATGAAGGATGGGATTTATATGAAAATCTAGCTGAAAAAATAATCCAATGGAACTTACTAGTGAAAGCTCTAGAAATTCAAACTCTATCTCTTCAAAAGGAGGTCTCCATTCGATTGAATCATCCATAGCTAACGAGGCTAAGTTAGCTAACCTAGCGAGAAGACTGGAAGCTTTAAAAACTAAGGAACCAAGTCCAGTCAATCAAATCAGCCCAAACCAATTTTCAACTCCGGGTTGTACTTACTGTCAGGCCATGAATCACGTGTTTGAGGAGTGTCCTGTATTTCAAGCTCACCAACACTTTCCTGAACCGATGAATGCAGCCTTCTCAAGGCCGAACAATGATCCTTATGCTCCAATGTACAATCCTGGCTGGAGAAATCACCCAAATTTCTCATGGAGCTAACAAAATAATGATCACCCACGGTCAAACCATGCTAGCCACTTTCATCATTCCAATAATTCTTCCAATTATCAACCCAACTTTTCTAATCACCCTCACAATTCTCCTAACAATTTTTCAAATTATCAACAAAATTTTCCCAGTCAAGCTCCACCATTTTCCTTCCAGAATCCTCAACTCGAAAGGAGAATGACTGATTTTGAGAGAAACATGAAAAGGTACATGAAGAACTAAGATTCCCTCATGCAAACAATACAGAGGCTAGAGGGTCAAATGAGCCAGTTAGCCACCCCATAACATGAGAGGCAAAAGGGTACCTTGCCCAGTCAACCAATTATGAATCCTAGGAATTTACAACACGCTCATTTGGTTGAGGATCCATCACTGAATCAATGTAATATTGTTCATACATTGAGGTCGGGAAAGAAAGTTGATAACTAAGTGTCAACACCACCTAATCCTAGTCAGCACAATCACACTTCAGCATCCACCTCATCTAATCCCACTCCTCCTAAACTTGATGAATCTGAAAAAGATAAGTCAACCAGTCATGTGCACCAGCCTATAGCACCATTTCCTAATAGGCTGAAAAACAACAAGCAAAATCCACACATAGATAAGATAATTGAGATCTTTAATTAAGTGAAGATAAATGTGCCACTTCTTGATGCCATCCAACAAATCCCATCTTATACTAAGTTTCTTAAGGACATGTGCACCAAGAAGAGAAAGACTAATGTACCTAAAAAGGTCTTCTTAGCCACTAACATTAGTGAGCTACTATCGGGTCTGATTCCTGTTAAGTACAAGGATCCAGGTAGTCCAACCATTGCCTGCACAATAGGACAAGCCGAGATTAGTCGTGCATTTCTTGACTTGGGGGCAAGTATCAACTTGCTTCCATTCTCAGTTTATTAACAACTCGGGTTGGGCGATCTTAGTCCAACTCGAGTCACTATCCAATTGGCTGACCTTTTACTAAAAGTTCCAAAAGGGGAGATTAATGATGTTCTTATCCGAGTTGGGGAGTTTATTTACCCTGTTGATTTCATAGTTTTAGAGACACAACCTGTGTCCAACTCTAATCATAAGGCTCAAACTCCTGTTATCCTAGGGCGACCATTCCTTGCTACTGCCAATGCCATCATCAATTGTAGGAATGGGTCCATGAGGTTAACTTTTAGGGACATGACTAGAGAAGTCAATGTCTTCAATCTAGAAAAACAACCTCGTAAGATGAGAGATCAAACATTTGAGGTAAACTTTGTTGAAAATAATTGTGATGAAGAGAGTGAAGATATAGAAGATGAGTCGCTATTTCTTAATGAATTATTTAAGAATGAATGCGATTATCTTGATGAGAAGGCATATATCGGAGATCCTAATGTTAGAGTACCCTTTCAAAAAGGAAAATTTGATTTGAATATCTTCACTTTCGATAAGCCAACCAATAATGTATCACATGAGAATATAATTCCAGAACCTCCGATTGACATACTCTTGGAAAACCTCTTCGAAGAAGAACTCATGTGTTTGGATGAACCAACTAGGGATCTTTTGGTTAATGACACATCTCTAGGGGAAAGTGTTGACCTAAGCTTTGAGGAGATATATGAAACTGAGTTAGAATTCTTAGGCATTCATGCTAAAGAAGTTTCAACTGAGAATTGTGGTGGAGGTCAATTTTTGAATAATGAATGTAGAAATATGAGGAAGGAAAACCTAAAGAAGTTGAGACTGGGGAGGAAGAGAGCTAAAATGACAGAAAAATTGGCCTCCCCACTATGCCCTATAAAGAGGACCCATTGGAATGACGGGAAGAAAGCTAGAGGGATAAGAACGAAAAAGATCTAGGTGTGGGAAAAACTTGATGTTGTACATATTTTTTTATAATATATGCACCTCTTTTATATTTCATTTCATGCATGTATACATTTCTTTCATACATTGGAGACAATGCATGAGATGAGTGTGGGGGAGGGTTCTAACATGACTAATATAACTTTAAACAAAAAAATGTAAAATGTAAAAAAGAATGTAAATTTTTTTTTTGTATGTATATATATAAAAAACCTTTTTGAAAGGTAAGAACAATATTTTGAGATATTTTTGAAAGAAATTAAGTCAATTTTAAGCAATAGGAAAATCATAATTAGGATTTCTTACACTTTGTCAAAATAAGATGACTTGTTTATTTTTAGGGTTAGGAAGAAAATTTGTGAAAGTAATTTAGTCTTGATCTTTACCTTGATGAAATATGCACACTTTATACACTTCCACACTTAGGGTTTAAAAATAAAGAATCTTATGCCTTACAAAAAAAAGAAAAAAAACTATATGAAAAATAATAATAATAATAAATAAACAAATCTAATTATTGATTAGCTAGGTGTTTTGGCCTAAGCAAGCCTTGATATTTATGCAAAAGATAATTAGATAAGTTTGAAAAAATATATATATAAATCCGCTGATTAAGCTGGGTATTTGTGCCTCATGAAGCATAAGTATTCACGCCTAAAAGGGGTACATTTTATAAATACCTTGGTTTCATGGCCTTGTCTGCTCGAGTGTTTAAGTCTTTAGGGGTGGTTTCTCACCTGGTGCCCTAAAACTGTCCGGTTTGGGTGTCACCGACTAAAGGCTCGTTATATGGGCAGATTAGAAAGCCTAATGAAATTGAGGAACAAATTCCACCAAAAATAAATATAAATAATGCATAGGAGTTAATGTTAAAGAACCCTTTGTCAAACTTCATAATCACGATGGTGCATATGACTCAGGGTAAAGTAATAGACTAGATGAGAAAGACAATTTGACTTCTTACTTTGATTGATGACATGTTTTTGAAATGGTGACTATGTTTAGGAATGAAAAATTTTATATTCCTATAACTTATAGATTACTTAAACTCTCACAAATATACTTCAAATATTTTCTCTTTTCAAAATGCTTTTCGAAAATACTAACTTTTTTCTCTTTCTTTTTGGATTTTGTGGGTGCAATCCACTGAAAACCCTCACGAGACAAAACACATCCTCTAGGGGTAACCTAGAGGTTTAACGGCTTGTTGTACATGCTCAGTGTAATCGAGTGACCTGCAAAAGTGGTCTAATAACTGATAAAGATTAGTTTTGATATTTTGCTCGAGGGCGAGCAAAAGATAAGTGTGGGGGTATGATCGGTCACATATATTGCATACATATTGTCACATTTCCATGCTTGTTATCGAAATAAAACATATTAATAAGTCATATTGTTCTTTATAAAATGCAGGCCCATTGCTAAAGGATAGGCTAGAGAAACGAGCCCAAAAGCCCATTTAATTCAGAATAAATTTGAAATCAAGGAATCAGGGCAAATCTTGGCATATCAGAGAGGTTGAAAACCGGTTGAAATGAATCGTCCTGAATCAAGCAGTTGAAGCCAACAAATCAAAGATCGTTTCGTCAAATCAGGGAGCTGCAACAGTAAATCCAACAAGACAAAAGGAAGCACAAAGCCACGCTATATGATCCTCCACCTGGATGTGGCCAATTGGCCACATCCAGGCCGCGGATTCGCGGCTTGTTGGTGGAGATAAGTGGAGCGTTTGCTCCCCTTATCTCCTCACTCCCTTCCCCCTGAGGTTTTGCCTATAAAAGCTAGGGTTTTGTACTGAAAAATTATCGAGGACTATGATTAAATTTATTGTCCATTTTTAGGATTTAGGAACATTGTTAGATAGATTGGAGAAGTTGTATCTCCTCTTTATTCTTTTTTTAGTTTAGACCAGAAAAGAGAGAAGAGTGGATTTGAGTGTGTAATTCGTCTTTGAAGTGACAATCTAAGGAGCTTCTACTTGCCATTCCAACTCAACTTGAATTCGGTATATTTGTGTTTAATTATCAATTTCTTATTTGTTTTCATTTCATAATGAGTAGCTAAATCATTTTCTGGGCTCACTAAATGATGTTTTCTACCTCTTCTCTCTCGATTGAATTTGATGGAAGAACTCTCTTGAATCATAATGCCTAAAGTTAATTTTTTTTTATTCTTGAAAGCTCATGATGATGCTCTTCTTCTAAAACTTGAATTTTCAAGGTACAACTATTTGTAAATCATTTTTATTCCATACTTGCTTCCTCGCGCTTGATGGTTTAACATTCTATTTTTAATGTTGTGTTAAGAAAGATCTCAAGATTTGATCCGAAATCATCTCATTTGTTTTACTTGAACACTAAAAGAAATTAAGCTCTTTTGCCTATGATAAAAGTGATGGACTAAAATTATTCTTGAGATAAGTAGTGAAGTAAATAAAATTAGTGAGCCCAGATCTTCTCCTTCTTATATTAAAATCAACCAAACAATTTTCAAGCTTTTTTAATCACCTTCTACAAAGCCTTCTCCAAAGTTGCAATTTCTCTTTTAATCATCTCTCTTCTTTTCATTCTCTTTTCCATTAAAAAAAACGAGCACAATTCTTTGTTACTAAACAAAACACCGAAAAGCTTTCATCGCATTCCTCCTCGTGGACACGACCCGTTAGCCACAAGCTACTCGGTAATCTCATAACTCTTTGATTTTTAGCAATCAATCAGCAATAGACCTCCCAAGGATAAAGGAGTCGCCTAGGTTTAAGGTTTACCCTAACTTAGGTTAGATTTTTTTTCTTTTTATTTACTTGCTTATTTGTTTTTCTTTATTTGTGTGATATGGCTTATAACAACAATTTTTTCAATTTTAATGGTAATCCATATTACACTCTTTATCAGATATTACCAACCCGGCATATCATAACTTTAACCAACCTAGTGTGCCAGAGTTGTCTTATCCGAATAAATATAACCCATGCCCCCAATCTTATGACCATAATTTCCAAAATAATTTCAACTCTTCACAGAGTCAATGGGGATTCACCTCTTCGAGTCCAATTTTCAACCAACTTGTCCTTCTTATCCACCTTGTCCATAATATTTTCAAGATTCATACATAGTTCCACCAATTCAAAATAGAGAATCATCAATCTTGGAAATGTGTATGCGTGAGTCTAAGCAACAATCACAAAATCTGACGGGCTCACGATTTCACCACAAATTCCAAAACAAAACTTCATCTTTCAAGTCCAATCGCAACAAAACGATGAACCAATCGACTATGAAAAACTTCTTGAAGCCATGACTCAGGCTCAAATCGCTCATAATCATGACATAAATAGAATGGTTCAAACTCTTTATTCTCACCATTTGACCACTTCTGATGTCGTTAACCATTCTGTTAGAGCTGAAAAATTATGTTGTTTTGAAAAACAAGATTCCATTTCAGCATACCCATTTGAACTTGCCCAAACCCCAAATTTTGAAAACAAAATTGATATTTTGGCAAGTTATCCCTTTCCTGAAATTGAACTTGAAAATGAATATGATCATGAACCTAAACATCGTGATTTAATTCTACTTTCTGATTCAATAATGACTCCAGTGTCTTCACCTGATTTCAAACTTTTTCTCGAGTCAACATTGGATCTTGTGTCAATTCATCATGAAATTGAATCGCTAACCTTTTATGATCATCATATGAACTTGACCAATTTCATACTTTTGAAAGTCCCATTGACAAATTAGCAAGTTCTCATTTTTATGAAATTGAACTCATTGAGAAATGTGACCCAGATTCTCAAATTTGTAATCCAGATCAAATTCCTGAATCAATATTGACTCCTGTTTTGTTACCAAACTTGAGTAATATTTTAGAGTCAGTTTTGGTTCCCACACCTGTCATTCTTGAACTTGAATCACCATTCTTAGAAAGTCACATTCCATTGTGGGAAAATGAATGTGGATTTGAGTTTCAACTTCTTGATTTAGACTCACTTCCTGAACCAATCTTGACTCCTGAATCTTTACTTGACCTAAGTCACTTTTCTGAGTCGGTATTAGTTCTCGTACTTTCTAAGTCTAATTCAATCATTCCATCTTATCACACTCTATTTTGGGACAGGGGTGTTAATAAAATTGATTCCGAAATTATTTGTGAAATTTGGAAATTAGATGGGGTAAAATTCTTAATAAAAATCATTCATGCATGCATCATTTTAGTGGGTTATATTAGAGAAGTTTATGGTAGGTTCCACTGAACACCACTAATCGGTCACATATATTGCATACATATTATCACATTTTCATGCTTGTTATCTAAATAAATCATATTAATAAGTCCTATTGTTCTTTATAAAATGTAGGCCCATTGCTAAAGGATAGGCCAGAGAAACGAGCCCAAAAGCCCATTTAATTCAGAATAAATTCAAAATCAGGGAATCAGGGCAAATCTTGGCATATCAGAGAGGTTGAAAACCGGTTGAAATGAATTCTCCCAAATCAAGCGGTTGAAGCCAACAAATCAAAGATCGTTTCGTTAAATCAGGGAGCTAAAACTGCAAATCCAACAAGACAAAAGGAAGCACGAAGCTACGCCAACCATCCCTCCACCTGGATGTGGGCAAGTGGCCACATCCAGGCCGCGGATCTGCGGCCCAAGCCGCGGATCCGCGACTTGTTGGTGGAGATAAGGGGAGCATTTGCTCCCCTTATCTCCTCACTCCCTTCCCTCTGAGGTTTTGCCTATAAAAGCTAGGGTTTTGTACTGAAAATTGAGCGAAGACTAGGATTAGAATTTTTATTTATTTTCTAAGGATTTAGGCTCTTTGTTAGATAGCACAAAAGTTGTATTTTTATTTTTCAATTTGTAGTCCAGTACAAATACTTGTCAGAGAGAGGAATTGAGTGCTTGTACTTGAAGATTGAAGTGACATCAATACAAGAATCGAGCCACATTTTCTTCCAGTCTTATTAAGGTATGTCATGCATTATTTACTTGCTTTCTTCTTTATTTTTCATGAGTAGCTAGATCGGTTTTCTGGCCTCACTATTGTACCTCTCTTCAATTCTTCTTCTCTTCTGATTTTAATGAAAAAGACCCAATGAATCATTTGCATGCCTTACTTAAAGCCTTTCTTCTTGAAAGTGTTCTTGAAGGCAGATGAGGATGGGTTTAGATTTTTAAACTGTACTTCTTTTAAGAACGTATCTTGAACTGTTTTTATTTCATACTTGCTTCTTCGCGCTTGATGATTTAACATCCGATTCAAAACGATTTCTTAAAGAAAAGAGTGAACTCTTCCAACCATCTTATGTGCTTTACTTCAAACTTTCTAAAGTCAGTCTTAAGTTTTGCTCATGATCAAGTTGAGGCATTTAGGATTTCAACAGAAGAATGAACAGTTGAGTAGTGAGATAGTGAGCCCAGATCTTCTCCTCTTATATTTAAAACAAACCAAATAATTTTCAAAGTTTATTTTCACCTTCTCCAAAGTCTTCTCCAAAGTTGCAATTTCTCTTTTAATCATCTCCTTCTTTCCATTCTCTTTTCCATTAAAAAACAAGCACAATTCTTTGTCATTAAACGGAACACCGAAAAGCTTTCATCGCATTCCTCCTCGTGGACACGACCCGTTAGCCACTGCTACACGGTAAACTCTTAACTCTTTGGTTGTTCTTTCATTCCAACAATCAATTTTTGGCGTCGTTGCCAGGGAGGGAACGGTGTATTTGTTTTTTAACAAGTTTTGTGTGTTGTTTCAGGGACTTGAAGATTCAGATCTAGCATTCAAGCTTTACAAGAGAAGACTTGCAAATTCTGTGCCCCTAATCTCGAAAGTAGGAAACAGAATTTCAAGAAATTGTGTTGCAAAAACTGAAAATTCCATTTGACTACTAAAACTCTTTTTTGCAGGACATATTGCTCGCAAAAAAATTAAGTTTTTTAATGTTATATTCTTGCTATATCTGCTATCCACCATCCTTGTTTTAATCCAACAGTAATTTAAGTGATTTTTAATTGCTTAAAAAATATTTAGACTTGCATTCTAGGCATTTGTCTAATTACGTTTACTTTATAATTACTGTTGAAGAGAGCTGGAGACAAGGTACGTATGCATAGCATATAGTTTAGGAAACATTCTTGGGTGATATTTGCTTTTGAATGCTACTTTTCTATATCTTGCACACTTTGCACAATTAACTCTAAGGGTAAAATCAAATTCAAGATAAAGTGGGGAAGTCATTACCCTTCCTTAGCCCACAAACCATCTCCAAGCATGCACAACCTAAGCCTAAGTAAAATCTGATAGACGTTGGCCTTAGGGACATCTCGAACTCACTAGGAGATTATCCTAAGGGGAAGGTGTTGGAAATTGACTCCTGCCAAATTAGTGTCTAAGAAAGGGATTGAGGGCCGAAAGCCCTAAGGTTGGTGGTTACTTAATTAAGGAACGTCTTTGATAGATAACCTCCCACCAATCTTGCCCTGACATGGCTGATTAGCTTGTGGTCAAAGTCTACATTATACCTCCTGTGGACAATCAACCAGTTAGGAGTTGTCTAGGTCGAGGTTACCTTAGACTAGGCTTGGTTGATTACTCTTGCTGACTGTTGGTAAACTTGTTTGTGATTGTGATTATGTTTGTGCATGCAAGTATGGTCGAGAAACCCTAATTCATCTAGGTTGACTAGAAAAACATCACCACTCAAGTTTGAACCAAGACCAGATCTGGTAATGGCTCAATCAACATCATTGCAGGATAGGTTTTACCCTATTAGAACCTCACTTCCATCTTGCATTCTACTTCTATCGGTTGGTGAATATAATTTTGAGCTCAAGCCTCAATTCATCAACACACTCCCCAAGTTTCATGGCTTAAAGTCCGAAGATGCTTACTTCTTCATAAGAGAATTTGAGGAAGTATGTCTAATGATGAAAATCCCACACCTTGTAGACGATGCTATTAGGTTGAGATTTGTCCCTTTCACACTTAAGGACCTAGCAAAGAAGTGGCTTTACAGCTTAGCGGCCGGTTCTATCACATGTTGGGATGGTTTCATCAAGGTCTTCTTGAAGAAATTCTATCCAATTCATAAGACCGCCCTCATTAGGAAGACAATCATGCAATTCAAGTAAGAACCGAGTGAACCGTTCTGGAGGTACTTTGAACGCTTTAAAGACCTCCTTGTCCAATGTCCACATCATGGAATAGAGAAATGGCGACAATGCCAAATTCTTTATGACGGTTTAGACTATTCTACCAAAACCCTCTTAGAAAGTATGTGCCAAGGGGGTTTCTTGCAGAAGGATGAAAATGAAGGATGAGATTTGTATGAAAACCTAGCTTAAAAGACCATCCAATGGGAACCTACTAGTGAGACCTCTAGGAATCCTAACTCCATCTCTTCAAAAGGAGGTCTCCATTCTATCAAATAATCCATCGCTAATGAGGCTAAGTTAGCTAACCTAGCACGAAGACTGGAAGCTCTAGAAATGAAGGAACCAAGTCCAGTCAATCAAGTCAGCCCAAACTAATTTCCAACTCTGGGCTGTACTTACTGCCAAGCAATAAATCATGTGTTCAAGGAGTGCCCTGTGTTTCAAGCTCAGCAACAATACCATGAACCGATGAATTCGGCCTTTTCAAGACCGAACAATAATCCTTACGCCCAACGTACAATCCTGGCTGGAGAAATTACCCTAATTTCTCATGGAGCCAAAATAACACTGACCATTCACGATCAAATCATGCTAGCCACTTCCATCATGCCAATAATTCTTCCAATCATCAACCCAACTTTTCAATTTCCATAATAATTCTCCCAACCATCCACTTAACTTCTCAAACAATCAACAAAACTTTCCCAACCTAGCTCCACAATCCTCCTTCTAGAATCCTCAACTAGAAAGGAGAATGACTGACTTTGAAAGAAACATGGAAAGATACATGAAAAATCAAGATTCTCTCATGCAAACTAGACAGGGGTTAGAGGTTCAAATGAGCCAACTAGCCACTCTACAGAATGAGAGACAGAAGGGTACCCTGCCTAGTCAACCAATAACCAATCCGAGGAATTCTCAACAAGCTCATATGACTGAGGATCATTCATTAAATCAATGTAATGCTGTTCATACATTAAGGTCAGGAAAGAGAGTTGATAATCAAGTGTCAACGCCAACCAATCCCATTCAGCACAACAACAATCAAGCATCCACCTCATCTAATCCAAATCCTTCCAATTCTGACGAATCTGAAAAAGATAAGTCAACCAGTCAGGTGCACCAGCCTATAGTACCATTTCCTAATAGGCTGAAAAACAACAAGCAAAATCCACACATGGACAAGATAATTGAGATATTTAATCAAGTGAAGATAAATATGCCATTTCTTGATGCAATCCAACAAGTCCCTTCCTATGCTAAGTTTCTTAAGGACATGTGCACCAAGAAGAGAAAGACTAATGTACCAAAAAAGGTCTTCTTAGCTACTAACATTAGTGAGCTACTGTCGGGTCTGATCCCTGTCAAGTACAAGGATCCAAGTAGTCCCACCATTGCCTGCACAATAGGACAAGCCGAGATTAGTCATGCACTTTTTGACTTGGGGGCAAGTATCAACTTGCTTCCATTCTCAGTCTATCAACAACTCGGGTTGGGCGATCTTAGTCCAACTCGAGTCACCATCTAACTGGTTGACCGTTCAGTAAAAGTTCCAAAAGGGGAGATTAATGATGTCCTGATCTGGGTAGGGGAGTTTATTTACCCTGTCGATTTCATAGTTCTGGAGACACAACCTGTGTCCAACTCCAATCATAGGGCTCAAACTCCTGTTATCCTAGGGCGACCATTCCTTGCTACTGCCAATGCCATCATCAATTATAGGAATGGGTCCATGAGGTTAACCTTTGGGGACATGACTAGAGAAGTCAATATCTTCAATTTAGGAAAACAACCCCGCGATCTTGAGGACCAAACACTTGAAGTCAACCTAATTGAGAACTTAACAAGTGAACATATGGAAGAATTGGAACTAGAAACTGAGTGTGACTTCGGGTTAGAGTCTGACGACTTTAATCTTGATCAGGTTGTAAATTCTGATGTGAATTGGGCCTCGAACCCTATTTCACCAATAATGGAGCTAACAAATTTGACTAGTCCTTCCAACCAGCCTTCCTCTTCCTTAGAATTGAAAGCCTTACCTGCGCATCTCAAGTACGTCTATCTAGGCGAACAAGAGACCTTTCCTGTCATCATTGCCTCCCATTTAAATGACGGGAAAGAAGAAGATCTTAAAGCAATTCTAAGAAAATATAGGGAAGTCATTGGGTGGACTATGACTGATATCAAGGGATTAAGTCCAACCATCGTTCAACATCGCATTCATCTCAATGAAAATGCCATCCCTAAAAGAGACCCGCAGCGTAGGTTAAACCCTATAATGTAAGAGGCTGTTCATGCTGAAATTATAAAACTCTTAGACAATGGGATAATTTTTCCCATTTTTGATAGCCAATGGGTCAGTCCTGTCCACGCGGTTCCAAAGAAATCCGATTTCACCGTAGTAGAAAACGAGAACAAAGATTTGGTCCAAACTCGACTTCCCACGAAGATCCGAGTTTGCATTGACTATATGAAGCTTAATGCTGCAACTCGTAAGGACCATTTTCCACTTCCCTTCATTGATCAAATGCTTGAACGTTTAGCGGGTTACGAGTATTACTGTTTCTTGGACGGTTACTCGGGGTATAACTAGATCCTTATTGCTCCTGAAGACCAAGAAAAGACTACATTCACATGTCCATTTGGGACATTTGCTTATCGTCGAATGCCTTTCGGCTTATGCAATGCCCCAGCAACATTTCAACGTTACATGTTGAGTCTTTTCTCTGATATGGTAGAACAATTCTTAGAGATCTTTATGGATGATTTTTCCATCTACGGAGGTTCATTCACTCAATATCTCCACCATTTAGAACTTGTCCTCCAACGTTGTGCTGAGAAAAATTTGACATTGAATTGGGAGAAATGCCACTTCATGGTAAAACATGAAATTGTCTTGGGTCATGAAATCTCCAAGAAAGGAATTGAAGTGGATAGAGCCAAAATTGAGGTTATTGCTAAGCTTCCTATGCCCACATGCGTTAAGGACATCAGATCCTTCTTAGGATACGCTGGTTTTTACCGAAGATTTATCAAGGATTTTAGCAGAATCTAGGCCCTTGACTAATCTGTTAGCTAAGGATGTGTCCTTCACTTTCGATGCTGAATGCATAAATTCTTTGGAGAACCTTAAGAGAGAGCTTATTTCTGCACCAATCATATCTGTACCGGATTGGTCTAAGCCGTTCGAAATCATGTGCGATGCTTCCGATTTTGCCATAGGCGCTGTCCTAAGACAACGCACTGATAACAAGTAGCATGTGATTTACTACTCTAGTAGGACTCTCAACGATGCTCAATTGAACTACACTACGACTGAGAAGGAATTCTTGGCAGTAATGTTTGCCTTAGAGAAATTTTGTCCCTACCTACTAGGATCCAAAACCACCATTTTCACCAATCACTCTGCGCTTAGGTACCTCATGATGAAGAAGGATGCCAAAGCCCGACTCATTCGTTGGATACTCCTTCTTCAAAAATTCGATCTTGAGATTCGAGATAAAAAAAGGCGTAGAAAATGTCGTTGCTGACCATCTCTCACGGATCCCTAATTCTCCATGCAACGAATTACCCATAAATGAGGATTTTCCTGATGAAAATCTCTTAGCTATCTCTAGGGAACCTTGGTTTGCTGATGTAGTGAATTACTTAGTCACAAACCAAACTCCGTCTCATTGGTCCAAAAACGATATATACCAGTTCTTATCCCAAGTCCGGTATTTCTTTTGGGAGGAACCGTATCTTTTCAAGTACTGTTTTGACCAAATTATTAGGAGATGCATTCCCGATAAGGAGGTTAAGAGTGTTCTATCTTTTTGTGACGAACTTGCATGCGATGGACACTTTGGTCCCCGCAAGGCTGCTGAAAAAGTGCTACAAAGCGGGTTTTATTGGCCCACTTTGTTCAAGGATGCTTATGAATTTTGCAAGACGTGCCCTAGATGCCAAATGGTAGGAAGGATCTCAAAACGAAATATGATGTCCCTCAACCCAATCCTAGAAATAGAACACTTTGATGTTTGGGGCATCGACTTTATGGGTCCATTTCCTAATTCATTTGGAAACCAATACATATTGGTTGCTGTGGATTATGTGTCCAAGTGGGTAGAAGCCATTCCTTGTAAAACTAATGATAACAAAGTTGTCATAAAGTTTTTGAAAGAGAACATTTTTCACGCTTCGGAACCCCTCGTGCTATCATTAGTGATAATGGCACTCACTTTTGCAATAGGTCTTTTGAAGCTCTTATGCGAAGTATGTCATAACTCACAAGTTGTCCACACCTTATCATCCTCAAACCAGTGGGCAAGTTGAGGTTTCCAATAGACAAGTCAAGCTTATCTTGGAGAAAACTGTGAACCAAAACCGAAAAGATTGGTCCATCAAACTTGTAGATGCCCTATGCGCCTACAAGACCGCTTTCAAGACGATTCTAGGAGTGTCTCCTTATAGGTTAGTCTATGGCAAACCTTGTCACTTGCCTGTTGAGTTAGAGCACTGAGTCTTATGGGCAATCAAGCAGTTGAATTTCGACTTGACTAAGGCCGGTGACCGTCAGAAATTACAAATTTCCGAATTAGAGAAATTGAGAAATGAGGCCTATGCAAATGCTAGGATCACGAAAGATAGAGTCAAGATTTTCCATGATAAACACATCATAAGAAAAACCTTTGTCCCTGGACAAAAAGTCTTACTCTATAATTCTAGGCTTCATCTTTTTCCAGGAAATTGAAATCAAGATGGACTGGGCCATTTGTTGTAAACACCGTGTTTCCACACGGTGCAGTTGAGATCAGTGACACCAATAATGGAATGACTTTAAGGTAAATGGTCAACGCCTTAAACCTTTCTTGGAATCGGTGTCGGTAAATGAAACGGCTATGGGTCTTTTTAACCCAGTGTATCGGTAACTTTCCTCTTTTCCATTTTATTTCATACATTTATACATTTCTTTCATACATTGGGGACAATGCATGAGATAAGTGTGGGGGAGGGTTCTAACATGACATATATATATATAAATAAAAAATAAAAAAAGAGAAAATATATATATATATATATATATATATATATATATATTAAAAAAACTTTTTTGAAAGGTTAGAACAATATTTTGATATATTTTTTGTAAGAAATTAAGTCAATTTTAAGGAATAGGAAAATCATAATTAGGATTTCTTACACTTGGTCAAAATAAGATAACTTGTTTGATGCTTAGGGTTAGGAAGAAAATTTGTGAAAGTAATTTAGTCTTGATATTTACCTTGATGAAATATGCACACTAAACACCTACACACTTAGGGCTTAAAAACAGAGACCCTTGTGCCTTATAAAAAATATATATATATAAACAAATCTAATTATTGATTAGCTAGGTGCTTTGGCCTAAGAAAGCCTTGGTATTTATGCAAAAGATAATTAGATAAGTTTGAAAGAAAAAAATTGTATATATATAAATCCTCTGATTAAGCTGGGTATTTATGCCTCATGAAGCATAAGTATTCACGCCTAAAAGGGGTACATCTATAAATAAAAACCTTAGTTTCGTGGCCTTGTCTGCTCGAGTGTTTAAGTCCTTAGGGGTGTTTTCTCACCTGGTGCCCTAAAACTGTCCGTTAGGTGTCACAGACTGAAGGCTCGTTACATGGGCAAATTAGAAAGCCTAATGAAATTGAGGAATAAATTCCACCAAAATAAATATAAATAAGGCATAGGAGTTAATGTTAAAGCACCCTTAGTCAACTTCACAGTCACGATGGTGCATACGACTTAGGGTAAATTAATAGATTAGATGAGAAAGACAATTTGACTCCTTACTTTGATTGATGACATGTTGTTGAATAGAGACTAAGTTTAGGAATGAAAATTTTGATATTCCTATAACTTATAGATTACTTAATCTCTCACAAATATACTTCAAATATTTTCTCTTTTCAAAATGCTTTTCGAAAATACTAACTTTTTTCTCTTTCTTTATGGATTTTGTGGGTACAATCCACTGAAAACCCTCACGAGACAAAACTCGTCCTCTAGGGGTAACCTAGAGGGTTAACGGCTTGTTGCACATGCTCAGTGCAATCGAGTGACCTGCGAAAGTGGTCTAATATTGATTAAGATTAGTTTTGATATTTTGCTCGAGGGCGAGCAAAAGATAAGTGTGGGGGTGTGATCGGTCACATATATTGCATATATATTGTCACATTTCCATGTTTGTTATCTAAATAAATCATATTAATAAATCCTATTGTTCTTTATAAAATGCAGGCCCATTGCTAAAGGATAGGCCAGAGAAACGAGCCCAAAAGCCCATTTAATTCAGAATAAATTTGAAATCAGGCAATCAGGGAAAATCTTGGCATATCAGAGAGGTTGAAAACTGGTTGAAATGAATCCTCCCAAATCAAGCGGTTGAAGCCAACAAATCAAAGATCGTTTTGTCAAATCAGGGAGCTGAAACAGCAAATCCAACAAGACAAAAGGAAGCACGAAGCTACGCCAACCATCCCTCCACCTGGATTTGGCCAAGTGGGCACATCCAGGCCGCGGATCCGCGGCCCAAGCCGCGGATCCGCGGCTTGTTGGTGGAGATAAGGGGAGCATTTGCTCCCCTTATCTCCTCACTTCCTTCCCTCTGAGGTTTTGGCTATAAAAGCTAGGGTTTTGTACTGAAAATTGAGCGAAGACTAGGATTAGAATTTTTCTTTATTTTCTAAGCATTTAGGCTCTTTGTTAGATAGCACAAAAGTTGTATTTTTGTTTTTTAATTTTTAGTCCAGTACAAATACTTGTGAGAGAGAGCATTTGAGTGCTTGTACTTGAAGATTGAAGTGACATCAATACAAGAATCGAGCCATATTTTCTTCCACTCTTATTACGGTATGTCTTGCATTATTTACTTGCTTTCTTCTTTGTTTTCCATGAGTAGCTAGATCGGTTTTCTGGGCTCACTATTGTACCTCTCTTCAATTCTTCTTCTCCTCTGATTTTAATGAAAAAGACCCAATGAATCATTTGCATGCCTTACTTAAAGCCTTTCTTCTTGAAAGTGTTCTTGAAGGCACATGATGATGGGTTTGGATTTTTAAACTCGTACTTCTTTTAAGAATGTATCTTGAACTGTTTTTATTTCATACTTGCTTCTTCGTGCTTGATGATTTAACATCCGATTCAAAACGATTTCTTAAAGAAAAGAGTGAACTCTTCCAACCATCTTATGTGCTTTACTTCAAACTTTCTAAAGTCAGTCTTAAGTTTTGCCCATGATCAAGTTGAGGTATTTAGGATTTCAATAGAAGAATGAACAGTTGAGCAGTGAGATAGTGAGCCCAGATCTTCTCCTCTTATATTTAAAACAAACCAAACAATTTTCAAAGTTTATTTTCACCTTCTCCAAAGTCTTCTCCAAAGTTGCAATTTCTCTTTTAATCATCTCCTTCTTTCCATTCTCTTTTCCATTAAAAAACAAGCACAATTCTTTGTCATTAAATGGAACACCGAAAAGCTTTCATCGCATTCCTCCTCGTGGACACGACCCGTTAGCCACAGCTACACGGTAAATCTCTTAACTCTTTGGTTGTTCTTTCATTCTAGCAATCATCCACACAAATTCGATTGGGTCACATTTCGTAGACCAATCAGACCAGCACCGGAACCACCACTTTAACGTAATATTTTCCTTCCCTTTCTTCTTTTTCAGCATCTATGCATTAATTCATACATTAAGGACAATGCATGAGATAGGTGTGGGGGAGGGTTCTAACATAACTTAGATTTTCTTTTTTTAAAATAAAAAATATTAACATTTTCTTTACTTTAAAAAAACTTTTGAAAAGGAAACAATATTTTGACTTATCTTTTGAAAGAAATCTAAGTTAATCTTAAGAATTAGGAAAATCATGATTAGGATTTCTAAAAACTTGGTCGAAATAAAATAAATTATTTGATTTTTAGGTATAGGAGGAAAAATTGAATAAGAATTAGTCTTGATTTTTACCTTAATAAATGTGCATACCAAATAAACTTACACATCTAGGATTCTAAGACAAAGATTCTTGTGCCTTATAAAAAATATATATAATAATATAAATAAAAAATTCACTAATTAAGCTGGATACATTTGCCTCAAGAAGCATAAGTATTCACGCCTAAAGGTGATTTTACAGATAAAGTCCTCAGTTTTGTAGCCTAGTTCACTCGAGTTCTTAAGTCCGTGGGGTGTTTTCTCACCCTGTGCCCTAAAACCAACCAGTTTGGGAGCCACCGACCTTGGCTCGCTGCAAGGCTGAATTAGGAAGCCTAAGAAAATTAAGAAATATTATCTATATATGTACTAACACATCTAATAGTCAATTAGTTAGGTATGAGGGTCTCAAGAAGCCTTGATACTTATACAAAAGATAATTAGATGAGTTATACATATTAAATATATATATAATAAAGAGACATGGGAGTCCAAGTTAAAAAATCCCTAGTAAAGATTCACATTCACAAGGATGCATATGACTTAGGGTAATAAAAGAGACTATATATATAAAAATTCAATTTTAATCCTTACCTAAAATTGATAACGAATTATTGTATAAAGACTAAGTTCAAGAATGAATAAAAATGATGATCCTAAAACTTATAGATTGCTTAGTTTCTTCAAACATATTTCAAATATTTCTCGCCTTTTTCAAAATAAAAAAATTTTAATTACTAACATTTTTTTCTTCTTTTATGGATTTTGTGGGTGTAATCCATTGAAAATCCTCACGAGACAACACTCGTCCTCTAGGGGTAATGTAGAGGTTTAACGGCTCGTTGCATGTATTAAGTACAACCGTGATTCCTACGAAAGTGAGTTAGGATAGGTTAGTTTTTATTTTCTTTTCCTATTTCTATATTTTACTCGAGGGCGACCAAAAAGATAAGTGTGGGGTGTGATAGGCAGTCAAAAGTGAATATTTATTATCATATTTATCATCATATTTTCCTACTTATTCTTTTATAAAGCACTGCTATGTAATGTTTTATTGTTTAATGTTGTGCAGGCCTTGAGTAATTAAAGAATAAATAAATGAAGCCCAATTGAAGCCAAAAGCCCAAAAAGTCCACAAGCCGACATGCATGATTTATTTTAGTAATTTAGAAACTTTTTCTAACCAAATCTAAATTTGAATTTTAAATTATTAATTTAAAATCTAGGGGAGCAGGAGGGAGGATAAAGTAGGACTCATAATTGCTATTCAAATCAAGAGCAAAAGATCTGAATTTGAATCGGATTTGGAGATAGCCTAATCTCCAAGTTATCTAAAGATCATCGTATTTCAAAATCCAGAGACAAAATTCAAGATCTGAGGATAGATTCTAAGATGGACGGACCAGAGGAGGCCACGCTAGAAAGTGCGTGGTATTTGGCTATGCTTTTGCTGCGAAAACGCGGCAATTTTCCCGTTTTGTTGCAATACAAAGGCGGTTGGTGACGAGTCTTTGTGGGAGAGTTATACCGGGACTCTATATCTTAATCTCCTATAAATACTCCAGCCGAGCAATAGAGAAGGCAGCTCCCAGAAGCTCAAGTCTAGAGTTTTCTTTAGATCCTCTTTCTTTCCGAATTTATTTGTATTTTTCTAGTTCTTTTTACTTTGAAGAAGAGTTGAAGAAAGGAGAAGGCTTTGTACTGAGTTGGTGACAGACTTAATAAAAGGACATTTTTTTCTTTCTCTTTGCTATTTTAATTTGTGTTTCTTTTATTTTAGTTTCATCTCTTTTACACAATTTTTTACCATGTTTAATTCCACCATAATTATGTGTAACTCATTCCTTAGTAGCTTGCTAATCTCTCCACTAACTAAAACCTAGATCTTTGAAGATAAGTTGATTGAACTCTATGCATGTTAAAAACCCTAGGATAAGTAAATAATTCTTGAAGACTAGTCATGATTGAGTTAAACTAGGTTTAGGGTATACTATTTAATAATTATCTTTGGTTTATACTTAGATGCATTGATGGTTTAATGTTAAGTTAAGACTGTTTTTCTTAAACTATACTTTGGGACTTTAATAAACCAATACTTAGTTTTATTTAGTGTACTGCCAACAGGGTTTAATCTCTTTCTTACTTTTCTTTCTTGGATTTAAAGCAATAATCTAGGGTTAATCTTTATAGGTTCAACATGATATTTATTCTTGATAGACTAATGTTTGGTTGTGGTAGATGATTAGTTGGCTATGCTTATTCTTTCTATTTAAATCTATTTCTTACTATTAATATCTCTTTTTTCCAAGCTAACTTGAGAGAAAATCATTCTGAAAAGCTTCCATTGCATCCTTCCCTATGGATCGACCCGCATAGCCACTGCTACTGCAGATAAATTGAAACGAGACTAAGACTTTCTAACTCTAACTCTTTCTTTATTATTTTCCCGTTTCAATCAAAATTTTGATCGCGTGGCATTTGGCTACACTTTTGTCGCGAAAACGCGTCAATTTTCCAGTTTCCACAGCAATTTTCGTGGGAGAGTTGTACTGGGACTCTATATCTTAAATCTCCTATAAATACCTCTGCAGAGCAACAGAGAAGGCAGCACCTAGAAGCTCAAGTCTAGGGTTTCCTTTAGATCCTCTTTCTTTCCAAATTTATTTGTATTTTTCTAGTTCTTTTTACTTTGAAGAACAGTTGAAGAAAGGAGAATGCTTTGTAGTAAGTTGGTGATAGACTTAATAAAAGGTCTTTTTTTTCTTTCAATCTCTTTGCTATTTTAATTTGTGTTTCTTTTTTTTTAGTTTCATCACTTTTGTGCAATCTTTTACCATGTTTAATTCCACCATAATTATATGTAACTAATTCTTTAGTAGCTTGCTATTCTCTCCACTAATTAAAACCTAGTGATTGAGGAATTCACAAGGTATATGATGTATTTGTACAAGAATCAGGTATTTAAGAGATGGTTTAGGGTTTAGAATTCACCTTTGATCTTGTTTACTTTGAATATGTAAGAATTATACCTTGTTTCAATCTTTCGTTATAGCAAGTAGCTAAAACGAGTCGTACCACGAGGAGAGCAAGCGTAGAAGCTTTCACGATACTAGTGAGACAAGAAACAATACTCTTCTTTGTTAATCACACAAGAGAAAACAATATACAAGAAGTTGTGGATTGGTGGTGGTGCATTGTGAAAAAGAAGTGCAATGAATGAAGTGTGATGAAGTAAAGAAAAGAAAAGAATACTAGAATGAAATGTGTAAACTCTCTTGATTAGAAAGTTGCATGGCTAGCATTACTCAACCTCCTTGCTAACATACTACCTCTTTTGTTGATTGCAATATTGTCTCATCAAGAATCATAGACAATTGAAAAGTACTTGCATGTTTCAAGTGTGGTATTCTTTCTTTGAAGACTTAGTGTTCCTTTTAGTTAGTTGGCTAGAAATCTCTTCTTGAATACTAGGTTCTCTTACTAGGTGTGCAATGAGGAAATATAGGCTTGGTACTCATTTAATGCAAAGGTTAGAAGAATCAAACTCTTTAGGACTTCAAAGCTTAACTACAAAGTTAGCTTGAAGTGCTTGAGTTGTTCTTGCTACTCAAATGACACAATCAATGGTAATCCATCCTTTTAATCCAATCAAATGCTCTTTATAAGAGATACACAATTCATCTAGAGATCTTACAAGCAATCACCAAAGGATACAACATACTCCATTAGAATTTACAAGAAACTTGAAATCATGCAAGAATTAAAGAATACAATCAACTAGAGCTAGTAGTAGCTAGGTGAGATTAGCTAGCCATGCATTCAAGAAACTAGCCCTCCATTACACTAACAAGAAAGCTATAATTCTTCATGAAATCAAAGATCTAAACAACTCAACTAGAATTAAACTAGAATTAGAAATTGAATGCAAGAATTAAAAGCATAAGAAGAGAAAGCATACTCAATTCTAGTAAAAAGAAGATGAGAGCTCCATTGAATCTTTGCTTCAAGGTTGTCACAAGTCTTGATTACAATCTCTCAAGTGAAGAACTCTCTCTCAATTTAGCTAGAGATCAAGGAGGAAGGAGAGAAGAACTAGAATCCTAAAACAAAAATTACAACTAATCCAAATTTTCCCTCTCTCTTCACTGGAGCTCGCACAGATCTCTGATCAGGTATTTATAGGCAAAGTTGAGAATCTCATCAGATCTTAACCGTTGGCACGAAATCCGAGGCCCAACGGCCCTCGGATTGCCGCGGATTGCCGCCAGATTGCCGCCAGATCTGGGCCGTTGGCTCGGATCTTTCTGGTGGGATCTGGTGGTTAAGTTGTTGGCCACGTGGACTGGTTGGATCTTGCAGTTGGCGCTCAGATCTTGGTAAGATCTGATTTGATTCTTTGGCTAATTTTTAATTAACCCCCTTAATTATCACTAATTAAGGTGGTTAATTACTTTTCCTCTTTAAAGTGGAGATCTGCAAAATTAGAGAAAACATGGGTTAAAAATCATATTTAATATGCAATATGCAAGGTATAAAGGCGGTATAAAATGCAAATATATGGTATAATCACACCCCCATACCTAGCTTTTGCTCGTCCTCGAGCAAAAATAAAAGAAAAAGAAAGAAAAATCCTAACTAATTATTACACCACTTTCGTAGGTGACACGATTGCACTGAGCACGTGCAACAAGCCGTTAAACCTCTAGGTTACCCTAGAGGAGGAGTGTTGTCTCCTGAGGGTTTTCAGCGGATTACACCCACAAAATCCAAAAAGAAAATAAAAGGGGTTAGTGAAATTTTTGATCCATGCTTTAAAGATTTTAATTTGACCTATAGGTTTCAGGTTACTCAAAACTTTTCATTCCTCTTATAAGTATCTAATTAGAGTATTGTTTTCATTTTAGGTTAAGATTTTCGGGAAAAGATAAAAAACCTGATTCTGCATCAATCTTAGGATATTTACATCTATAAATATGAAGGATCTCTCTCAGACTAAGTTCATTTATTTACTTATATGTATATATATTTTTTTTTTTTATATATATGTGTATATACAATGTTTATTTATTTACATTCCCTTATCATCCTTAGTTTCCTAGTCTACCCATGTAGCGAGCTTCTTACCGATGACTCCCAGACCAGACGGTCTTAGGGCACCAGATGAGAATACATCCCTCGGGTTCGAAGACTCGAGTAAACTAGGTCACTTAGGAATCTAAGGACTTAACCACTTTTAGGCGTGATCGGTAATGCTTCCTGAGGCACGACTAACCAGCTTAATCAGTGGCTAAGTATTTATTCTCACCTTTAGGCGTGACCAGCAATGCTTCCTGAGGCACGGCCAACCAGCTTAATCGGTGATTTTTTTTTCCTTTTTTTTTTTTTTTTTCTTTTTTTTTTTTTTTTTATTTTTTTATTTATCTTATTTACATACACACATTTTTTTTTTTTTTTTATTTATTATATATATATGCAAATAAAGTCACTAAGTCTTTGATTATTCCTTCAATATGTTCAATGTTCATATCTAAAGAAAGAATTGAAATCAAGTAATTTTTCTAATCCTTTATTACTTAACCTAAAAATCTAACAAAACTCTTCTTTTCAACTTATAATTAGAAATCTTAGTTAAGAGCTTCCTTAATCCCTAAATTTCAAATTAGATTCTTTAAACATGGATCAAAGAATTTCTTCTTCTTTTTTTTTTTTATATTTTTTTATTTTTATTTTTTTTTTCTAAAAGAAAAGTAAAATCTAAAAATAAAGTGGAAAAATCTAAAAAGAAATATAAAATCTAAAAGGAAAACCTTAAAAGAAAGTAAAAATCCTAAAAATAAAAGAAAAAACCTAAAAAGAAAGAAAAATCCTATGTTAGTATATCTACCCCCCCATACCTATCTCATGCATTGTCCTCAATGTATGCAAGATGAAATAATGCATGAAATAGGTAAAGGTAACAAGTCACTCCCTCGTCCTCTTTGGACCCGCAGTGGTACTGGGTCCAGCAGATTGTGTCCTCCTCAGCCTAGCCTCGATCCCATCCAAACGAGAGGATATCCTAGATGATTCCTCCTCCACTTTCTTCCTGAGCCTAACTTGTCCCCGAAAAATCTTCTTCATGCCTCTCCAAATAATAGACATGAAGGCTGTGTGTTCCTTTGGGGGCTCTTGTTGCCAGAATTGGGGCTCATCTTCCACCTCTAAACTTTCATCGGAAGAGGACTCCACAGGTATATTCTCAGGCATGACATTGGGTGTCCAGAGTGCCTGTAAGCAGCTATTGTACGCACTTGTGGGTCTCTCTGTGGTAATCGTCACTCGGGCAAATGTCGAGAAAATAGCGTTAGACATGAAATTCTGACACAGACGGGTAATTAATATCGCATGAGAAAACTTAGCACCCCGAGTGCGAGAGGAGTTTTCAATAATAGCATGGAAGATGGTTCGGTTCAAACAGACCGTATGGTTCTGTGTCATCAGATCATGAATAATCTGTAGTATCGGTCTGCTGAAGGTCGAAGTGTGATCTAGCCCCATAATATTTCGTTGGACCCAACGTCCAACGCAGTGAATGTTCCTGAATGTAGATTGGGCTTTGAGCCCCCTATCCTGGACAGTACAGCGTGCACCCATTATGGTCAAGTAATCAATTAAGGGCAAGGGTTCGCACGTTTGTTGAATTAAGGGGACATGAGTGATATGTTCAAGTAGTGGAAGTGTGACCCAAATGTCACCGAATGGCATACGAGAGACAAATTGATATGGATCATGACTCACAGAAGCATAATCTATAGAAGTGTAAAATGTGTTTACTAGATCCGGACAATAAAAGGCTTCGTGCTCGTGATGATCAAATACCAAATTGTACCAGTTCCAGGCGCGGATTCGATCCACGAAAATATGGCCATATCCCTCATTGTCATTAAAAATTGCAGAAAAATCCCTTTCAACATACAAATTTGGTGCCATAATTGTACAAGACAATGAAGTAAAGGATGTGAAATAAGAAATTGCAAACCACCCCCGGAGATCGTGGGGGAAACCCAACAGAGTAGTGCAGACAGCACAGAGATGGCTTCGGGAAAACTTTCTCAGGATCTACCACCAGTAGCAGAAGTTAGCCGGAATGGAGCTTTCTGGCGCGCCTGATCTGACAGAAATGCCGCGTACGGGCGGCAGGGCGCGGCAAAGTGGAGGATTTTTGGGATCAAATTTTTGGAGAAAGTTGGGTTTGGGAAGAAGCTCTCAGATCTGAAAGGGTTTGCTCGGGTGAGGAAGGATGAAATGAGGAGGAGATGTTTAAATAGGGTAGGTAAAAAGTGGGATGTACAAAATTACCCCTAGGTCAAATCTTGAATTACAACCCTTGGTCAAAAATGTTTTGAATATGGTAGGAATTCTAGGGAGGAAAGAGAATCCTAGGGTTTGAAATTCTTTTCATGTACAAAAATCCCAAAAAAAAAAAATTTTATTTACAAAAATGCAAAAGAAAAATATTTACACAAGAGGTCCCCAAATGATTTTCATGAAAAATGTATGGGAAAATATACAAATGGAAAGGTCACAAATAAATTGGGTCGGAAAGACCCAACTCGTGAATGTCGTGTGACAATGACTCTGTGGTGAAAAATGGCTTTAAGCGTTGTCCGTTTACAGTGAATTTATTGCCATTGGATGGATCAAGAATCTCGACTGCTCCGTGAGAAAAGACAGTCTGCACAATAAAAGGTCCTGACCACCTGGTACGTAGCTTACCAGGGAAAAGGTGGAGTCGAGAATTGTATAACAGAACCTGTTGACCGACAACAAAAATCTTTCTGTGAATGGACTTGTCATGAAACAGCTTGGTCCTGTGCTTTGTAATCCGAGCGTTATCGTATACCTCGTTTCGTAGCTCCTCCAGCTCAGATAATTGCAGCTTCCTGAGAACACCGGCTTTATCCAAATCAAGATTCAGTTGTTTTAAAGCCCATAGTGCACGGTGTTCTAACTCAACGGGCAAGTGACATGCTTTTCCAAATATAACTCGATACGGAGACATACCAAGGACAGTCTTGTAAGCGGTCCTGTATGCCCATAAGGCATCAGTCAGTTTGGCGGACCAATCCTTACGATTCTGTCCTACGGTCTTCTCCAGAATGAGTTTTATCTGTCTGTTTGTGACCTCAACTTGCCCATTGGTCTGAGGATGATAAGCCGTGGACAATTTATGAGTGATAGAATATTTCCGCATCAAGGCTTCAAAAGCCCTATTGCAGAAATGACTTCCATTGTCGCTCAGTATCGCACGGGGGGCTCCGAAGCGTGAAATGATGTACTCTCTTAAAAATTTAATGACAACTTGGTTGTCATTTGTTCGTGTAGGAATCGCTTCGGCCCACTTAGAAACATAATCTACGGCTACCAAGATGTATTGGTTTCCGTAGGACAGAGGAAAGGGTCCCATAAAATCGATGCCCCAGAGGTCGAAAATTTCGACTTCCAAGATGGGTGTGAGGGGCATCATGTTCCTTTGTGTAATCCGACCCGTCATCTGACATCTATCACAAAGCTTGCAAAAGGTAAAGGCATCCTTAAAGAGAGTGGGCCAGTAGAATCCACTCTGGAGCACTTTTTCCGCAGTTTTTCGTGGACCAAAGTGTCCACCGCAAGCTAACTTGTGACAGAATGTCAAGACACTCTGATGTTCATCCTCCGGAAGGCATCTTCGAATAATTTGGTCAGGACAGTACTTGAATAGATACGGTTCATCCCAGAAGAAGAACCGCATTTGGCTCAGAAAACGGTGTTTGTCTTGTCCTGACCAATGGGAAGGAATTTGCCTGGTAGCAAGGTAGTTAACAATATCAGCATACCAGGGCTCTCCACTCATCGCCAGAATGTGCTCGTCAGGAAAGTCTTCATTAATCGGTATTTTCTCATGAGGAGCGTTTGGGATCCTTGACAAATGATCCGCAACCACGTTCTCAACGCCCTTTTTATCCTTTATCTCCAAGTCAAACTCTTGCAAAAGAAGGATCCATCTTATCAATCTTGCCTTTGCGTCCTTCTTTTGCATTAAGTACCTCAGGGCGGAGTGGTCAGTAAAAATGATGGTCCTGGACCCTAGCAGATATTGTCGGAACTTCTCTAACGCAAAAACGACTGCCAAAATTCTTTTTCAGTGGTCGTGTAATTCAGCTGGGCGTCGTTAAGCGTTCTGCTAGCATAGTATATCACGTGCTGCCTGTTTTCAATACGCTGTCCTAAAACAGCGCCTATCGTAAAGTCAGAGGCATCGCACATAATTTCAAATGGCTTGGTCCAGTCCGGTGCAGATATTATCGGCGCAGAGACAAGTCTATCCTTCAGCTCTTTCCATGACTTTCGACATTCTTCATCAAAGATATAGGGTACATCTTTTCCTAGGAGATTTGTCAAGGGTCTCGCAATGTTGCTGAACCCTTGAATGAATCTTCTATAGAAGCCAGCGTGCCCTAAGAAAGATCTAATGTCTTTAAACATTGTGGTTCAGTGAGCTTGGTGATAACCTCCACCTTGGACTTGTCTACCTCGATTCCAACGCTTGATATCTTGTGTCCCAATACAATTCCGTGCTTAACCATGAAGTGACACTTTTCCCAGTTAAGTGTCAAATTCTTTTCCGTGCATCGTTGTAAAACCATCTTCAGGTGGTACAAGCACTGCTCAAATGTATCCCCATATATTGAGAAATCATCCATAAAAATCTCTAAAAATTTCTCCACCATGTCCGAGAACAAGCTCAACATGCAACGTTGAAACGTTGCTGGAGCATTGCAAAGACCGAAGGGCATCCTAGGTATGCAAAAGTTCCGAAGGGACAGGTGAAGGTCGTTTTTTCTTGGTCCTCGGGCGCAATAGGGATCTGATTATATCCTGAATATCCATCCAGGAAACAATAATACTCATGCCCCGCCAATCTCTCTAACATCTGATCGATAAACGGAAGTGGGAAGTGGTCTTTACGTGTGGCACTATTCAGTTTCCTGTAATCAATACAAACTCTAATCTTCGTTGGAAGACGTGTTTGTATTAATTCCTTATTCTCATTCTCCACAACAGTAAAGCCAGCTTTCTTCGGCACAGCGTGAACAGGACTAACCCATTGACTATCAGAGATGGGATAGATAATCCCATTGTCTAATAGTTTCAGAATCTCCGATCTAACAGCTTCTTGCATTATTGGGTTAAGTCGACGCTGTGGGTCTCTTTTAGGCTTGGCCTCTTCCATCAAGTGAATTCTATGTTGGACAATCGTAGGACTAATTCCCTTAATATCAGCCATCGTCCAGCCAATGGCTTCTTTATTCTCCCTTAGCACAGTCAATAAGTCCTCTTCTTGTTGTTCCGTAAGATTGGATGCAATGATAACCGGAAAGGATTCTTTATCATCCAAATACTTGTACTTGAGATGACCAGGAAGAACCTTAAGCTCGGCAGAAGGGACAGGATCTATAACAGGTTGCTCATGGTGCAAGGGAAGAATAGAAGTGGAATTAGTACTCTTTTCAGCATTTGTTCCAACAATCTGATCAAGAGTTAGATCATCAGCTTCTAACTCGAATTCCTCTTCAGATTCGTACTCCATCTCCTCCACGTGTTCGCTTGTCAATCCTTCTATCAAGTTGACATCAAATGAGTCACTCTCCACATCCCTTGGCTGCTTCCCCAGATGGAAGACATTCACCTCCTTCGTCATATCTCCGAACGTCAGCCGCATCGATCCATTTCGGCAATTAATGATCGCATTCGCTGTGGCTAAAAAGGGACGTCCTAGAATGACTGGAGTTTGCGCTCTGTGATTATGTACAGGTTGTGTTTCCAGAACAACAAAATCAACGGGGTAGATGAATTCCCCCACCCGTATTAATACATCCGTAATTTCCCCTTTGGGAATCTTAACAGAGCGATCAGCCAGTTGAATAGTCATTTGGGTTGGACGAAGATTGCCTAACCCAAGCTGTTGGTACACAGAAAAGGGAAGAAGATTGATGCTAGCTCCCAAGTCTAGCAAAGCCCTATTGACTGTGGTCTGCCCTATGATACAAGAGATGGTAGGGCTCCCTGGATCCTTGTACTTTACAGGGATTGGACCATTAAGCAATTCACTCAGGTTTGAAGCCAAAAAGACTTTCTTAGGGACATTTGCCTTCCTTTTCTTAGTACACATCTCTTTCAAAAACTTGGCATAGGATGGTACTTGCTGAATAGCATCCAAGAGAGGGACATTGATTTGCACTTGATTAAATATCTCTCTGATCTTCTCCATATGAGCATTATTCTTATGATTTGTAAGCCTATTCGGGAATGGGGCAATAGGCTTATAAGTCTGCTCATCAACTTTCTCTTTTCCTTTTGATTGAGACGTGGAGGGTTGTGAACTTGATGAAGGAATATTTTGCAAAGGTTGAACTGGAACAGAAGTTGATGGATTCGACACAGATTTTGGAACAAATTTTGGAGACTGATTTGAGACCTTGTTGTCTACATGTTTTCCAGACCTAAGGATGTGAATGGCTTGACATTGGCTTTGGCTCGGGCCTAGGTCTTCAACTTCATGTAGAGGAAAATGGGCTCTGGGATTAGGCACAGGTTGGCTAGGCAGCATTCCTTTTTGCCTTTCAGTCAAGGAATTAGCCAACTGTCCTATTTGGATTTGCAGTTTATTCATGTCCTGCTGCTGATTGTTCATCATTGCAGCTTGTGTTTTGGACAAAGTCTCAATCATTTTCTCCAATTCTGAAATTTTTCTATCTGAAGGATTGGGTGGTGGATGCTGTTGTTGTTGTTGATATTGGGGTTGAAAATTGGCTTGATATGGCACAGAATTTTGGAATGGTTGGAATCTGGGTGGACTCTGATACGAATTGAAATTTGGTGGGTTTTGGTAAGTAGGTGGATGTGCCTGAGCAGGGTATTGCTGATGTGGAAATGGTTGTCTCAACTGCTCAGGTCCAGACTGACTCCAAGAGAAGTTAGGATGGTTACGCCACCCTGGATTGTAGGTCTTGGAATAAGGATTGTATGAAGGTCTGGAATACGCTGCATTCATACTCTCCTGGAAATTTTGAGAGTAATACACAGGACACTCTTCCAACACATGATTCAGATCATGGCAAAAAGTACAACCCGGGTGAATTATAGGTGCAGAGCTAGCCATACGTGGTGGGCTACCTACTGATGATGGGTTGACTTGACTAACGACAGAATTTTCCCTTGATTCCAGCAATTCAATCCTCTTCATCAACTGAGTGATCTTAGCTTCAGCAGCTATTGAGGATCCTATAGAATGTAAACCAGATCTGGAAGTTGTTGGTGTAGGTTTCTCAGAGCAGGATTCCCACTGGATAGTTTTCTCCGCTAAAGCCTCAAAAAGGTCCCAGCCCTGGTCTTCATCTTTCTTAAGAAAGTCTCCTTGACACATAGTTTCAAGGAGAGTCTTGGTTGGATAATCCAGCCCATCATAGATAATCTGGCATTGGCGCCACTTCTCTATACCATGATGGGGACACAGGGCTACTAAATCCTTAAAGCGCTCAAAGTACTTCCAGAATGGCTCATTGGGCTCTTGTTTGAATTGCATGATATTTTTGCGCATGAGGGCTGTCTTATGGATGGGATAAAATTTTTTAAGAAAAACCTTGACAAAGTCATCCCAAGAAGAGATTGAGCTGACAGGAAGACTGTACAGCCACTTCTTCGCAATATCCTTTAGTGCAAATGGGACAAATCTAAGTCTCACAGCATCCTCACTTAACTGGGAAATCCTCATCATGAGGCATACTTCTTCAAACTCTCGTATGAAGATGTAAGCATCCTCAGATTCTAACCCGTGAAATCGTGGTAGAGTGTTTATAAACTGTGGTTTCAACTCAAAATTATTGTCATTCGTGTTTGGGAGGAGAATGCAGGATGGAATGGATGTGCGGATCGGATAGAACTTGTCCTGCAGCGACACGTTATTCGTCATGGTTGTGTCGAGTGGTGTTGTGTGAGGCAGTGTAGAAGTTCTCACAAGCCTAGAAGAAATTGGTTCTCGATACCACTCACGCATGCAAATACACAACCAACGTGCACCTTTCAAACTGTCGGAAAATGAAAAATAACAATCAAGAAAAAAGAAAAACAATCAATCCTAGCTTCTAGGTTTTCTGCCCTAGACGACTCCTAACAATAGATCGTCCACAGGAGGTTCGGTGCAGACACTGACTATAAGCAAATCGGCCAGGGAAGGGTAAAGTTGGTGGGAGGTTTTCCGTCCGGAGACGTTCCTTAATTAAGTAACCACCTTCCTTCGGGCTTTCGGCCCTTAACCCCTTTCCTAGACACCGATTACGCGGAAGTCACTTTCCAACACTTTTCCCCCTTAGGAAAATCTCCTAGATGAGTCCGGATGTCCCTAGGGGCCAACGTCTAGCAATTTTAATTAGAAGCTTAGGATAGTGAACACGTGGGGATTATGGTTTGTGGGCTAAGGAAGGGGTGATAAAATCCCCACCTTATCTTTGTTATGGGATTTGCCCTTATCGTTGATTCGTGCAAGTGTACGATATAAGCAACCAAAATTCACTCAAAGCAGAATTAAATCATACAACGAGTGAGTCCTAGTCTATATGCTATGCTTCACGTACCTTGTCCCACGCGCTCTTCAACAGTAAATTGAAAGAAATTGAAAGACACGTGCCTATAATGCAATATGTCTAAACAATTTTTATCAATTAATCACCAAATCTTTTACTGTTGATTAGCAAATATCAGGTGAAGAATACAAGATTCCAGGTATGTAGGCAGCAGTTTTTAGCAAAGTAGCAAGCCCTGCAGAAAACAGGTTAGTAGTGAACTCCTCTGTGCCGCGTTTTCCTGGCTTTTGCCGTGGAAACGCGGCACTTTGGAGGGATCCTGGTCTCTGCTTTCGAGAGCAGAGGCCCAAGTCCGCTTATATGATTCTGCTGTGCAAAGTTTTCTGAATCTTCAACCTGTACCTGCAACAGAGAAGATATATTGTTTAGTTTCTCACTTGTAAAACTACCGTTGCTCTCCCCGGCAACGGCGCCAAAAATTGATTGAGGAATTCACAAGGTATATGATGTATTTGTACAAGAATCAGGTATTTAAGAGATGGTTTAGGGTTTAGAATTCACCTTTGATCTTGTTTACTTTGAATATGTAAGAATTATACCTTGTTTCAATCTTTCGTTATAGCAAGTAGCTAAAACGAGTCGTACCACGAGGAGAGCAAGCGTAGAAGCTTTCACGATACTAGTGAGACAAGAAACAATACTCTTCTTTGTTAATCACACAAGAGAAAACAATATACAAGAAGTTGTGGATTGGTGGTGGTGCATTGTGAAAAAGAAGTGCAATGAATGAAGTGTGATGAAGTAAAGAAAAGAAAAGAATACTAGAATGAAATGTGTAAACTCTCTTGATTAGAAAGTTGCATGGCTAGCATTACTCAACCTCCTTGCTAACATACTACCTCTTTTGTTGATTGCAATATTGTCTCATCAAGAATCATAGACAATTGAAAAGTACTTGCATGTTTCAAGTGTGGTATTCTTTCTTTGAAGACTTAGTGTTCCTTTTAGTTAGTTGGCTAGAAATCTCTTCTTGAATACTAGGTTCTCTTACTAGGTGTGCAATGAGGAAATATAGGCTTGGTACTCATTTAATGCAAAGGTTAGAAGAATCAAACTCTTTAGGACTTCAAAGCTTAACTACAAAGTTAGCTTGAAGTGCTTGAGTTGTTCTTGCTACTCAAATGACACAATCAATGGTAATCCATCCTTTTAATCCAATCAAATGCTCTTTATAAGAGATACACAATTCATCTAGAGATCTTACAAGCAATCACCAAGGATACAACATACTCCATTAGAATTTACAAGAAACTTGAAATCATGCAAGAATTAAAGAATACAATCAACTAGAGCTAGTAGTAGCTAGGTGAGATTAGCTAGCCATGCATTCAAGAAACTAGCCCTCCATTACACTAACAAGAAAGCTATAATTCTTCATGAAATCAAAGATCTAAACAACTCAACTAGAATTAAACTAGAATTAGAAATTGAATGCAAGAATTAAAAGCATAAGAAGAGAAAGCATACTCAATTCTAGTAAAAAGAAGATGAGAGCTCCATTGAATCTTTGCTTCAAGGTTGTCACAAGTCTTGATTACAATCTCTCAAGTGAAGAACTCTCTCTCAATTTAGCTAGAGATCAAGGAGGAAGGAGAGAAGAACTAGAATCCTAAAACAAAAAATTACAACTAATCCAAAATTTTCCCTCTCTCTTCACTGGAGCTCGCACAGATCTCTGATCAGGTATTTATAGGCAAAGTTGAGAATCTCATCAGATCTTAACCGTTGGCACGAAATCCGAGGCCCAACGGCCCTCGGATTGCCGCGGATTGCCGCCAGATTGCCGCCAGATCTGGGCCGTTGGCTCGGATCTTTCTGGTGGGATCTGGTGGTTAAGTTGTTGGCCACGTGGACTGGTTGGATCTTGCAGTTGGCGCTCAGATCTTGGTAAGATCTGATTTGATTCTTTGGCTAATTTTTAATAACCCCCTTAATTATCACTAATTAAGGTGGTTAATTACTTTTCCTCTTTAAAGTGGAGATCTGCAAAATTAGAGAAAACATGGGTTAAAAATCATATTTAATATGCAATATGCAAGGTATAAAGGCGGTATAAAATGCAAATATATGGTATAATCACCTAGATCTATGAAGATAAGTTGATTGAACTCTATTCATATTAAAAACCCTAGGCTAAGTAAATAATTCTTGAAGACTAGTCATGAATTGAGTTAACTAGGTTTAGGGTATACTATTTAATAATTATTTTTGGTTTATACTTAGATGCATTGATGGTTTAACGTTAAGTTAAGACTGTTTTTCTTAAACTATGCTTTGGGACTTTGATAACTAATGCTTAGTTTTGTTTAGTGTACTGCCAAACGGGTTTAATCTCTTTCTTACTTTTCTTTCTTGGATTTAAAGTAATAATCTAGACTTAATCTTTATAAGTTCAACATAATATTTATTCTTGATAGACTAGTGTTTGGTTATGGTAGATGATTAGTTGGCTATGCTTATTCTTTCTATTTAAAATATTTGTTTACAATCATAATTTCTTCTTTTACAAGCTAATTATTAGAGAATTCGTTCGGAAAAGCTTCCATCGCATCCTTCACTGTGGATCGACCCGTCTAGCCCTTACTACGCGGTTACATTAGGACGAGACTAAGAACTTTCTAACTTTAACTCTTTCTTATTTTCAGTACAATTTCCCCTCTCAATTAGGCACACCCAAGCATGATCTAAGGCATCAAGTGATAAATACAAGTGTGAACAAAACTAGTTATACATGCCCAGACTTTGGATTCATGAGATTGATACGTTAAAGGAATAATCCAAATAAGGAAACCCTCATATATATACCATATACCATATGTCACTATCGTCTGAGCTTATACAACCTGAGTTGCCCTCGGTATAACTGAATAAGAGAATAGCATATACATGAATCGTGAAGTATGTCGGTATCCAAGTCATGTAGGTGATCGGAGGGGAACCGTTCACAAAAATATGTATTTTGAAATCAGAAGTTTAAGTATGTGCACTTAGTCTTCCTCAATACTTCCATTATAGCATATAGGCTATATGGATCAAATCCACAAGGATGGAAGGCGATAGAAGCATTAACAACTCGTTTACGTTGTTTTGTTAGCAAGTTCTTCTAAGTTAAAGAAAGAGAAAAGAAAAGGAAAAGAAATCTAGAAGTGATAGGTGGAGAAAGCAATGAAATAGGTGATAAGAAAATGATAAAGAAGTGGTTTGGGAATCGGTGAAGGAAAAACGAGAAAGTATAATTGAAGGAAAAACGAGAAAGTATAGTCGAAGAAAAAATGTGGTGAAATGATTTGAAAGTGGATTTAAAATGAAAGGGAAAAGAGATGAATCTTGTGGTGGAGAAATGAAAACAAGTGTGAAAGAAGATGATGAAAACAACAATAAGACAATGATAAAAAGCTTTTGAAAATTTGTTTTAAAATAAAGTAAAAAAGAAGAAAAATTCATGACTACTAACTATTAAGTACTCTACTAATCATGCTAACCCTTTAGTGATAGTTGCCTTACATGGATCTTTGGTCATCACTAATCCTTGGCTTCTTCAAGAGATATTCAAAGCATAGCACATAAGATTGTTTTTCACATTCAAATTTACATCAAGAGCAAGCTAATTCAAATATTAGATCATCAAAACCATTAAAAACAAGTATGAAATAAGAGAGTTCACATATAAGCAAGTTGATGTTAGAACCCATCATCATGAGCCATCAATGGCTCTTGTAAGAGCAAGGCCTTGTAGAGGCTACTAAATTCATGCAGATTATCAAGTAAGGGGTTAGATAATTAGTGGTTGGAGTTAGATTGCCATAAAAAGAAAGTTAGCAAGTCATATTAGAGGTTAGAGAAGAAATCATAGAAGGAATGGAGAAAGCTTTCATAGATTGTCACTCTCTATGACATTAATCTTTCTCTTTCTCTTCTGAATCAACTCTGTCCTAATACATGATTTAAAATAAAAATAAAATATAAAAGAGAAGAAGAAGAAGAAGAAAACTGCACTACACTACTCTAAAGAAGAGAAAACTTAGCCTACAACTCTCCCCCAACCTCATTCTGGCCCTCAAACAGCAGTGTTTATGGGCAAAAAAAGCTCTGGGTGATGAGAAGAAGCCACACGTCAAAGATCGACATGTGGGCCCACCATAGTGCCACGGATCCATGATAATGTCATGTTTTTACGGCAATACCGGGGACTTAGGCCCCAGATTTTGCTCTGCTGCTTCATCTAGCTGAAAGAAGGTTTTGGATTATCTGGTTTTTGGTAACTTGGACCCATATTTCTCTAGATTCATTCCTAATTTCTGGATCAAATGTATCTTCTAGAAGCTCTTAGATTGGTCTCTAAGAAATATGATTTAATTACCTGAAATTGGATTTAATTAAGCTCTTATTCTGACTTTGCCCTTAAACTTTTGATTATCTACAAAATAAACCAAAATACAGTTTAGAAGCGATATTTTATTCATAACAGAGCAAGAATATGCGATATACAGATGCAGAATTGGATACTAATTACACCCCTATACTTATCTTTGCTCGTCCCGAGCAAAACAAAAAAAAACTAAACTAAGAATATTATTACACCATTTTTGCAGGTGACATGATTGCACTGAGTGTGTGCCAACAAGCCATTCAACCTCTAAGTTTTCCCTAGAGGAGGAGTTTATCTCCTAAAAGTTTTCAGCATATTACACTCATAAAATTCATAAAGAAAGAAAGCAAATGTTAGTATTTTCGAGAATACATTTTTAAAGAGAGCAAAATTTTTGAAATATTTTTGCAAAAATTAAGTGACCTAAGGTCATAAGTTCACCAAAAAAGATCTTGTCATCAATTAAAGCAAAAAATGAAAGATAATTGATCTTTCATAAAACTTAGATAATATGCACTTTGTGTTAGTGTAAACTTTTGGGATTTCAACTTCAACCATTTATTCAATTATTTTTCTTCTTTTCTTAGTTTTCTTAGACTTTCTAGTTTACCCGGATAGTGAGCCTATAGCCGGTGACTCCCAAATCATATGATCTTATGGCACCAGATGAGAAAACATCCCTCAAGTTTAAGGACTCGAGTAAACAAGGTCACAAAACATAAGAAATTTATTTGTTTTGATCACCATTAGGCGAGACTAATCATACTTCTTAAGGCACATAGTAGCCAAATTTTTTTATTTCTTTTATTTATGAGATTTTATGTTTTTTTTCATCTCAAAAATATGTAAGTGTGAAGTGCATACTCCCTAAGAAAAAAATTCAAAATCAAATTTCTTTCCAATCTCTCTTAACCCATAATCTTAAACAAGATCTATTATTTTAACTAGATTTAAGATGTCATAATGTGGTTTTCTTAATTCTAAGATCATCTTAATTTCTTAAAAAATAAATCAAATCTTTTCTTTTGTTTCAAAAAGGTTTAGTTGAAAGAAAAAATCCTATACAAAATGGAAGATTCTAAAAATATCCTAAAAGAAGTGAAAAAGAAAGAAAATCTAAAAACTCTTCATTAGTAGACCCTCCCCCACACTTATCTCATGCATTATCCTTAATGCGTAGTGAATATATGTATGAATGAAAATACAGAGGGAAGAAAAATTTACCACAAGGTGATGGTTTTAGTGGCGGTCTGATTGGTACATGATATGCGGCCTAATCCAAATTACGTGGAGTTGGTGTACGAAATGTGACCCAATTCAAATTACGTGGAGTTCGCAGGAACCCACTAGTGACCTCTCTAATATAACCTACTATTATGATGTATGACTTTTATTAGAAATTTTATCCCATCTAATTTTCAAATTTTAAAACTAATTTCAGAGTTATTTTGTTCAACACCTTTGTCCCAAAATGAAGTGTGAAATGATGAAATGGTCCTAGAATGGAGTGTGAAATGATGAAATGATTGATTGGGCTCAGGAAGTACAGGAATTAATACTGACTCAGGAATTAGACTTAAATCAAATAAAGTTTCAGGAGAGAAAATTGGTTCAGGAAGTGGGTCCAAATCAAGAAGTTGAAACTTTAATCATTTTCTCACAATGGAATGTGACTTTGCAAGATTAGTGATCAAGTTCAGGAATTACAGGTATGAGAATCAAAACTGGCTCTAAAATGTTACTCATATTGGGTAACAAAATAGGAGTCAATATTGATTCAGAAATTTGAACTGGATCACAAAATTGAGGATCAGGGTCACATTACTGATTGAGTTCAATTTCATAAAAATGAAGACTTGCCAATTTGTCAATAGGACTTTTAAAAGTATAGTTTCAATATGTTGATCTTGAAAGATAGGTAATTCAATTTCTTAATGAACGGGTACCAGATCCAATACTGACTCACGAAAGTGATTAAAGTGGGGTAAAGATATCGGAGTCAATATTGAGTCAAGAAATGAAATTGAATTACCAAGTTGAGTTTCAGGATCATATTCATTCTCAAGTTTAATTTCAGGAAAGGTATAACTTGCCGAAATGTTAATGTGGTTCTTAAAACTTGGCGTTTAGTCAAGTTTAAATGGGTTTGATGAAATTGAATCTTAGTTTTTAAAACAACATGATCTTGGGTTCAATCGATAGAGTTGGAGATATCAGGATTCGTCAAAGGCTGATAAGAGAGAGTTTCCTCATTCCTCATGGTGTTGACCAATTGACTTATTTATGCTTCAACATATCGACAAACTGGATAACATAATTTTGTACTTGAATCATGTCTTCCATACTCTTTTCTGACTCTGTCGATTCTTCTTGGAAAGGTGAATTTAGAAGTTAATTTTAAAAATTATGGTGAAATTGTGATTCCATCAGATTTTGTGATTGTACCTTAGACTCACGCAAGAACCATGCAAAAAAGAAGTCCTGGACCTAGAAATTTGCCGCGTTTGCGTGGAAAATCTAGGCTTGGCGCGGCAATATTATGGAAGCAAGTCCTTGCTTTTGAGAATAGGGAGATGCAAGCAATTTTAGACTTTTTCAATACTTAATTTCTGTAAAAATTGACCTGAACATCAAAACAAAGAAAATAATGTTAACAAAAATGTGAGTTAAAACCATTTTCGTCCCCGACAACAGCGCCATAATTTGATCTGAGGGGAACCATGCACAGAAATATGTATTTTGAAATCAGAAGTTTAAGTATATGTGCTTTGGCTTCCTTGATACTTTCATTTTAGCATATAGGCTATATGGGTCGAATCCACAGGGATGGGTGGAGAAGCATTAACAGTTCGTTCACGTTGTTTTGTTAATAAATTCTTCTTTGTTAAAGAAAGAGAAAATAAAAGGAAAAGAAAGATAAAAGTGATAAGTTAGAAGGTGATGAAAACGACGATAAAAAATAATAAAGAAGTGGTTTTAGAATCGGTGAAGGAAAAACGAAAAGTAGAAACGAAGTAAAAATGTGGTGAAGTGATTTGGAAGTGGATTTAAATGAAAGAGAAAAAAGATGAATCTTGTAGTGGAGAAATGAAAACAAGTGTGAAAGAAGATGATGAAAATAACAAAAAGTAAATGATAAAAAGGTTTTGAAAATTTTCTTAAGAACAAAGTAAAAGAGAAGAAAAATTAATGGCTACTAAATACTCCACTAATCATGCTAACTTCTTTGTGATAGTTTCCTGACATGGATCCTTGGCCATCACTAATTCTTGACTTCTTCAAGAGAGGTTTCAAAGCATGGCACATAAAATTATTCTTCACATTCAAACTTGTATCAAGAGCAAGTTAATGCAAACATTAGATCATCAAACTGTTAGAAGCAAGCATGAAATAAGAGAGTTAGTATGTTAGCAAGTTAGATGTTAGAACTAATTATCATGAGTCATCAATAGCTTTTGCAAGATCAAGGCCTTGTAGAGGCTATTAGATTCATGTGGATTATCAAGTAAGGAGTTAGATAATTAGTGGTTAGTAGTTAGATTTTCATGAAAAAAAGTTAGCTAGTCATGTTAGAGGTTAGAGAGGAAACCATAAAAGGAAAGGAGGAAGCTTTCATAGATGTCACTCTTTATTACATCAATCTCTCTCTCCTGAATCAACTCTGCCCTAATACATGATCTTAAACAAAAAAAATACAAAAGAGAAGAAGAAGAAGAACTACACTACACTATACTAAAGAAGAGAAAATCCTAACCTACAGCTCTCCACCAACCTCATTCTGGCCCTCAAAATGTAGTATTTATAGGCAAAGAAAAGATATGGATGATGATACGAAGCCACGCATCGAAGATCGACGCGTTGGCCCACCATATTGCTGCAGATCTGCGATAATTACCGTGTTTTCACTATAATACCAGGGATTTAGGTCCCCGGTTTTGCTCTGCTACTTCGTCTAGCTGCGAGAAGGTTCTGGATTATCTGGTTTTTGTAATTTAGACCAATATTTCTCCAGATTCATCTCCAATTTCTAGATCCAGTATATCTTCTAGAAGCCCTCTACGTTGCTCTCCAAGAAATGTGATTAATGCTCAAAATTGAGTTTAATTAGGCTCTTATTCTGACTTACGCTTAAACTCTTGATCTGCAAAATAGACCAAACACGGTTTAGAAGCGATGTTTTATTCAAACAGAGGAAAATGCGATATACAGATGCTGAATTGGATGCTAATCATTAGGTAAGCAAGAAGTAGTAAATATAAGTGTAACCAAGGAATCCGTATATAACCAGGATCAAGCAAGTCAGGAGATTAAGTATAATAGCATCAGCATTACATCAAACAGGGGCAAGCAATGTAGACCAGGAAGTAAATAAGTCGAGAGATTTAATATAGTAGCCCGGGCATGGAATGTAACACGAGTTAGACAGTGTAAAGTATAATAATAGTAGAAGATTAATAGAATAGTACACAAGTGGCATACAAGATGTATATATATAATATAATAATAAGAGTAATAATTAATAAAACTTGAAATCCGAATCAAAACCCAAAGCATAAATCTGAATCAAAATCCGATAAAAGCAAATATGGCAAAACCAATTGTACAACCCAGTTTCACAGCTTCATGAGACAGTACGTTGAAGGAATAATCCAAACAAAGAAATCCTCACATATAGTTTACCTCCATGTCACTATACTGGATGTATACAACCCAAAATGCAGAACGTCACGAAAATCAATAAAGCGCGAATTAGATATTATTATTATTATTATTGGGTCTCATCTAACGTGTATGCTTCAGTATGCATCCTATTTCACATACTTCTACTTACAACTTATAGAGCCGGTTATTTGAAAACTGATGGAGTTTGACAAATCATGTTTAGAATGGGTCCCGTACTTGCTCGGGACTAAGACCTCAGGGGACCTGGTACTTAGCCAAAAATGTTCCACTAGGAACTGGGGCTTACTGATCGCCCAAACAGGAGAAAGAAGAAGAGTATTGTAGACCCTATAGGAATAAGCCTAGGGCTTGTGCATACCCTACTAGAAAGAAAAACATGAAGGGGGTAGGGGTGCTAGTATACCCTAACGGAATCACTAGTGGCCGCCAGATGATCTCAAAAGAAGGTGGTCATGCGTGACACAATAAGGCCATCATAAACATGGAAATCAGGACCCATCAGTTTCCCCAACTCGATGAAAGTAGACTATTATAATATTATACAATCACAAGGAACAAGAGCATGACACAGGAGACACAAGGGTCAGAAGTACAAGGGTTCAGGTGCATAAAGGTTCAAGTGTACAGAGGTTTAGGAGTATCTGAATATACAAGAGCTCAGGAGTACAAGATTATAGTCATTGTACATATAACAAGAACATGAGAGAAAGTAGATAACCAGTTGGTATCTTAATACAAGTAAAGTATACAGTACAAGCTACAAACAAAATATGACAGAATACAATAATACTATATCAAGCGTTAGATGCTAGGGTGTAGTACAACAATACGATCATCACATGATTATAATATTAATAAAAAGATACAAAAATACAAATAATATCGAGTGTCAGATAATAGCAGATCGAGCAACATGATATAGATAATTGGCAGATTGAATAACATGATATAGGAAAACATATTATTTAATATTTCAACATCTTCACAACCATAATTATAATATTGTAAATTATGCTATTATATAGCTATGTGGGGCTGAGCAAAGCGGGACCATATCTAGGCATGTAATAATATTCTTGATTAGACTATAAAGTGAACAACCAAGCGGATCTAAGTAAGGCTAGAGCGAAGCTAGCGTACAGCGCTAGATGCCATCATGCTCAACGTGGTTATCGCTCGCAGCACAGTTAAACGCACACGGGAATGTGAGCATGTGAACGCTATGTTATCGTGCGTGACGAAATTGTACTCACGGTGTAACTATGCTAGAATGAAGTTAGCGGTAAAGCACTAGGCTCGCCTACCAGGCGGAGCGTGTAGAGACCACGAAGCAGTTAAGTGCACCCCCTTTCGGGGAAGTGGGCTGTAGCCTGAAGGCTAATAGGGCCTGAAGGCCAACTAGATACTTACAAAAGTGTTAGTACCAAACACACACATATAAACAGATGACAAATAGCCTATACATAGAGTGATGGAGCCTGGAGGCTGAATGTAAACCCAGAGGCTAAACGTAGCCCAGAGGCTAAGTGTGTAAGCCTGGAGGCTGTGGGTGAGCACGAAAGGTCAGCCAAATAAGAGTACCTGCACAAGTGTTAGTACCAACACATGTACAAATACAAATGTCCCCTACACTATTACAAGTATTCATTACAGAGCTACTACATATACAATCCCAGACACTCTGCTATATACAAGAACCAATACACATTGTCCCACACAATACATGGGCATACCCACAATACAACAAATATACAATCCCAATCACAATACCCACAATACATCACACATTCTAAATACCCAATTTAATGCAAGGAATGTATACACCCAAAGCAAATGGGAGAGGTACCTGCCTAGAAGAGCTTGACACATGCACAAAGGCACGTGTAACACCTATGACCAAAGACAGAGAGAGACAATGAGAGGAGAAAGACTGAGATAGAGAGAAGAGAAAGACTGAGATAGAGAGACAAGAGAGAAGAGACAGACTGAGATAGAGAGACAAGAGACAAGAGAGACTGAGATAGGGGAAGAGAGAGAGAGAGAGAGGAAAGCCTAGCCGGCAGAGCACGACCAATCGAGGCGGTGGCCGCTGGGTCATCGACGACCTTGGCCAAAGAGAGGGAGGGAGAAAAGATAGAGAGGAAAGGGAAGTCGAAGAAAAGAAAGAAGAGGAAAGAAAAGAAGAAGAAGAAGAAGGGGGGGGGAAGGGGAGAGAGAGAGCAGCTGGCTGAGCAGAGTGGCCACTGGGTCGCCAATGACGGGTTAGTAGCAACCCACGTGAAAGAGAAGGGAGGAAAAGAAGAGAAGATGAGAGAGGAGGAAAGGAGAGAGAAAAGAAGAGAGAGAAAGAGAGAGAAGAGAGAGAGCGGTTAGGCCAGAGAGGAGGACCACAGGGTTGCCGGAGGGGAGAGGTCAGCTGGGGGCGAACATATTTGGGCCGAGGATGGACAGATCTGGCCGGAGAGGGGAGAATGAAAGAGGTATGGGAGGTTTTTGAGAGATGAGAGGGAGAGGTGAAGGTGGTTTGGCTGAGGGGGCTGCTGGCAGGTGGATCTGGGTCACCGGGGAGGCTGGTTAATCGTGGGGGAAGTGACCTTGACCGGATCTCACTGGAGAAGGTGGGTGGAGGTCAGTATTGAGAAATAGAGGGTTAAAAAGAGAGTTTAGAGGAAGAGAGGGGGAGGGGAGGGGGTCGAGCTACAGGGGGTTCGTCAGCCGATCGAGGGGCTCGATGATGTCATCGTAGAGGTGGTGGCAGCGCTGACTCGCCAGGGAGCTGCCGGAGAAGGAGAGGGAGGAAGAGGGTGAGGGAAGTGAGGAGAGAGATTGAGAGCAGAAGTGAGAGAAGGTGAGATATTTAGGGGGAGGGGGTGCATGCCACAAGCTCAGCTCGGGGAAAAAGAAAGAAAAAAGAAAAACAAAAACAGAAGGAGAAAGAAAGAGAACGGAAAATAATAAAATAATATTATATTTTGCAAATGTAAACTAATTCAGAAAAATTCTCAAAAATCCTCAAAAGTAGAAAATATCATCCTAAGGAGCAATGTGAAATCAGATTTAAGAAATTAAATCCCATTTACAAATTAAAAATCCTGGAATCTATCTGGTCACCTCCGATTTTAAGAAATTTACAAACTAAATAAGAAAAATTCTAGAAAATTTTAAAATCTAAAATATCAAAATAAAATTTAAAACTAAAATAGGCTAATCTATCTATCAGGAAGGTCAAAACAAGGAAAATCACTGAATAAAAGAGATTAGGTTTCGTGTTCAGACTCAGGCTAGCACTGGGTCCACAGAGCACGGCTCCGATATCAAATAATAATAATAATAATAATAATAACAAATGAAAAATTAAATATAGGGAAAATAAAAAACAAAAAAATCAGGACACGTATTTGGGTACGTATTTCAGGAACAGGGTGTTTCACTATACTCTTTCCCTCTCAATCTCTCACTTTCACTTCCCTCTCCCATCTCCTTCTCTGGCCGTCGGTGCTACCCCAGCGTCGCCCCCTTGGCCGCCAGCCCGCCGCCCAGGGCACCAGTTCAGTCACGATAGCCTGATTTGGAAAAATCGAGATATTAAAATATATAATCTGAAATTGAAAGTCTTACTCTGGCTTCTTGTAATTTAACTGTGATAGCAGTGGCTATACAGGTCGTGATCCACAAGGAAGGATGCGATGCAAGCTTTTCGGCATGTTTTAAATCACTAAATTGGTTAACTTATTCTTCTTTCTTTTGAAAAAGATAAAAAGAAAATGATGTTAAGTTAGAAGAGGAAGTAGCAAGAAGAAATAAAAAGGATAAGTTTGTATTTTGGTTTTTAAAAGAGAATTAAAAGGAAAAGAAATTCATGGCTAAAATCTACTAAGTGTTCAAACAAGAGTGCTTACCTCTTCAAATGATTGTTAATCTTAGATCTTTGATAACGGTTCACTTTGAATTGAAGGCAATCAGCGCATAAACCATAAGAAGGCACTCGATTCTCCTCCACATTATATCATTAAAACTCAAGAAGCAAGCATAAATTAATACATGAAAAGAAGAAATCCATCATCGTGAGCTATCGGTGGCACTTGCAATGGTAAGGCTATTCAAATACCAAAAGATTCATATGAATTTTGAAATCAAAAGAGAAGAAAGTAATCTAGAAAGTTGATAAACTTAAACCATGAAGAAAAATACATAAAAATAAAGTAAAAGTAATTTTTGATTAGATAAAGAAATAATAAGAGAAAGAAGGAACTTACATCAATTGTCACCCTTGAATCCACTTTCTCTCTCTCTCTTTTCTTATGAAGCCTCTCTAATCTAAATTACAAAGAAATAGAAATTAAAAGAAAAACCTAAATTAAACTAATCTGAAACCCTAGTTTTCATCGCTTCATGGAAATATTTATGCCTCTGCTTCCAATAGGGTATTTATAGGAGAACGCCCAGAGATATGAGGAGTCAAAGTCACACACCAAATGCTGACTCATAGGCCCCAGATTGCGTTTTCATGGCAATCCAGGGGAAAACAACGCAAAATCTACTCTGATTGTATCGCATTTTCTTATGCAATTTCGCCTTGTCCAGTCATATTGAGGTATATTCTCAGAATTATAATTTAGAAAGTGTATATTTTAAGAATAGTTGTTTAATTGATTTTGACTCTGAATTTAGGATCTTTAGGCTTTTTTAGAGTTTTCTTCTCCTTAAATAATCTGCAAAGTAATAAAAAAGAGGAGGTTAAATATCAGAGTTTTATTTAAAATAAATGTGAGTATATGGTGTATAATATACAAAATTGATGAGTAATCACACCCCCGCACCTATCTTTTGCTCGCCCTTAAGAAAAATAAATGAAAAGAAAAATTAAAATAACCTAATCTAACTCACTTTTGTAGGAATCACGGTTGCACTTAGCATGTGCAACAAGCTGTTAAACCTCTAGGTTACCCTAAAGGATGAGTTTTGTCTCATAAGGATTTTCAGTGAATTGCACCCACATAGTCCATAAAAGGAAGAAAAAGAGAGTGTAAGTATTTTTAAAAACGTATTTTGAAAGAGAAAAAATATTTGAAGAATTCTTGCAAAAGTTAAGTAATTTATATGTCTTAAGATCACCAAACTACTCATTCCTATACTTTGTCTTTATGTAAAAATTTGTTATCAATTAAGATGAGAATTCAAATTGTATTTCTCATCTAGTCTATTAGTTTACCTTAAATCATATGCACCATTGTATCCGTGAATGTTTTGAATAAGGGTTCTTAAACTCTAACTCTTATGCCTTTTCTTCAATTTTATAATGGTAATATCTCTTAGTTCTATTAGGCTTTCTAGTTTGCCCATGTAATGAGCCTTAAGTTGGTGACTCCTAAACTGGACGATTTTAGGGCACCGGGTTAGAAAACACCCCTAGAACCTTAGGGACTTAAGCAAACAAGGCCACAAAACTAAGGGTTTAATTAATGATATTAACTACTTTTAGGCATGAATATTTATGCTTTATGAGGCACAACTATCCAGTTTAATCCAAGGATTTTAATATATATATATATATATATATATAAGTTTCTTTTTTTTTATTAAGACACAAGAGTCTTTGTTTTGAATCTTAAGCGTGTAAGTGTATATAAAAAGTGCATATTTCATTAAGATAAAAATAAAGACCAAATTACTTTTCCAATTTTTCCTCCGAACCCTAGAAATTAAACAAATAATCTTATTTTGACTAAATATTAAGAAATCCTAATTATGATTCTCCTATTCCTTAAGATTAACTTAATGTCTTACAAAATAGGTCAAAATATTGTTTTACTTTTCAAAATTTTTTAATAAACCTATCTTATGTTAGTGAAACCCTCCTCCACACCTGTTTTATGCATTGTCCTCAATGTGTGAATGAATGCATAAAAAAGAGAAAGGGAAGGAAAGATGTTACCTCATGGCGGTGGTTCCAGTGGTGGTCTGATTGGTGTAAGCAGTGTTACCCAATGTAATGAATGTGGTATTTGAAAGAACCCACATTTAATCTTTAACCCATTAACATTGTTATTATCCCCAAGTTGAATAGGATCATGCAAGATCCTATCGTGAAATCATCCCAATTAAATGACCACTTTTAGTAAACCATCTCATACTTAGATTGTTCAAAATGTTGATCCAACAAAGAATGTGATTTGGTGAAATAGTTCATTTGGACTCTAGAGTGAAAATTTTGGGAACCAATACGAACTCATAAAATTGATTTAAATCAAGTTTAGGTTCTAGAATTGGATATGATTCAAGTACTGGGTTCAAATCAAAGAGTTGAGGTTCACATTCATATACCATCAATAGAATATGGCTGTCCAAAATCAGTGATTCAGATTTAAGATTTATAGGTTCGGGAATCAATATTGGCTCTAAAATGTGGTCCAAATTGGGTAAGGATGTCAGAGTCAACATAAAAAATTTGGAAAGGAATAACAAAATTGAAGATTGGGTTCATATTCTTATTCAAGTTCAATCACATTAAAGTGAAAGCTTGACAATTTGTCTAAGGATTTGTATTGGTCAAGTTCAAGTTGGTGTGAGTGTTATCCATTGATAATTCAATCAGGAAAACTTTACAAAGAGTCATAGAAATTTATAAGTAATAAGAAAATTACAAAAATCTTCTACTGAGATCTCTGAAAAAGTGTGCCGGTAGAAGTCTGGTCGGCGCCTGACCAATTTGTTCTATTGACGATGTGAGTGATCGAGTCTTGTGGGGTCTTCTGCTTAGGAATTTTCTTCTCGCATGGCTCCAGAAATCCTTCGAGAGAGGAAGATCTTGAGGGTATTAGCACTTTGAAAGAGAAATAGAATTCTCTAAAGAAGCTTGGAGGCATCTCCTCTGAAAGTTCAGCCTTGGCAAAAATCAGCCTTTCTCCACGATTTTTCAACCAAAAGGATCAGCCCCGAACCCCTCCTTGCAATGGGCTATTTATAGGGTTTATAGGGTGTAACTTCTCTCCTGAAATTCAGCAAACTAGCTTCGCACTTGAAGCTAGAATAGATTCACTGTGAAGCTAAGTATAGCTCCGCGAAGCTAAAGCATGCTAGCGAAGCTTAATCAGCCAGTTGGCTTAGGGTTGTTACACCAATCCCTTGATTTGCTCTAACTAATTGAAGGATTTCCCTTGATGTTCTCCAACTAATTGAGGAGTGAAAAGATCACAATGACTAACTGCCCAACAAGTGATATCAATTATATTAATCTCGTGCTGAGACTTACATGGTCAAAATTGACTAAAATAACTCGCAGCGAAGCTAAGCTTCATGTGAAGCTAAAAAAATAAGCTCTCAGTGGAGTTTCAAAAGAGCCTCATGCGAAGCTAAAAGATAAGTTCACAGTGGAGCTACTCAAAGTCTGTAGCAAAGCTAAAAGATGCCTCTTAAAAAAGCTATGAAAAGCTTCAAGTGAAGATAAGAATTAAGCCCACATTGGAGCTACTCTGAGCTTGCTATGAAGCTAGAACTGAGCTTGCAGCGAAGTTAAGTGTTAGCCTCTTGGACTTTTTTTAGAAGGCAAAACTTGGTTCACTATCTGCTTTACTGGATCAGTGGGGTCTAAGTCACTGGTTTGTCCATCAGGGATGGATATGTCTTCAACTTGTCATGATTTGTCTTTTAGAAGTGTCGACAAGTTAGACATCATTCGGACCGATTGTAGAGCTGCCTTGGAGTTTTCCTTTTCAGAGTGTCAACAAAATCCTCTTCAAAATTTTGTGAATCTGTATACAGATTTTGAAACACTTTGAACCTGAAGCCTGTGACTTAACTTTTGACATTGCTTAGGTCAGAGAGCCCATTGGGTTGGGTACAAGTGTGCACTAAACTAGGTAACCAAATTTGTTAGCCTGGGAACTCCAGGTGGAGTAAGCTTCATGGGAAGCTAATAGATGAGCTCTCAACGGAGCTAAAAATGAAGCTTTAGGCAAAGTTAAGAAATGAGCTCTCAGCGGAGCTAGTACAGAGTTTTATGCAGAGCTAATGATGAGTTTGCAGTGGAGCAAACATAAAGCTTCATGCAAAGCTGAAAATGGCGTCTGAGTGAAGTTAAACAACTTTGATGTTTAAGTTTTCTGTACTTCTAACTGCTGTTTCAAATTAATTTGAAGTGATAGCTTTGCACTCCTTTTGAGGAGGCAAAGCTAAAGACAGTATATATAAAAAGCCAGCTTGGTTGAAATTTCAGAGAAGCTAACTTCTCTTCTCAGTTCTTTAAGAATTCTTCAGAGATCAAGAAATCTCTTCTCCTTCTTTCTTCGGATCTCCAAGACCTTTTGTGAGATTAAATAGCACCCAAGCAGTGCCCAGGGAAAGAGGTCGCCACCTCTGCGACGGCGACGCCGCTTCCTCCGTTCGACCACCTGTGGAAATCAAAGATTATACTGTATTTTAACTGGTTTTTATTAGCAATCAAATTGATTGAGCTTGAACCTTTTATTGCTTGCAGAAATGATGGAAGAAAGGAGGAGGGTACATCGGTGTCACTCTCAACATAAGCCTCTCTCTCTCTTACTTACATGAATCTCAATCTAACCTAAGCTTACATATAAATTAAAATTACATAAAAAGAAAACAAAAACCTATACTACAAAGAGTAAAAACTGGACTAATTCCTATCTCTGCATGATCGTCTCCTGGAGGCTCTGAAAATCCCAGTATTTATAGGCAAAAACCCACCTATAGGAGTGTATAAAGATAGGGGGAGCGTTTTGCTCCCCCTAACTCTTTAACAGAGCCGCGAAAACGTGGCTTTGGCCGCATTTCTGCAGCCAGGGTGTGGCCAGGTGGCCACACCCTGTTGGTGGTGCTCCCCGGTTTCACGTTCTGGCTTTATCTTCAGTTGGATTTCTCGTTTAAGTCTGAGATTTTGACGAAATGGCCTTTGATTCTTGGCTTCAACCGATCGATTCATGGAGGATTCTTCTCAACCGATTTTCAACCTCTCTGATATGCCAAGATTTAGCCCTGATTCCTTGATTTCAAATTTATTCTGAATTAAGTCAGAATTTGGTGGGCTTTTGGGCTCATTTCTCTTCACTCTCCTTTAGGATTGGGCCTGCAAATAAATTAAACATTTAATTAGGAAAATGCAGAGTTTATTCTATAATAATTAGGAGAATATGATATTAAATGTGCAATATTAGTGACCAATCACACCCCCATACCTATCTTTTGCTCGTCCTCGAGCAAAACAACTAAACTATACTAAGGATTATTAGACCACTTTCGCAGGTCACGCGATTGCACTGAGCATGTGCAACAAGTCGTTAAACCTCTAGGTTTCCCCTAGAGGACGAGTTTTATCTCGTAAGGGTTTTCAGTGGATTACACCCACAAAATCCATAAAGAAAGAGAAACAAAGAGTTAGTATTTTTGAAAAGCATTTTGAAAGAGAAAAATATTTGAAATATAATTGTAAGACTTAAGTAATCTATAAGTTATAGGAAAACTGAATTTTTCATTCCTAAACTTAGTCTCTATTCAAAAATTTGTTATCAATCAAAGTAAGGAGTCAAATTGTACTTCTCACCTAATCTATTACTTTACCCTGAGTCATATGCACCATCGTGACTGTGAAGTTTGACTAAGGATTCTTTAACTCTAACTCTTATGCCTTATTTATTTATATATATTTTTTTGGTATTATTCCTTAGTTCTATTAGGCTTTCTAATCTGCTCATGTAACGAGCCTTTAATCGATGACTCCTAAACCAAACGGTCTTAGGGCACCAGGTGAGAAACACCCAAGGACTTAAGGACTCGAGCAAACAAGACCACAAAACTAAGGATTTTATTATTTGAACCCCTTTTAGGTGTGAATACTTATGCTTTATTAGGCACAAATACCCAGCTTAATCAGAGGATTTTCATATATATATATATATATATATATATATATATATATATATATATATATATATATATATATATATATATATATTTCAGACTTATCTAATCATCTTTCGCATAAATACTAAGGCTTGCTTAGGCCAAAGCACCTAGCTAATCAATAATTAGATTTGTTCATATTTTTTTTATTTTTTTATATAAGGCATAAGAATCTTTGTTTTTGAACCCTAAGTGTGTAAGTGTATGAAGTGTGCATATTTCATTAAGGTAAAGATCAAGACTAAATTACTTTGACAAATTATCTTCCTAACCCTAAAAATCAAACAAATAATCTTATTTTGACCAAATTAAGAAATCCTAATTTTGATTTTCCTATTCCTTAAAATTGACTTAATTTCTTACAAAAAATATGTCAAAATATTGTTTCTATTTTCAAAAAGTTTTTTAAAAGTAAAGAAAATGTTAATTTTTATTTTTTTAAAGATTATGTTAAAACCCTCCCCCACACCTATCTCATGCATTGTCCTCAATGTATGAATTAATGCATAGTTGCATGAAAAAAAGAAAGGGAAGGAATATGTTACCTTAAGGTGGTGGTTCCGGTGGTGATCTGATTGGTCCACGAAATGCGGCCCAATTGACTTTTCGTGGAGTTCGGAGGAACACATCAGAAATTTCTCTAATATAACCCATTAAAATGATGTATCCATGAAGGATTTTTATTAAAAATTTAACCCCATCTAATTTCCAAATTCCATAATTAATTTCGGAGTCAAATTTGTCAACAGCCTTGTCCCAAAATAGAGTGTCAAAAGATAGAATGATTGACTTGGACTCAGGAAGTACTGGATTAATACCGACTCAGGAAAGTGACTTAAGTCAAGTAAAGGTTCAGGAGTCGAGATTGGTTCAAGAAGCGGGTCCAAGTCAAGAAGTTGAAACTCAAGTCCACATTTATTTTCCTCCAATGGAATGTGACTTAATATTGGTGATTCAAGTTCAAGAATGATAGGTGTGGGAATCAAAACTGACTCTAAAATATTGCTCAAGTCGGGTAACAAAACAGGAGTTAATATTTGATTCGGGAATTTGAACTGGATCACAGTCTTGAGAATCTAGGTCACATTTCTCATTAAGTTCAATTTCATAAAAATGAGAACTTGCCAATTTATCAATGGGACTTTCAAAATTATAAAATTGGTCATGTTCAATATGATGATCATCAACGATGGGCGATTCAATTTCATTATGAATTGGCACAGGATCCAATGTTTACTCGAGAAAAAGATTGAAATCAGGTGAAGACACCGGAGTCATAATTGAATCAGGAAGTAAAATTGAATCACTAAGTTGAGGTTCATGATCATATTCATTTTCAAGTTCAATTTCAGGAAAGGGATAACTTGCCAAACTGTCAATGTCACTTTCAAAATTTGTAGTTTGGGCAAGTTCAAATGATTTTCCTGAAATAGAACCTTGTGTTCCAAAACAACATGACTCTTTGGCTCTAACAGAATGGTTACCGACATCAGAACTGGTCAAACGGTGAGAACGTAGAGATTGGACCATCATATTTATGTCGTGATTACGAGTGTTTTGAGCCTGAGTCATGGCTTCAAGCATCTTTTCATAGTTGATAGGTTCATCGCTTTATTGCGATTGGTCTTGAAAAGATGAAGTGTTGTTTTGGAATTGGTGGTAAAATTGTGAGTCCATCAGATTATATGATTGTGGTTTGGACTCATGCATACTCTTTTCCAAAATTGATGGTTTTCTATTTTGGACTGGTGGAACTGAGTATAAATCTTGGAAATATTGTGGACAAGGTGGATAAGGAGGACAAGTTGGTTGAAAATTGGACTCGGGGGAGGTGAATCCCCACTGACTCTGTAAAGAGTTAAAATTATTATAGAAATTATGGTTAAAAGATTGGGGCATGGGCTATATTGATTCGGATAAGACCAATCCGGCACACTATGTTGGTCAAAGTTATGATATGCCGGGTTGGTAATATTCGAAAAAGGAGTTGGCGTGTAATATGGATTACCATTAAAATTGGAAAAATTGTTGTTATAAGCCAAATCACACAATAAAACACAAAAAAAAACAAAACAAATAAGCAAACAAAAAAGAAAAAATTCTAAACTAAGTTAGGGTAGACCTATGACCTAGACGACTCCTAACTGGTTAGACTGTCCACGGGAGGTATAATGCAAACTTTGACCACAAGCTAATCAGCCAGGTCAGGGTAAGATTGGTGGGAGGTTTTCCGTCAAAGACGTTCCTTAATTAAATAACCACCAACCTTCGGGCTTTCGGCCCTTAATCCCTTTCGTAGACATTGATTTGGCAGGAGTCAAATTCCAACACCTTTTCCCCTTAAGATAATCTCCTAATTGAGTCTGAGATGTCCCTAGGGCCAACGTCTACTCATTTTTAGTTAGGCTCAGGTTAGTGAGTTCTTGGAATCTGATTTTTGGGCCAAGGAAGGGTGATTAAATCCCCACCTTATCTTGTTATAGTGTGGTGCCCTTAAGATCATTTTGTGCAAGTCTATAAGATTCACTCAAAGTGATGTAAATCAACCAAGAGATGAGTCCTATTCTAAATGCAATGCGAACGTACCTTGCTCCAGCACTCTTCAACAGTAAAGTGAATGAATTGAAAAGACACGTGCCTAAAATGCAAACGTCTAATCAATTTTTCAAACTTTTCAACAAGTATTTTACTGTTGGTTTATTAGCAGGCTCCTGGTGATGTCATACAAGAAATAAAGTTTGCAGAAACTATAATTTTTTGCAAAGCAAGCAGCCCTGCAAAAAGCCAGTCAGTAGTGAACTCTTCCTTGCCGCGGAATCGCGGCTAGAGCCGAGCAAACGCGGCAATTCAGAGGGTACTTGGTCTCTGTTTTCTGGAACAGAGGCCCAAGACCACTTATATGTTACTGCAAGTCTTCTTTACTGTTTTCTTTGACTTGTAACCTGCAACAGAGAAGAAAAATTCGTTTTAGTTCCAAAAATTCAATAAAAACCTTTACCCTCCCCGGCAACGGCGCCAAAAATTGATTGAGCTTGAACCTTTTATTGCTTGCAGAAATGATGGAAGAAAGGAGGAGGGTACATCGGTATCACTCTCAACATAAGCCTCTCTCTCTTACTTACATGAATCTCAATCTAACCTAAGCTTACATACAAATTAAAATTACATAAAAAGAAAACAAAAACCTATACTACAAAGAGTGAAAACTGGACTAATTCCTATCTCTGCATGATCGTCCCGTGGAGGCTCTGAAAATCCTAGTATTTATAGGGAAAAACCCACCTATAGAAGCGTATAAAGATAGGGGGAGCAAACGCTCCCCTAACTCTTTAACAGAGCCGCGGAAACGCAGCTTTATCCGCGTTTCCGCCGCCAGGGTGTGGCCAGGTGGCCACACCCTGTTGGTGGTGCTCCCGGTTTCACGTTGGCTTTATCTTCAGTTGGATTTCTCGTTTAAGTCCAGGATTTTGACGAAATGGCCTTTGATTCTTGGCTTCAACCGATCGATTCATGGAGGATTCTTCTCAACCGGTTTTCAACCTCTCTGATATACCAAGATTTAGCCCTGATTCCTTGATTTCGAATTTATTCTAAATTAAGTCAGAATTTGGTGGGCTTTTGAGCTCATTTCTCTTCACTCTCCTTTAGGAATGGGCCTGCAAATAAATTAAACATTTAATTAGAAAAATGCAGAGTTTATTCTATAATAAGTAGGAGAATATGATATTAAATGTGCAATATTAGTGACCAATCAGTGGGTAGGGGTTTTCCCTTTTTTTAGAGATTTTTAATCTCTTTTGAAGCCAAATTTGGCCATTTCATGGTCGATCCATCGCGATTCACCATGATTCAATGATCTTTGAGAGTCAAACTCCCTTAATTTTTATTCTATTGAATTTTAGGGGATACTATTCCCTTTTAATTTTGTCAATCAAATTCAAAAACCAAAAGACTTCTTCTTCAAGCTTCTAGGGAAGCTAGCCCTTAGGGTTTTTTGCATTCTACTTATTGGCAGAATGCAAAGCTGAGCTTTAGAATGAAGCTGATTGGAGGATCGTAAGTCCTTTGAATTTTTTTAGACACAAGTGCCTTTTAAGCTTTCGAGTGAAGCTAGCCCTTAAGGCTTTTTATTTTGCACTCCGCCTTTGTACAAGGCGAAACTTTGCTTTGGAATGAAGCTAGCTCTGTTGAGTCTGGATTAGCTTCACTCAGAGAGCGATGCTATGACTTGCACTTTTTTCTTTCCCTTTTGCCAGAGGCTAACATATTTATTTTTCTTTGCTTTGTAGTGCATTACGCTCCTGGTCCATAGAACAGCTTGTTTGGATCTATCAGGGGGATGGATGGGAACATTTGCTTCTAATTCCAAGGGCGTGTGTCGCTATTTAGTGAAGAAAGTACTCTAGAGAGAAACGCAGTTGTCCTGGGTGGGGAAGAATGCACCCTCTGCATTATCATCTCTACTGCCACACTGGAGGGAAAATCAGACGATCTACCAGAAACCAGAGTTTATCTTCGGCAATGCAGCCCCAGATACTATTCAGTAACTACTCTCGCGAAAGGATAATGGGTTTATACCCTGGACAGAGATCGGTACTATCTATCAGAGAGCAAGCGCCACTATCCTCTGGCTTTCTTCTAGTCCATAACGATGCCGAGGATGATGAACTGGTGTGTGAGTCGGTGCACAGAATCAGTGCATATGGGAGTCTTGACCCGGGTAGCTTCACTAGGAGTAGCCCTGCTTGTAGTGTCTTTGGTCTACACCCAGGCAACACCGGTCATGAAGCGCCCATGGGGGAAAATTCTGCCAAGGTCTTGACCTTCTTGAATAAGTTTGTGAAGGCAGGAGGCAACTCTCTGGCTACAGATTTTCAGATACTAGCGTGGGTGTACTCCTTCAAGCAGCAGTGGTGGAGCAGTCTCACTATGTATGTGCTAGATGTATTCAAATTTGTTCTAAAGCGGTTAAGGCTTTGGGATAAATATCAGCATCCCTAGCTTCTACACCATCATGGAGATGTATTGCCTAGCATCAGACATGTTCTTCACACCCATCGGTGATATGGGAAGTCTCTAGCCTCCCTATGGGCTCCAAGCCATATGAGGAGTACTTCCCATACACTGAGGAACTGGCCCAACTAGAGAAGGATGAATTGCCCTGTATGAGATATACAGAGAGTTGATGTACGACTTCTATATTTTCCTTGACTTCTACCTCAGTCGTGGAAATGTAAACAGCTTAAAATCTTGGGTAGAATATTTGTTCCCAGTCGTAGATGGGACGGTGATTGGTCGCTAATGTTGCATATTTAGTATCATATTTCCATACTTATTACAAAATAAAATCTGCATTGTCCTAATTAAATGTTTAATTTATTTGCAGGCCCATTCTTTAAGGAGATGAAGAGAAATGAGCCCAAAAGCCCACCAAAATTCTGAATTAAATCAGAATTAATTCGAGCTCACTGAATCAGGGCAAAATCAAGAGGTTGAAAACTGGTTAGAAGAATCCTCTCAGAATCGATCGGTTGAAGCAAAGATCAACGGCTATTTCTTCAAAATCTCAGAGCTAAACTGCAAATCCAACCAAGATAAAACCAGAACTCGAACCCGGGGAGACCCACCAACGGGCTGTGGCCACCTGGCCATACCCTGGCCACGAAAACGCGGCCAAAGCCGCGTTTTCGTGGTGTGGTTGGGGAGTTAGGGGGAGCGTTTGCTCCCCCGATCTCCCCGGGATCCTCCTCGTGTGGGTTATGCCTATAAAAAGCCAGTATTTGCACTGAAAATGGGACGACCATGTAGAGATAGGATTTAGCCTAGTTTTCATTCTTTGTAGTTTAGGTTTTTCTTTTCTTTTATGTAATTTGTATGTAAGCTTAGGTTAGATGAAGATTCATGTAAGTAAGAGAGAGAGGCTGATGTTGAGAGTGACACCGATGTACCCTCCTCCTTTCTTCCATTGTTTCTGCAAGTAATAAAGGTAAATATTTTTGTTTTATGTTCATATTTCCTCTTGTTTCCTTATTCCTCTTTCTTCTTTACCTCTTTTGTTTTTGATGAGCTTGCAAGTGAATCCAGAAGTATAAGTATACAAAAGCCTTTGTGAGTGCCAACGATACTTCATGAAGACGTTCTCCTCCTCAAGATCCGTATCACTTCATTCTTGCAAGGCTTGATGATATAATGCGAACAGGGACTGAGCTCGATCTTATGACCTATGCGTTGAACGCCTCCAAAGCAAGGTAGAACATGCAAAGGTTTCCAAGTAAGTCATCAATCAAATTAGGTAAGTATTTCTTCAACCTTCTTTCTTTTCTTTTGTTTCTTTAGTATAGATCACCACATCTCCCAAATCTTTCATCATTTCTTTTCTAACTCATTTGTACATAGTCGCTTTCTGATTCTCCACCTTCTTCATCTATCACTTTCTTTTTAACTTTAACCTTTAACTCTTCTTTAATTTTTATTTCTTAAAACAAAGAAGAACTTTCGTTTTGTCTTCATAAAGATTTCAATAAAGAACCGTGAACGCTTCTATCCCAAACACTCCTTGTGGATCACGACCCGCATAGCCACTTGCTATAGTGGTAAGAATTGAGCACTTGCACATCTTCATTCTAAATCTAAAATTCTTTTTTTTATGTGTAGGTAAAGCTTCAATCAAAATTTTGGCGCCGTTGCCGGGGAGGATAACGTTTTTATTGAAATCTGATTTTTATTGAAAATTTTTTAGAACTAAAACGAACTTTCTTCTCTGTTGCAGGTTATAGGGCAAGCAAAGCAGGAAAATAAGATTGCAGTAACATATAAGGGGTCTTGGGCCTCTGCTCTAGAAAGCAGAGACCAAGTGCCCTCTGATTTGCCGCGTTTTCACGGCCAAAGCCGCGGATCCGCGGCAAAAAGGAGTTGACTACTAAACAGTTTTTTTTTGCAGGGCTGCTTGCTTTGCAAAAATTCTAGTTTTCTGCAACTTTATTTCTTATATGCCATCACCAAAAGTCTGCTAATAACCCAACAGTAAAATACTTGTTGAAAAAGATAAAAAATTGATTAGACGTTTGCATTTTAGGCACGTGTCTTTTCAATTCATTTATTTTTACTGTTGAAGAGTGCTGGAGCAAGGTACGTTCGCATTGCATCTAGAATAGGACTCATCTCTTGGTTGATTTACATCGCTTTGAGTGAACTTATTTACATATCTTGTACACTTGCACAAATTGATTTTAAGGGCACCACCCATTAACAAGATAAGGTGAGGATTTAATCACCCTTCCTTGGCCCAAAAATTAGATTCCAAGCACTCACTAACCCAAGCCTAACTAAAAATGAGTAGACGTTGGCCCTAGGGACATCTCGGACTCAATTAGGAGATTATCCTAAGGGGGAAAGGTGTTGAAATTTGACTCCTGCCAAATCAGTGTCTAGGAAAGGGATTAAGGGCCGAAAGCCCGAAGGTTGGTGGTTATTTAATTAAGGAACGTCTTTGATGGAAAATCTTCCACCAACCTTGCCCTGACCTGGCTGATTAGCTTGTGGTCAAAGTCTGCATTAAACCTCCCGTGGACAGTCTAATCAGTTAGGAGTCGTCTAGGTCATAGGTCTACCCTAACTTCGTTAGAATTTTTTCCTTTTATTTGTTTGCTTATTTGTTTGTTTTTTCTTTCTTTTTGTTTGTATTCTATTGTGTGGTATGGCTTATAATAACAATTTTTCCAACTTCAATAATAATCCATATTACACACCGACTTCATTTTCGGATATTACCAACCCGGCATATCATAACTTTAACCAACCTAGTGTGCCGGATTGGTCTTATCTGAATTAATATAACCCATGTCCCCAATCTTATAACCATAATTTCCATAATGATTTCAACTCTTCACAGAGTCAGTGGGTATTCACCTCCCCCGAGTCCAATTTTCAACCAACTTGTCCTCCCTCTCCACCTTGTCCACAATATTTCCAAGATTCATACTCAGTTCCACCTGTCCAAAATAGAAAACTATCAATTTTGGAAATGAGTATGCGTGAGTCCAAACACAAATCCCAAAATCTGATGGACTCACAATTTCACCACCAATTCCAAGACAATACTTCATCTTTTCATCAAAACAATGAACCTATCAACTATGAAAAGATGCTTGAAGCTATGACTCAGGCTCAAAACGCTCGTAATCGTGACATAGATATGATGGTCCAATCTCTACGTTTCCACCGTTTGACCAGTTCTGATGTCACTAACCATCCTGTTAGAGCCGATGAGTCAGGTTGTTTTGGAAATCAAGGTTCCATTTCAGAACAATCATTTAAACTTGCCCAAACTCCAAATAATATTGATAGTTTGGCAAGTTATCCCCTACCTGAAATCGAACTTGAAAATGAATATAATCATGAATCCTAACTTAGTGATTCAATTTTACTTCCTGATTCAATAATGACTCCGGTGTCTTCACCTGATTTCAATCTTTTTCCTAAGTCAACATTGAATCCTGTGCCAATTCATCATGAAATTGAATCACCCATTCTTGATGATCATATTGAACTTGACCAATTTTACACTTTTGAAAATACTATTGACAAATTGGCAAGTTCTCATTTTTTTGATATTGAACTCAATGAGATATGTGACCTAGATTCTCAAATCTGTGATCCAGTTTAACTTTCTGAATCAATATTGACTCCTGTTTTGTTACCAAACTTGAGTAATATTTTAGAGTCAGTTTTGATTCCCCCACCTATCATTCCTGAACTTGAATCACCAATATTAAGTCACATTCCATTGTTGGAAAATCAATGTGGACTTGAGTTTCAACTTCTTTACTTGGACACACTTCTTGAACCAATCTCGACTCCTGAACCTTTACTTTACTTAAGTCACCTTCCTGAGTCGGTATTAGTTCCTATACTTTCTGAGTTCAAGTCAACCATTCTATCATTTCATACTCCATTTTGGGACAAAGCGGTTGACAAATTTGACTCCGAAATTAATTATGGAATTTGGAAATTAGATGGGGTCAAATATTTAATAAAATCCTTTATGGATTCATCATTTTAGTGGGTTATATTAAAGAAATTTCTGGTGGGTTCCTCCGAACTCCACAAAAAGTTGATTGGGCCGCATTTCGTGGACCAATCAGACCACCACCGGAACCACCACCTTAAGGTAACATTTTCCGTCCTTTTCGTCTTTTTCATGCATCTATGCATTAATTCATACATTGAGGATAATGCATGAGATAGGTGTAGGGGAGGGTTCTAACATAACTTAGTTTCTTTTCTTTTTATTGAAAAAAAAATATTAACATTTTCTTTACTTTTAAAAAAACTTTTTGAAAATAGAAACAATATTTTGACATATGTTTTGTTAGAGATTAAGTTAATTTTAAGGAATAGGAAAATCCAAATTAGGATTTCTTATACTTAGTCAAAATAAGATTATTTGTTTGATTTTTAGGGTTAGGAAGATAATTTGTAAAAGTAATTTAGTCTTGATCTTTACCTTGATGAAATATGCACATTTCATACACTTACACACTTAGGGTTCAAAAACAAAGATACTTATGCCTTATAAAAAAAAAGAGAGAAAAAATATGAACAAGTCTAATTATTAATTAGCTAGGTGCTTTGGCCTAAGCAAGCCTTAGTATTTATGCGAAAGATGATTAAATAAGTTTAAGAAAAATATATAAAATCCTCTGATTAAGTTGGGTATTTGTGCCTAATAAAGCATAAGAATTCACGCCTAAAAGGGGTTCATATAGTAAACTCCTTAGTTTTGTGGCCTTGTTTGCTCGAGTCCTTAAGTCCTTGGGCTGTTTTCTCACCCAGTGCCCTAAGACCGTTTGGTTTGAGAGTCATCGATTAAAGGCTCGTTACATGGGTAGATTAGAAAGCCTAATAGAACTAAGGAATAATACCACCAAAAATATATATAAATAAATAAGGCATAAGAGTTAGAGTTAATGAACCCTTCGTCAAAATTTTCATGATCACAAGGTGCATATGACTTAGGGTAAAATAATAGACTAGATGAGAAGTACAATTTGACTCCTTACTTTTATTGATAACAAATTTTTGAATAGAGACTAAGTTTAGGAATAAAAAATTTAGTCATCCTATAACTTATAGATTACTTAAGTCTTACAATTATATTTCAAATATTTTTCTCTTTCAAAATGCTTTTCGAAAATACTAACTCTTTATTTCTCTTTCTTTATGGATTTTGTGGGTGCAATCCGCTGAAAACCCTCACGAGACAAAACCCGTCCTCTAGGGAAAACCTAGAGGTTTAACGGCTTGTTACACATGCTCAGTGCAATCGCGTGACCTGCGAAAGTGGTCTAATAATCCTTAGTATAGTTTAGTTGTTTTGCTCGAGGACGAGCAAAAGATAGGTATGGGGGTGTGATTGGTCGCTAATGTTGCATATTTAGTATCATATTTCCATACTTATTATTGAATAAAATCTGCATTGTCCTAATTAAATGTTTAATTTATTTGCAGGCCCATTCTTTAAGGAGATGAAGAGAAATGAGTCCAAAAGCCTACCAAAATTCTGAATTAAATCAGAATTAATTCGAGCTCACTGAATCAGGACAAAATCAAGAGGTTAAAAATCGGTTGAGAAGAATCCTCTCAGAATCGACCGGTTGAAGCAAAGATCAACGGCTATTTCTTCAAAATCTCGGAGCTAAACTGCAAATCCAACCCAAGATAAAACCAGAACTCGAACCCGGGGAAACCCACCAACAGGGTGTGGCCACCTGGCCACACCCTGGCCGTAGAAACGGGCCAAAGCCGCGTTTTCGCGGTGTGGTTGGGGAGTTAGGGGAGCGTTTGCTCCACCGATCTCCCCGGGATCCTCCTCGTGTGGGTTATGCCTATAAAAAGCCAGTATTTGCACTGAAAATGGGACGACCATGCAGAGATAGGATTTAGCCTAGTTTTCATTCTTTGTAGTTTAGGTTTTTCTTTTCTTTTTATGTAATTTGTATGTAAGCTTAGGTTAGATGAAGATTCATGTAAGTAAGAGAGAGAGGCTGATGTTGAGAGTGACACCGATGTACCCTCCTCCTTTCTTCCATTGTTTCTGCAAGTAATAAAGGTAAATGTTTTTGTTTTATGTTCATATTTCTTTTGTTTCCTTATTCCTCTTTCTACTTTACCTCTTTTGTTTTTGATGAGCTTGCAAGTGAATCCAGAAGTATAAGTATACAAAAGCCTTTGTGAGTGCCAACGATACTTCATGAAGACGTTCTCCTCCTCAAGATCCGTATCACTTCATTCTTGCAAGGCTTGATGATATAATGCGAACAGGGACTGAGCTCGATCTTATGACCTATGCGTTGAACGCCTCCAAAGCAAGGTAGAACATGCAAAGGTTTCCAAGTAAGTCATCAATCAAATTAGATAAGTATTTCTTCAACCTTCTTTCTTTTCTTTTGTTTCTTTAGTATAGATCACCACATCTCCCAAATCTTTCATCATTTCTTTTCAAACTCATTTGTACATAGTCGCTTTCTGATTCTCCACCTTCTTCATCTATCGCTTTCTTTTTAACTTTAACCTTTAACTCTTCTTTAATTTTTATTTCTTAAAACAAAGAAGAACTTTCGTTTTGTCTTTATAAAGATTTCAATAAAGAACCGTGAACGCTTCTATTGCAAACCCTCCTTGTGGATCACGACCCGCATAGCCACTTGCTATAGCGGTAAGAATTGAGCACTTGCACATCTTCATTCTAAATCTAAAATTCTTTATTTTTATGTGCAGTAAAGCTTCAATCAGACGGTTGAAAGTCTCCAAACTCTGGTATTGGATAAAAGGATTTCCAAGGCCATGAAGGCGGAAGAACATGAAGATGTCATTCTGGAGGAGGACGATGGTGAATACGAGCGAGGGGATACATTTTTGAATTCCCACCTCCAGGCTTCAAGACCCTTATCCTGATAGGCCCTGTTGGCTGACTACCTGTCGGCCTAGCTGAAAAAGTGTGTGATTCTATCTCCACCCCATGATGGCATTACACCTTTGGTGATCCTCCCGATCATTCAGTTGGTACATAGCCACTCGCTCGGTCTACTACCTGCTATAATCTGCCATATTCAGAACGGGCTCAGGGCATTGACGGAGCAGTTTTGCAAGAAGGCGACCACCACCAAGGCGGGTAAAGAATTTATCTTCCTACGTGATAGGACTTTTCCCAGAGTAAAGATGTCGTACGTGTATCTAATGGCTTGGTTTGCTTTTCCTTGCTCGGTCTTGATCCAACCAGGAGAAGAAGCACCAAAAAGTTCCCGCTTTGCCCACCTGCACCATTTTGAGAACTCTCAATGGAAAGTTAAATATTTGGTTGGGGTCCATAGACTGTTCGAATGTCAGGATTGGTATAGTATATTATAGTTCTTACCACATATCCTGGGCACCCAATACGGCGAGGAGTTTTGAGATGTTGGAGACGACCGCTCTTCGCTAGGAGAAGGTACCTTCAAGTGGTTGGTCAGTATGAGGTCTTTCCACCTGATGTACTTAAGTGGAGATGTGTGCCATCTGAAGCTGTATTTGCCCAGTCATTTTGCCTATTAGTTTGGTTATGACCAAGTGTACATCAGTAACCCTAACCCTCGGCTCAGGTACATCGGTAGTCTGATCGATGGTGCTAGTGCTGGGAGCTACTTCATTGCTGGGTGTACAAGAGATCAATTTTGCATGCTGCACCAAACCTCGCCCTTCTTACAAGCCTTGGTTTTTGCAAGTGGTATAAGGTGTCCAATGTGCGTCAATCTTCATACAAAGTAAACTCAACTGGAATTAAATGGATTTCACATCGCCTGAAAGGAAAGGAAGAGGAGCAAAGACACAAGAAGCGAGTCTGGGTGCCAGGCCTAGAGGAATTCCTGGCCGAAGCTGTGAGTGAAACCTCAGTCGCAGTATGCCCATGCTCTGTTGAAGTAGGCGGTGAACCGGCCTAGAAGGTTACTGCTACCGCTATCCTCGAGGAAGAAGAAGATGAAGAAGAAAAGGAGAATCTCGATATTCACTTTAAGCAAAAGCCCATGTCGCTTCCTCCAGGTGCTTCCCCTTGGAAGAAGAAGAGACCGTTAAGCCCTCAAGTTAGCATTGTTGGACCCTACAGATTAGAGAGGTAGAAGCACCGACAGTTCATATCCCTCCTCCTACTCCTCCAGTGATCAAGCCACTAGTTTGTGAGGCCCCGAGGGAATCTGCACCGGTTATAGGTAAGATCATTTATTTTTATTTTATTCACTCACTTTTATGACTAACTCTAACTCTTGGAGTGTAAATGAGGAGGATGAGCAGGCATGGGACGACCTCTTCCCACATCGTAAAAGTTATGGGCGATTATCTCAATCTTAAAGGCCCCAATGGAGCAATGCCAGACATTGGGTCTTCTGCTCATATTGAAGTAGCCATGCATGGGAATGAGACTGAGGACGTGGGAATCCTCAGGACTCCTGAACCCCTACAGAGAATGTCCCTCTCCGGGTTGCTTCTATGGAGATGCCTGCTTTCGAGGTTCTTCCTCCAGTTGAAGTTGATGCTGTCAAATATACCACCACTGGGCATGTCTCTGTTCGAACTATCCAAGATGAGGTAGCTAGCTTTGAGGCTACCATTACAACCTTGATTTTTGAAGGTATTGATTGAAGTGTTTTGAATTCAATAAACATTTTCTATATATGTTGCTAAATCCATAGGTTGTTTAGAAGCTCCTGCGAAAGTTGCTCCTCCAATTACATCAGAGCCTGATCAAGAAGAGAACATTATTCCATTGGTGATCGATCCCATGTTGTTGAGCCTTGTACGTAAACATAAAATTCAGCAACAGGCCACATCGGGAGACTTATCGATGATGACGGTCGAGACAAAACCTGTTTCACCTGTTTAGATGGCACTGGAACAAAGTGAAGATCAGCCTGAGCCTAAGGCTGAGTCATCTTTGGTTCCGTCAACTTCTATGACTTCTTCATCCACCGACTTGATGATGGTCTCTGAGCCCGCTCGTCAAGAAATAACTACTGCTTTCATATTTTGATGGGTGCTCCTATGAAGACTCTATTTTTGCTGAATGCCACAATGGCCACTACTATAGCCACTTCAGAGTCATCCATAATGGCCATGTCTCAGCAAAATTCTCATTCAGCCATTATCCCTCTGTCGCTCGAGGTTGATTTCAAAGACGAATTCATCAAAGAGGTCATTGAAGACTTCTACAAAAGCTTGAAGCGTTGTCTCTCCATGATTTTTAAAAGTACCCACACTTCTTTTGCTTCTTAGAGACCGATATTCTGTCGAGCGATAGAAAGAATTCGGGATGTCAGAGGGGCCACTAAAGCTGAGTCCTTGGAAGAACTGATCAGCAATCTTAAAAAGGATAACGATGAATGGAGTAACCTGAGGCAGCTAGACCTCACTCCATTAGTTGAAGCTGAACTGGAATGTCTCTCGAAACAAATGCAAAAGAATTATCTAGAGACATCCTAAGAGGCAGAGACAATATCCCAGGAGCTAAAATCTCTGGAAGCTCGGGAGTCTAAGGTTGTGAAGGTGATGGTGTCCTCTAAGGAAGCACTTGATGTTGCATAGAATTAGATTAAGGTGGCGGAGGAGATAATTGTAAGGGCCAATCTTATCCTCTCTGAAGCTAAGCCAATGCGTCAAGCTAAAACCATCTGCTTGGAGGAGATAACTGTCGAGAATATCCACATCCAACACTTAGGTGCAAATAAGAGGATAACCTTGGAGAAGATCAAGTCTCTCTTGGAGACAATGGCTGCATTCAACCTGGAGAAGCTGAAGCACAGGCCATGCTGAAGGCTGAAGAGGAAAGAAACAACAAGTTGTTTGCTATTGAGGAAAAGATCTAATCTTATGTGGGACAACCTTGATTTGTAACACCATGTATCTTCTTTTATTGTACTTTTTTATAAATCAATAAAATCTGCTTTTTGATCCATAACTTGTTTGGTGTCTTTCTCTTATTTCTTCGTTCTTCTTAAATTTCCTGTAAAGAAATTTAATAAGTTATTTCTCAAAAGAACTAAAAATGGAGATATGACTCCATAACTTAGGCTCTCAGAAGAGCAAATAAATATAGCTAATCTTTTCAGAGGTTGAAAACATGATAAGATTAGTTAATAAACCAATTACCAAAAGTCAGTTATGATTTTGGTAGGCTGAAACAACATCCATTGGGGATGAGGAAAGAGTAAGATGAACTCAGTGATCCTATCTGTTCAAAGGTGACAAACTTGATATAACAGATTAGGGATCACTAAGATAAGAACTCGCTGTTCAGAGGTGATGAACTGAAAATAATATCGGTAAGATAGTTCCCACCAGACTGAAGGATAAGACTTGGATATCTGTTGATTCAGACGTGACGAACTGTCCATAACTGATTGAGAAACCACCTAGCTCAGAATTTTACAATTCAGAGATGACGAACTTGACATAACGGCGATTAAAATAGTCCTTACTGGACTAAAATATAAGACTTAGTGATTTGTTGGTTCAGAGGTGACGAACTGGGCATAATCAAATGAGAAGCCATCAAGCCCAGAATTTTGCCATTCAGAGGTGACGAACTAGACATAATGGCAGTAAGATAGTTCCTACTGGATCGGGAGTGAGATTTGGAATCCGTCAGTTCAGAGGTGACGAACTAGACATAACTGATTAGGAATTGCTAGACTCGAGATTTTGTCATTCAAAGGCGACAAACTGACATAACGACAAAATGAAGTCCACATTGTACTGGAGGATGAGATTTGGCTATCTGTCAGTTTAGAGGTGATTGACTGGACATAATTGATTGAGAAACCACCAAGCTCAGAGCCTTGCTATTTAGAGATGATTGACTAACTTGACTGCAAAAGAAGTCTGTAAAGGACTAGAGGATGAAATTTGGACATCGATCGATTCAGAGGTGATGAACTGGACATAACCGATTAAGAATTACTGAATTCAGAGCCCTACCATTCAGAGGTGATAGACTAGACATGATGGTAAAATAGTCCCTATTGGACTAGAGGATGAGACTTGGCCATCTCTCGTTCAGAGGTAATTAACCGGATATAAAATAATTGGAATCCATCAAGCTCAGGATTTTATCGTTTAGAGGTGATAGACTGGACATAACAACAAAAGGAAAAGTCCTTATTAAAGCAAGGATAGGATCGGGCACTCATCAATTCAGAGGTGATAAACTGGAGATGATCGATTTAGAGTTACAAAATATAGCAAGAATTCTTACTCCTGGGATGGAATGAAGAATTAATAGACTTAGTTGCTCAGTGATCTCTTACAGATATAACAACTTGAGCCTGAATCCGCTATTCAGAGGTAAGTATTAAAATAAAAGGAATTTGAGAGTTAGCTCTTGTTAGGCTACAAAGGAGTCCCCTTGGGACTGTGTTGAGTGGAATCCCATGAGGATTTTGGCATTTATTGGGGATATGATAGGAAAATTGTCAGAGATAATCATCAACGTGACAATTGCAAGCCTCGCAGGGGAATAGAGATCCTATGAGGTTTTGAGAAGAAAGTTGGCATTCCTTAAGATTCTGTGGGGAATTCTTTAAAGAGTTATCAAAGTAATCATTAATGTAACATTAGAGACTCCAAAGAGGTTCCGTTGGGAATTTGAAAAGAGTTGTTGAGGTAAGCATTAACATTACAAACAAGCTGGGGAAGATAGGAGGCAACACTCCTAAAATTATCAGAGGTAATTATAACAGTGACAACTTGATACCTCACCGAGGAATAGCTATTCTGAAAGGATTTTGAAGATAGAGAAATTAGCGTTCTCTGAGACTCTGTGGGGAATCTATATGGAGCTGTCAGAGGTAATCATTAATTTGATATTTATAACTCCCAGGGGAATTTTTAGGAAGTTGCCTATTGGAGAACTCCACTGGGGATAGAGAAACGATCATTCTCTGTAAGCTTTGAGAGAGAGCTATCAGAGGTATAATGTTAATGTGACGAGCTTTTGACTTTGTGATTCGCACAATTTGAGTGGACCTGCCATTCTATGAAAAAATGGCAAGTGAAATTCCGATCCACTCGGGATATGTCAAAAAATTTCTGTCAGAGGTTTAATGTTAACATGTGACAGACTTGATCCGTAATTTATTTCATTGGGAAAATGATTACAGTCTTTTTTTGTCCTACAATTTCATGGAAAGGAATTGGTAAGCGATTTTAATGGAAATGAATGTTCCTTGCAAATGTAAGAATATTGCTGGAGAATTTCGTCGGGGAATAGGAGACAGTGCTCTTAAATATTGTTTGAGGAACAAAACAGTTCCATTGGGGAAATAGGAGAATAAAACTCCTAAAAGTCATCAGATAAATTCATTCAATCAGTTTATTTAATTATCCGAATGAACAGGTTATAAAGTTTAGCTTCGACCGATCGAAAAGAGGAGGATGTGAATGAAAGCATGCCACCATTATATAAGGAAAAGTCAGAGGTGAAAGCTTTAACATGACTTATTCGTTTTGTCGATCCACCATTACAAGTAAGGGAATTTATAGAAGGAGGAATCTAATGGGATCAGGCCCAATAGGATTTTTAGCAAATCCTCAGTTATCAACAGATTTGATTTGCCTTTACCAACTACCGTTTGAGTTAGGCTAGTTATACTATTTTTCTCAGCATGATGAGTTTTGAGGACTTCATATTGGGTTTAAAAGCCAATGTTTTCCTCTAGCCTTGTCCACCGTTGGCTTCAGATTTAAAATGAATCAAATGGGATCGGGTCCCTTAGGATTTTTTGCAAATCCTCAACTATTAGCAGATTTGGTTTGTCTTTATCAACTATCGTTTGAGTTGGGCTAGCCATGTTATTCCCCTGAGCAAAATGAGTTATTGAGGACTCTATATTGGGCTTAGAAGCCAAGATTTTTCTCTAACCTTATTCACTTAAGGTTTAGGCTCGTGCCATTTGAAGTGGACCTTTCTGCAGTCAACTGGTGACCTCTAAAATCTCACTGGGGAATAGATGAGTTAAGAATGAACTTCGTGAGGAATTTGTCAAGTGATTCAAAATTCCTGATGAAGTGTCACCTAATCAAGATTCTGGTTCTCAGCTGGCCGTTAGGTCAAGACATGGAACATGAGCTTTGCGGGAAATTTATCAGTTAAATTAAAATTCCTCATAGAGCTTCATTTTAGTTCATTATAGCCAAGACTCAGGTTTGTAGTTGATCATCGAATCTAGACATTAATGTAGAAACACTAGAAAGGCCCTGTTGAGATGTGATATGAACCTTCTTCAATGAATTCGTCTCAATCGAGGTTGTCATGAGGCTGAATCATTACTCGTGAATGATTGAGGCGAAGGGGTGATAGGAGATATGCCACTATTACATATAGAACAATCACCATCTTTTTGGATCGAGAGGAATGATCAGGCAGAAGAGTGCCTAAAATTGTTGTTTTAAGCATGCTCGACTTCAAAAATGGCCTACCCTTCCAAATGAGTAGAATGACAAGGCTAAAATCAGAATTTGCCTTTGTCTTCTCTTCAATGTTAACATCATGGATTACAGCATCTTGATGTTAACCAGAGTCCCAAAGAAAGTAGAGATGAAGTCGATTCTGCTTGGAGAAGGGGATTTCTTAAGGGAGAAGAAACAGTCAAACAATTCTGTCTTAATGATCAGAGGTTTAATGTTAACATGGTCATGTACAGTACTTATTTAATTAGAAGGATGGTATTAACATGATCACGGATAGTGCTTCTATAAGAACTTGCCAATTAATCAGCATCATGAGTGTGTCTCCATTTGGATTTGCAAGGCGGTATGCTCTGTTCAAGTAGACTATCTCTACCATGAAGGATCCTTCCTACATGGGTTATAATTTGTCTTTAGTCTTATGTGTCATGATCATACGTTGCCTGATAGCTAAGACCAAATTTCCTTTTTGCAAGACTCTCTCCTTGATTTTTTTTTATTAAAGGCCTTCGAGATTCCAGCTTAGCACAGCTCAGTGCGCTGTTGAGCTTGTAATCGCTTCTCGTCTAGCGTTTTCAGCTCTTGGAGATATAATTGATCATTATCTCCTTCTGTTATCTTGGCTGTCAGAGCAACGCGATGTGACGGCATTTGTATCTGTAAAGGTATCACTGTCTCATACCCATAGACTGGAGAAAAAGGCGTATTGCCTGTAAAAGTTTAGACCGTTTGTTCGATATGCCCAAAGACATTCACTAAACTTCTCGTTTCAATCTCGCTTACTTGAAGAGATGAACTTTTTAAAGAGCCTGATGATTGTCTTATTGAACGTCTCTGCTAACCTGTTGGTGGCAGAGTTGTAAGCAGTTGAAGCCACATTCTGAATTTGGTACTTGTCATAGAACTAATAGCATGATTGGATTGCAAATTGGGGACCATTGTCATAGATGATCTGGCTGGGGACACCAAATCGGTGGATGACATGGTGTTTGATAAAGTTGACCAAATTAGTGGTTTTAAATTCAATGAGAGGTGCAGCTTCTGCCTACTTTGAGAAGTAATCGATTATCGTAAGGATGAACCAAGGACTTTTTGCCAATGAACGACTTATAGATCCTGCAACATCGATTTTCCCATACTTCGAATGGCCATGAAACGACTGTGGGTGGAGTAGCTCCATGGTTTGGTGTATGAAATCTGTATGGATTTGATAGGCCTTACACCTTCTTGCATATTCGACTGCGTCGGCGATCATGGTTGGTCAATAATAGCCAAGTTGGTGTAGTCGGTCCTTAAGCTTCAGACCAGATTGATGAGCACCACCTATGCCATCATGAGCCTCTTCAAGTACTTCTCGTGCCTCTGAACTAGATAGGCAGCGAAGAAGTTGTCGTCGTATAAACAGTGGTATAGAGTCTTTACTACTGTATCATAGTAGAAACGAGGAGATCTTCATCAAATAGAAGTCGCTTTCTTGGGATCATCGGGCAGTATATGTACAAGGCATAATCGATAATCGAGAATTGCCAGTCCCTCAGTTTAAAGTTTGTCGAGGTTGTATGAACTTCGCTAACCTCTAAATTGTACTTCAAATAAAAGAGATGATTAGTGGCCACCGTAAGATGATAAGTGGTATCAACTGGCAAGGCAATGTAGCCATGAGCTCAGCTAAAGCAGCAGCCTTTGTATTTTGGAGGAGAGACACATGGCTAATGTAGAAGACATCAAATAAGTCGGCCAATTTAATGGCTGTATGGTGATAAGGTATAAGGTCTTCATGACGAACCTCATACTCTCCTTTGACTTGGTTAACAATCAATTTGAAATCACCATAAACTTCAAGGTATTGTACCCTCATTTGTTGAGCGAGCTGGAGGCCAATAAGCAAAGCATTGTACTCAACTACATTGTTGGAGCAAGATTCCATCAATAAGAATGCATGAGGAAGAACGTGATTCCTTGGAGAGAGAAATACCACCCCCACTCCAGCAATAATCTTGCTTGTTGGTCCTGTTCTTGATGCACCATTAAAGAACATCTTCCATACATCATTCCCTGAGTCATGTTGACTTCGATGACCTCATCTGGAATGTCTATGTGTAGCTTTAAAGTTTTCAGGATTGGATGTGCTGCCAGAAAATTTGCGAGATCTTGATCTTTTGATCGCTTTTTGGTGGACAAAAGTCATGTCGTATTAAGATAGTAGAATGGCCTAATTAGCCAGTATAGAGTTCAAGGACCCTGACTTTATCATGAAAATATGCAGGGGATTGACTCTTAAAATAACATGTATGATTTAGCTAACCAAATAATGTCGTGTCTTCTGGACAACGAAGACAAGAGCTAGACATTCCTTCTCGATAGGGTTATTTCGAGATTCACCTCGGATCAGAGTTCTGCTCAGTTTGTAGATGGTCTATTCGAATCCTTCATTGTTCTTTTGTCCCAGAAGAGCGCCCAAAGAATGGTCCATAACTCGCACATAGAGCAAGAATGATTTTCCGAAATGGGAGCTACCAAGACCAGAGGCTTGGTGAAGTACTTCTTGATATCCTCAAAATCTTTTTGGCAAGCTTCATCTCATACGAAGGGGACACATTTCTTCATTAACCATGTAAACGGCTAGCAATGACCCGAAAAATTTGTAATGAATCTTCGAACATGGGTGAGCCTACCTTATAGACCTCTGAGCTCTTTGAGGATCCTTAGAGGTTACATGTTCTGAATGGCCTTGACTTTGTCAGGGTCAAGGTGAATTCCTTTGGATGTGATGATAAATCCAAGGAATTTACCACTCGGCACTCCCAAGAACGTCTTGGTCGGGCTCATCTTCAACTGGTGTGCCTTCATGATGTCGAACACAGTTCTTAGGTCACCGAGGTGGTTGTTTTTGCTGTGACTTTTCACTGTAATATCGTCAACATAGCATTTAACTATTTTTCATAGATGATAACGGAAAATTTTGCTCATGGCACATTAGAAAGTTGTGCTCGCATTTTTCAATCCGAACGGTATTATTGTGTAATAGTATATCCCCAATGGCGTTCTGAATGATGTACACTTCTAGTCATTTGGGTGCATCTTGATTTGACTGTACCCTAAAAAGCCATCCATAAAGTATATCCTTTCAAAGCCACACATGTTGTCAATTATGACATCAGTGATGGGAAATGGAAATTCATCCTCAGGACATGTTGTGTTGAGATCACGGAAGTCAATGCAAGCTCTGATTTTCCTGTTCTTCTTGAAGAATAGGGACAATGTTGGCAACCTAGTCTGGGTGCTGCTCCTCTCGAATGAAGCTGCATTCAATGAGTTTATAGACTTCGGCTTAGATTGCCTCTATGATGTCAGGTCGAAACCGTCGTAGTTGTTGCTTAACCGGCTTGGTATCCGATTTGATGTTGAGATGATGCATGGCCACCAGAGGATCGAGGCCACACATGTCTTCATAGCTCCAGGCAAAGACATTTATGTACTCCCATATGAGAGATATGAGGCCTTTATCCTCTGTTGGCGATAGGCTTTCGCTTATAGAGATGAGATTTGTGTATGCTTAATCACCCAAATCAACTTGGATTACGTTACTTCGCTCGGAGGATCGCATTATTCAAAACAATTTTTCTAATTGAAGATTCAGTTGTTGAGCCCACAGATAGGTATCGAATGGCTCAATATCTTTGTCTTGGTCTGCTTGATTGATAGATATCATGTTGACAAAGAACTTTTTGAAAACTACCCCTACACTAAAGTCATAGCCCTAGCTAGACGAATCTGAAGATCGCGATGCGAGGTACTCATCACATTTTGATTGTGACTGGGTAGAGGGAGTTGTATCCCAACCCCTGTGTGTGCGATCATAGTAGTTGGCTGGTTTTCCTTCTTGTATGAAAGGTTGTAAAGGGATATTCCGCCCTTTACCAAAATTCAAGCTATCTCCATGATTCAAACTGTACCTCATTCTTTTCATTGTACGATGTGTTGACCGTGCATAATGAAAAAATTATGGAGGTTCCAAGTCATCGTTTGATTCTTTAGATGTCACGGCCTGAGTCTAGCCTCTGCCGAATACAATTGATAATTGGTCCCTTTTAGAAGGAGGGATAATGAAGACAAACCCTTCATTGTCCTCTATGTGCATATATGCCATTTCTAAGATGGACAAAGGCATGTGCAAGGAACTAATATTGACAGATTGAATACATTCTCAAGATACAAAGAATAATCAAAAGCAACATTTTCATTATGGACCCACTCGCCCTCATTTTCAGTGGGGTTATTACAATCAGAATCATCTAGATAAACTATAATTGGTTCTAGAATAAAAGTAGCAGGCGTATCTTCTTCTTACTTTGAGCCTCATTACCGCTATCAATGTCATCAAGCAACAGTTCGTTTACTGCTCCCGATAGAGTAGGAAATCATTAAAGTAATTCTCTACTCCTTTAAACTGTTACATCTCAGTGAACACCGTTCGAACCATGGCATCATCGCTCACATATTTGAAGCATTAGTGCAAAGTGGAGGGGATGATCCAATAGGCAATGATCCATGGTAGTCCGAGAAATAAGTTATAAGACGTGTCGGCATCAATGACACGTCACTTCTGATTTCAAGTCTCCAATTTGGCATCGAAGATGAATCTTACCCAGAGAGTGACTACTCCCAGCGTTGAAGTCATAGATGGTTGTGAAAGTACATCCAGAGGGGATGAATAGGTGTAATACTAATCTAATGGCAAATTGTGTGGAATTTAAAATGAATGATGCAAATGGTCAACTCAAAACAAGAAGTGAAGCTGTATTCCCTGTGAAGGGCTCTAGAACTTCTACTCTATATTCTTTTAGATTAGGAGTTAAGGTGCTTAATTGCCTCTTTGTTGAAATGAGTGAAACCGACAAGTATGATGAATATGATGCAAGTAATGAATATCAAATACAAGAGAGAAATAACACAAGTGCAAGCAATAGCAATAGAGTAAGAGAAAGAAAATAGGTAATCGCAAACACAAGAGATTTGTTTCGAGATTCAAGCACAAAGCTCTATGTTCTCGCCTTCACTACGTGAAGGATTTCACTCTCCACTAAGAATTTTTCCACAAAGGAGCCTCTACAAAGGAACTACAATGGTCTACACAAGACCTGAGTACACAACTCCAACTCTCAATCCTCTACACAAGAGGCCAATGAGGTTAACAAGCTCTTAGTGACCACAAAGATCACAAACACTCTCATTTACAGCTTCCTATAAGCTCTAGAAGTTTATGAGAGAGAAAATTTAGCTGAAATGAATAAATTTTAAAGCTAAAAACTAGCAGAAATTGATTTGAAAATGAGAGCATTTGAAACTTGAAATCTAGAAATTTTCTCTTTTGAATAATCTTGATTTTTCAAAAATATTTCAAAAACTCTAGATTATTTAATCCTCTCCCAATGAGCTATATATATAGGCAAGTGATAAATACTGTTAGAAAAGCCTATCAAGTCATTGGGAGAGAGATTAAGTTTAAAAGGGGCAAAAATACCCATTGGAGAATAAGTTAAAATCTCAGATTTTAAAAACTACCCGTTGCTGTAGCTCTTGCAGAACATCGGTCGATCAACCGGTCAACTGGCAGTTCAAAACATTGAACTAGCTATTAGGCATTGGTTGACCGCCCGATTGCCTGAGCCAAACTGGGACTTGGGTGTGACAGTCGGTCGACCACCTAGTCGACTGCTAGGTTTGCCGATCGAATGGTAGGTCGTCTGACAAACTTGCACAACATGCATAGGCAGTCACCCAATAATAACCACGATGTCCGATCGACCGGTCGGTCAACCAACCAAGCCTACAACATATTTTTTAGAAAGTTTTTGAAATCGAACTCATTTTTAAATATTTTGTATTAGTTTAACAAATATTTTGGTAATACATAGGCTATAAGATACATGATAGAAACATGATATACAATTAAAAAAATATGCGACATGTATCAAACACTAAATTTTGTAAAATACCAAAACGGGAAAACTAGCTGTGAAAACTTGTACTTTGAAAACTTGTATTTTTGTGTGTGACTTCTAGAGCATCAATTCTACATTCTACTTTAACAAAGCATTTTCTTACATAGGTTCAATATATCTTCAAGCAATCTTTAAGTAGGCTTCTTCAAAACGTCAATCTTGATTGTCATAACTTGAATCCCATCCTTGAGTAAACTTGAGGCTTCAAAAATCTTCCTTTTGAGAAAGAAACACTTTGAGTCCTGTCACGCCCCGCTTCCCAAAATATGGAATACGGGTACGTGACGATGGCCAGCAGATACTCACGAAGAGTGAAATCTCTTCCATGAATACCTTAAGTTGTTAATAATGAGCAAAATAGCAAACATATATGCATACACAACCAAGCGCCGAGGTAAAATTACATATATGAAAAACTGAAACTAAATAATATCATCCACCATATCTGAATAAGACGGTCAAGAAAAGAAACTGAACTCACCGGAGGAAAATGAACCAGAATGCGTTCTAGATCAACTCACTATGCTAGATTTCTGATCTACATACTGAAAAAAATAATAAAGGTCCATCAGAAGTGGACCAGTAAGAGTACACGAAGGAAACGAACAGTAAAAGAGAGAATATGAAAACGTAGTAACAGTACATGTAAGGCATTGAAATAAGAAGTATAATATGTTTGGCAGTATCGAGGACTGAAAGTAATAACAATAACAAGAAAATCGAGATGATAGATCATGTACAAGGAGAATGTGCATGCATGATGTGACATATGTCCTGAACGAGTAGCTGTTGTGTAGTATTATCACAAGATCACAAGAACACGAGATCACAAAATAAAATAACATGGTAAGTCTAGAAATATTATGTAGTTAAGATAATGCATTCCACATAAGTCTCAAGTATCAGTATTATGAAAATATATATCAGGTACTAGATCACTGAAGACAATGTTGGATATGATGCAAGTGTATATGTCTAGCATGTTTTATTACCCTAACTGATGCAATCTTGTGCCCCATTTCACAGGACAACTGTATATCAAACAAGTGATGTGTTAGTGGATCCTGCTAGCAGAGAGAAACAGTTCACTGTACTTAGGTATCATGTAACATTTAATAACATGCGCGCGCATAAATCTCAAGAACATAGGAGCACGTGTGGCAAGGCCCTCGGAGAAGCCGCCCTTCTAAGTACAACTCCTTGGATTTTTCCTACTGCAGTCTCCCCAAGTAACCCTGGCTTGGTTAATTTTATTAATCAATGCAAGTGTAAAATAGTGTGTGACTCAGTGTATATGATCTGAAAACAGTGTCAAATAGTGAAAACAATGTGTATCAAGACAACGGACAATACAAACAGTGACAATTCAAGTGACAAATATATAGTTGTGCAAGTGATACCAGATACATGCAAAGTGGTGCAAGTGATGTCAGCTAAATGTATGTAGTCCACTGGTCATAAGAATTATATCATGATCATATGTCCATAATCCAATAAAATATTCTCGAATAATTCCTCAACTTATAAAGGTTGATTTCCTCGATAAATTTTCAGTAAACATGATCCCAATATTATCTTACATTTATCCTCAAGATTTTATATCAAAATTCTCAGTCGTGATCAATATTAATTTCATGTTAATAAAATAGTCCACCAAATAAAAGCAATCATATCAATATAAGTTTGTTGCGTGCATGAACAATAATGAGATGCAAAATATGAAATAAAAGACAATGTAACTAGATCATGAAATAATATAAAAAATATAAGAATTGTCTGTATAATTAGAGAAAAGAGAGTTTAACGGGATTTTGAGGCAATACCAGTGATAACGATCACAATATCGAGAGTTAAGAGTTCAAAGATAATTTCAATAAAGCGGAAAAGGCAAAGAGAAGGGGATCGTGTACACTTGACTGATGTCGTTGGAACCTAATTTTTCTTAAGGATTTACAGCCTAAATATTTCGTGAGTTAATTAGAGACTTGACATTTTCTTTATTTAGTGGTAAGTTGAATGAGAATGTACTTTTACTATTCATTATATTTTTGGTTGGCTAATATTTTCAAATAATTCAATTTTCTGAAATTTAGCATCCATTTAAAAATATAATTTCAGAATAAATACATGCATAAACTAATAAATTATTGTATAATATTTATATATTACACGATTATGAATTTTATTTTTTTTTGTGATATTTAGAAATTTATTAGGTAAATTTAAATAAACAAACATTAGTTAATGATTATAAAGAATATTTAATTTCATGTTATTCTAAGTAATACTATACCCAAAATAATTTCACAGAGTCCCAAATTCAGTCTATGATTTTCTGTGAATTTTCTGAAATGTTTTGAGTTTATTTCTAATTTTTCTGAATTAAAAAAGCCTAAAAATCAATAAAAACCTTAACGGGTCTGTTTGCTATAGTAAAGGCTCTTGTCTGCTACAGTGCTTGGTCTAGGTCTACTTTGCTAAAGAGCTGGGTCTGGTTCTGCTACAGTAATTTCTATATATATATATATGTGTATATATATATGTATATATATATATATATATATATATATATATATATATGTGTATATATATATATGCATTTATATATTTTTATCTGATTTTCTTTTCTCTCCTTCTTTTCTTTTCTTTTTTCTTTTTCTTTTTCTATTTTTTAATTTGGGATCGGGTCGGGTCTGTAAAATAGACCCGAACCAGGGTCTGGACAGGCCCCAGACCAGGCCTTACCCAGCCAGGCCAGGCGAGAATCGCCTGGCCTGGCCAAGAGCAGTAGTTGCTGCTCTCGGCCAGAGGCCGAGAGCATAGGCTCTGTGCACTGTTTTTTTCTCTTAAACAAAAAGTTTAAAAGTCCTTAAAAATCATGATAATTACAAGACATATTTTAGGTGTTCTACATAATTTTATTGGGATTTTAGAATAAGTTTTTCATGGTGAAATTAGTGCTATTAACTAGTGTATACAATCTGCTCGATGAAATGCCAAAGAGAACTAAAATCTACAAAAATGTAAAGTAACTTACCTGGAACGTTTCCCTTCAGTCTGTGTCTTCTTTTCCTCATCTAGCACTCCAGAGTCTTAGGAGAGAAAGTGAGAGAAGTGGGAAAGAGTGGGACTTGGATTTTAGCGAAGGAGAAGTGGATGGCCTGGGGAAGATGGAAGGGCTCCGGCGGTTGCCAGCGAGGAGGAGACGCCACGGTGTTTGCCGGTAGAGTCGAGGGCACTATCATGGATCAGGGAGGTTGCTCAGGCTATAGGGAATAGATCAAGTGTGTAGGAGTCTGACTCGGCAGCAAGGGGAGGACTGCTAGAAAGGAGATGGAGCTACGGGTTCAAGGGGAGGAGAGGAGGAAGATCTGGTCGTAGAGGTGGTTAATGATGCGTAGAATGCAATTGGAGGGCAGCAGCAAGGGCAGGGGTGTGTGGAGGAGTTGCTTTTGGCATGTATGAAAGAGAGGAGGAGGAAGTGGGCATGGTGGTGTGGGTGATCTCAGCAGCACAGCTCGGCCATGGGGTTGTGGGTGAAGGTTGGGTGTTGATGCTGCTGTGGTTTTGGCATGGGCACAAATTTATAAGATAAGGGGAAGGGAGAGGGAGAGATGGAGGAATATGAGAGAGAGGGAGGACAGAGGATGTGGGGGAAGTGGTTGCAGGCAGGGGAAACATGGGAAGGAGGTGAAAACGTGGGTGAAAATGGTGGGAAAGTGAAGGGGTATTAAGAGTTAAATAATTTGTGTGTGAGTTACACTCACAGGCCAATGTGGCCAAGTGGTTTAGAGTGGAGGTCAATGGTTCAAGACTGTGATCACACACAATGAAATGTTGTTTTCTTTTTTACATTTGGAGGAATAAAGGATGAAGTTGAAGGTTAAATATACAAGGTTGATACTTAACCACGCGCAAAAGGGGCCATGTCCTTAGAGCATTCAATTCTAAGGTTATGGGGCGGGTTTTGAAACCTAACGGCCGCAAAAAAAAAAAGTGTTTTGTTCTTATTTTGATTTTTATTTTTATTTAATTACATTTTTTATATAAATCGATACTTAATTATTGGTTTGTTGGATTAAACTCCTATTATTTTAGGAAAATCCTCAAAATTTCACAAAAATAAAAAATGTCATCTGAACATTGTTGTGAAGTCGAATCCCTAAAAATTATTCTTGATTTTTAATTAAAAATCTCGGAGTTAGTCTGTGACACCAATCGATCCCGAATTGAGATTCTTCTCTAATAATTTCCAAAACAATTCGAAAAAATCCAGAAAATTTAAAATATTGAGAAATGATATCTTGAGCTAAAATGGCCTCAATTTGGCTATCAAAATAATTAAATCGGGTATCAGATATCAGTATTGACACACGTACATTGGAAACCGAGGTTACAATCCTACCTACCTTATAAAAAGAATTTCGTACTCGAAATTCAGAAGGCATCAACATATGAATTGAAGTAGCATCTGTGATAGTTAGGATTGTCCCAGATCCTTGGTCGTGTCAATATGATATAATCCACTACCAAGACAAACATGAGTCATGATCCAACGTATTTATCTGCCAAGAGTATCACCATAAGTCCAGGGATCAAATTGACTTTTCAGAGTTCATAATCAGTCATCCTTAATATTACTTAAGTCCTCCGATCAACTAGTCATATTCAACTGATAAGATATCTCCTACAATATATAGATCAAATCCTTAAGGTCTATCTGTAATTATACTTCACTATTTTTTATAATTCTTTTGATACACTATAATCACATCGAACAAAATTTTCAGATATCTCAATTGCGTTATCATCCTTGTAATATCACTCCAAAATTAGATTATCTCTGAGGTTAATACATATTGCTCAAATAATAATCGCCTCTTGTTGTTATATCCTTAAAATCATTAAGATCCTAAATAATCTCAAATCCTTGAGAACATGTTTTATAATCATTCATAGTATTACCATAACACAGTTCTCAGGTCACACGATCACTATTGGATGATTATTAGTCAAGATTACAGTCACTATGAAATTTTTTAAAATTAGATATCAACAATCAATAATTATAAGTCCTCAAAAAAATATGCCAATGATATAAGTTAGTTATTATCTCGATCTTCAATATATCTTTCAGATTAATCTTTATAATCTTGTTGTCATATTTCTGCTTCAGATCCTCAAAGTTGAGTTTAAAATTTATTGATCTTTATAAGAATCCATATATATCTATCTCATTCTTTCATCTATGATTTCTCAATTAGAAGATCACAAATTCTCAGATTATCAAGATATTCCAATTATCATGTTTTTGAGAGTCATAGGATTAACTTTAAAACTTCAAACTATGATAGATATTTTTAAAATATTACTTAGATATGAAAACTCCAAGATTCTAATCCTCAAAACTAAATCAAAGCAATCTGATCCAAGGTATAATCATATTTCGCCCAAGGCAATGATTCCATTTATTGATTTGATTAACTCCAAAATCCATAGCCCCAAATCCAATATATATTGATGCAATCTGATCATTATTTAATCTTGGCATGATTATTGTCTTAAGTCTACCATCTCACTATGATCCCTTGTAGACATGTATCCCAAAAGTTTCAGATCCAAAATTCTCCATAAAATTAACTGCAAGATAATTCCACAATGATCCTCTTCTTTTATTCTTCTTCATTCAAATAATCAGGTCAAATCCTCAATATATCTATCATAAATGTAAACCAAGAATAGTCTTATCTGACATGATCAAGCAGGATAACATAGGTACGATGACTATATGGATGGGAAAGTCATAGTAGGGTGATGGTTCATTTTCAAGGATCAATTGTACAACTACGAAGTCAAGTGACTGTTTACTCAAATAATTTCGTGGATGATTATCATATATGTGGCCTGATTGTATATATGATATATAACTAACTGTAAGTACACCTAAAGGGGGGTGAATAGGCGTATGGTTAATCTAATGACAAATAATGAGGAATTAAAAACTAATTGCAACACTCTTAGTGTAGCCAATGAGTGTAGCCGAATACCCGGTGAAGGGCTCTGGACTATCTCCTGTAAATTCCTCTAAATAAGAGTTGAGGTGCTATTTAAAGCTCTCTTGGTTGAACACAAGTATGGGCACACACAAGCAATACCAAGCATATAAGTATGAATGAACAATATGAAATAATGCAAGGCACAATATAAGAGAGAGAGAGTTAGAGATAGTAGATCAAACGCAAACACAAAGATATATTTCAAGGTTTGAGCCACTTCTCTACGTCCCCGCCTTCACACAGAAGGATTTCATATATCGTCCACACAGGACATCCCACACAGGGAACCTCCACTGTGGATTTGGGTAATACAACTTTAGAGTACACAACTCCTCTCTCAACCAATATAACCTCTACACAAGAGGCAATGTACAACAACTATCACCTCTACATTTAGAGGGATGGGCACTTAGCCAAAATAAGATCAACCTCTCACTAGAGGGATAAGGCTCAAAGCTAACACTCCAACAATAATCACCTCTACACTTAGAGGGATACCAACAATCAAGCACAACCTCCACAATCACCTTTACATAAGAGGGAATCAACTCAACCTCCACAATCACCTCTCACTAGAGGGATAAAACAAATAAAGGAAGGTTTACAACTCTTGGTGGTTTCACTAAACCACAAACCACGATCCTAATAGATAGGGTAGATATGATAGCTCAAGTGTGAGAATATAAAGAGTTTGGAAAATAAAGTCACAAAGAAAAACTCTTGGGAAAACTTCTAGATATCTATAGAAATGAAGAACAAAAACCAATTCCCAAAGACTCTATTTTTCTTTGATTTTTCCATCCCTTTAAAACAAATAAAGATTGATCTTTTAAACCCAAAAACTCTTTAAAACTTGTAGCTAAAACACTTCTAAAGATGAGAAAATTTGCTCTTGAAATTGTTGTTGAAAATAGCTCAAAAAGTGAGTATTTATAGCCCACCAAAAATTCTCCCCATTGGCAGCAGCATAGGGCCGTTGAGCCACCAGTCGACCGACCGGTCGACCGGGACCTGGAAACAGAAAGCAGAGCTCTCTACCGGTCGATCGGGACCATTTCCAGATAGCAGAAGCTCTCTGGCGGTCGACCGACCCGGTCGACCAGCCTTCCAGCCCAAACAATCGTGCACGTTTGTGCACGTCGGTCGACCGGACGGTCTACCGACTTCTGCCTCGGTCGACCGTCCGGTCGACTTGCAGAAGGCAGGTCAAACTGTTTTAGGGATTAAAACTTAGGTATTTTAACTTCCATAAAATCCTATAAAATCACATAAATTTCACAAAAATAAGTTCTTTTAAGATCTTTGAAATACAAACATGTGTGACAAAAATTCAACACATATTATAAACTATTTTGTGATATGAAAATTTTGCCTTTAAATGAAAATTGTATTTTCCAAAACCAAACTTTGAAATAGAAAATTGTTTTCTTCAAAACTCATGTAAATACAAAAAATATGATATTTAAACAACTTTGAAGCATGTTGTATATGGATAGAATCCAGTATACATGTAAAGATTTATATCTATGTTTTTGAAATGAAATCCAATATCGGTTAAATCGAAAACTAATAAACTCAAAACATGTGTGTGTATGTGAACTTGAATATATCAACACTATCTAATCTTTACACAAGATCTAAACAAACTAAACTAAACGCAAACTGAAGTCTTCTTGTTTCCAAGCCGACTCGATCCAAAAGCGATCCAACGAGCTTAACTCCAACCGAGTACTAGATGCGATCTTGATGCTCGAGCTCTTGAATCAACATGTGAAAGCTCCAAAACTCTTTGTTGAAGCTAATTACCTACTAATAACTTGATCAAATATCTGAAACTAAATATCATAAGATTATTAGTAAACTATAACTATATGAGTTAATCATCATCAAAACTAGAGTGAAGGGCCTCTAGGCCAACACTAACCTGGCTCTGATACAAAGAAAACCATATTACGCCCCGCTTTCTAAAATTCAGAATATGGGTACGCGACGATGGCTAGCAGATACTCACGAAGAGTGAAATCTCTTCCATAAATACCTTAAGCTGTCAATAATAAGTAGGATAGCACATATATATGCATATACAACCAAGCGTAGGGATAAAATACTAAAACAAAAATAATATCATCCACCATGTCTGAATAAGATGAGTCAAGAAAAGAAACCGTACTCACCAGAGGAAAACTGAACCAGAATATGTTCTACGTTCAACTCTCTATACCGGCTTTAGATCTATATACTGAAAAAATAATAAAGGTCCGTCAGAAGTGAAGCAGCAAGAGTACATGAAGGAAAAGAACAGTAAAAGAGAGAATATGAAAATGCAGTAATTGTACAAGTAGGGCATTGAAATAAGAAGTACGATATGTTTGACAGTATCAAGAACTGAAAGTAATAACAATAATAAGAAAATCGAGACGATAGATCATGTACAAGGAGACTGTGTATGCATGGTGTAACATGTATATAATGAACATGAGATGTCCTGGACGAGTAACTATTGTGTAATATAATCACAAGATCACAAGAACATGAGATTACAAGATAAAATAACAAGGTAAGTCCAGGAACATCATGTAATAAGATAATGTATGTCACATGAGTCTCAAGTATCAGTATCATGAAAATATATGTCAGGTACTAGATCACTGAAGACAATGCAGGATATGAGGCAAGTGTATATGTCTAGCATATTTAATTACCCTAACTAATGTAATCCTGTGCCTCATCCCACAGGACAACTGTATATCAAACAAATGATGTGTTAGTGGATCCTGGTAGCAGAGAGAAATATTCACTGTACTCAGGTATCATGTAATATGTAATAACAGGTGCACGCATAAATCTCAAGAACACAAGAACATCTGTGGCAAGGCCCTTGAAGGAGCCTCCCTTCCAAGCAAACCTCCCTGGATTTTTCCTGCTACAGTCTTCCCCAGTAACCCTGGTTTAGTTAATTTTATTTATTAATGCAAGTAGAAATAGTATGACTCAGTGTATATGATCCGGAAACAGTGTCAAGGAGTGTCAAATGGTGAAAACAATGTGCATCAAGACCATGGGATAATGTAAACAGTCACAATATTGAGTAAGAAATATATAGTTGTGCAAGTGATCCCAGACACATGCAAATTAGTGCAGGTGATGTCAGAAAAATGTATGGTAGTATGGGTCATCTAGTATGTAGTCCAATGGTCATAAGAATTATGTCATGATCATATGTCCATAATCCAATAAAATATTCTTGAATAATTCCTCAAACTATAAAGGTTGATTTTCAGTAATAACATGATCACAATATCATCTGACATTTATCATCAAGATTTCATATCAAAATTCACAGTCGTGATCAATATTAATTTCATGTTAATAAAACAGTCCACTAGATACAATCATATCAGTATAGGTTTGTTGCGTGCATGAACAATAACGAGATGCAAATATGAAATGCAAGACAATGTAACTAGATCATGAAATAATATCAGAAATAAAAGAATTATCTGTATATTCAAAGAAAAGAGAGTTTATCGAGATTCTGAGGCAATACCAGTGATAATGAACATAATATTGAGAGTTAGGAGGTCAAAGATAATTTTAATAAAGCAGAAAAGTCAAAGAGAAGTGGATCGTGTACACTTGTCTGATGTTATTGGAACCTGATATTTCTTAATAGCGGTACTGAGTGGGATTCGCGGCCTAAATATTGCGTGAGTTAATTACAGACTTGACATTTTCTTTATTCAGTGGTAAGTTGAATGAGAATGTAATTTTACTATTTATTATATTTTTGGTTAGCTAATATTTTCAAATAATTCAATTTTTTGAAATTTAGCAGCCATTTAAAAATATAATTTCATGATAAAATACATGCATAAACTAATAAATTAATATATAATATTTACTTAATACTGGATTATAAATTTTATATTTTTTGTGATATTTAGAAATTTATTGGGTAATTTTAAATAAACAGCCATTAATTAATGATTTTAAAGAATATTTAATTTCATGTTATTCTAAGTAATTCTATGCCAAAAAATTTTTACAGAGTCACAAATTCAGTCTGTGATTTTTTTGTGAATTTTTTGAAATTTTCTGCGTTTATTTCTAATTTTTCTGAATTAAAATAAGCCTAAAAATCAATAAAAACCTTAAAGGGTTTGTTTGCCACAGTAACGGGTCCGGTCAGCTACAATGTTTGGTCTAAGTCTGGTCTGCTATAGAGTTGGTTCTGATTTTGCTACAGTAATTTTTCTATATATTTATTTATTTATTTATTTTCGTTTCTCTCTTTCTTTCTTTCCTTTTTTTCTTTTTCTTTTTTTATTTTTTTATTTGGAGGCGGGTCGGGTCTGTAAAACAGACTGGACCTAGGTGTGGTCAGGCCCTAGCCTGGCCAGCTAGGCCCGGCTCTCAGCCTGGCCTGGCCTGGCCGAGAGCATAGGCTCTGTGCACTGTTTTTTCTCTTAAATAAAAATTCTAAAAATCCTTAAAAATCATGATAATTGCAAGGCATATTTTAGGTGTTCTATATAATTTTATTGGGATTTTAGAATAAGTTTTTCATGGTGAAAATAGTGCTACTAACTAGTGTATAAAACCTGCTCGATGAAATGCCAAAGAGAACTAAAATCTATAAACATGCAAAATAACTTATTCGGAACGCTTCCCTTCAGTATGTATCTTCTTCCCCTCGTTCAGCACTTCAGAGTCTTGGGAGAGAAAGTGAGAGAGAACTGAGGAAGAGTGGGACTTGAGTTTTGGTGAAGGAGATGCGGATGGTCCGGGGAAGATGGAAGGCTCCGGCGGTTGCCGGCTAGGAGAAGACGTCGTGGTGTTCGCCGGCAAAGTAGGGGGCGCTGCCATGGATCAGGGAGATTGCTCATGCTATAGGGGAATAGGCACGATGTGTAGGGGTCTAACTCGGCAGAAAGGGGAGGGTTGCCGGAGGGGAGATGGAGCTGCGGGTTCGAAGAGAGGAGAGGAGGGAGATCCGGCCGTGGAGGTGGTTGGTGATACATGGAGTGTTGTTGGAAGGTAACGGCAAGGGCGGGGGTGCATGGAGTTGTTGTTGGCATGTGTGAAAGAGGGGAGAAAGTGGAAGTGCGCATGGTGGTGTGGGTAATCTCGGCAACACAGCTCGGCCATGGGGTTGTGGGTGAAGGCAGGGTGATGATGCTATTGTGGTTTTGGAATGGGCACGAATTTATAGAGATAGGGGAAGGGAGAGGGAGAGATAGAGGGATGTAAGAGAGAGGGAGGACAGAGAACGTGGGGGAAGTGGTTGCAAGCGGGGGAGACATGGGGAAGGAGGTGAAAACGTGGGTGATAATGGTGGGAAAGTGAAGGGGTATTAAATCCTAAATATTTATGTGTGAATTACACTCACATGCCAATGTGGTCGAGTGGTTTAGACTTTGTGGTTTGGAGTGGAGGTCATTCGTTCAATACTGTGATCACGGTAAAAGAAATGTTGTTTTCTTTTCTACATTTGGGGAATAAAGGATAAGTTAAAGGTTAAATATAACAGGGTTGACACTCAACAACACGCCAAAGTGGTCATGTGGTTTGAGCACTCACTTTTCAGGTTATGGATCGGGGTTCAAAACTTGGCGACCATAATAAAAAAAGTGTTTTGTTCTTATTTTCATTTTTATTTAATTGCATTTTTATATAAATAATTGTTTAGTTATTGGTTTATTGGGATTAAACTCTTATTAATTTAGGAAAATCCTCAAAAATTCAAAATAGAAAATGTCGTCTTAAACATTGTTGTGAAGTCAGATCCCTAAAATTCATTCCCAATTTTTAATTAAAAATCTCAGAGTTAGTCAGTGACACCGATCGGTCCCGAATTGAGATTCTTCTCCAATAATTCTCAAAAATTTCTAAAAAATTTAGAAAACTCTAAAATATTGAGAAATAATATATTAAGTTGAAATGGTCTCAATCCGGCTACCAGAATGATTAAATCGAGTACATATACAAGTATTGACACACACATACATTGGGAACTGAGGGTTACAAGTCCTCTTGAACCCCGAAAAGTACTGAAACACTTGAACTTGATTAATACTGAATAACTTGAAGTGGTTTGTAATCATCAAATCAAAAATGGGAGAGGTACCCTTGGGCCAACATTCTCCCCCTTTTTTATGATGAAAAATACATAAGTTATTGAAGTTAAAACAAACATAAGAAGCTTGGAAAGCTCCCCTAAAATTTTGCTTGTTTATCAAGATCAATGAATCATGACTAAATGATATACCAATTGAAATATTATGTCATGTGCATATTTAATCAAGTGGTCAATGATGAATCAATATGCATAAACATTCCATCCTCCTTCCATACCTCCTTCCACCAAAAAAAATTATGCAATGAATAATAAATCAAGGCATTGCATATAAACATAGAATAAGTTAATATATAAGATAAAAAATTATTATACCAAAACATGCTAATTTTTCAAAAACTATTTTACATATACATATAAAAAAATTCTACAAGCTTCATAAAAACATTCAATAGATTAATATACATAATACTTTTCACTTTTTTATTATACTTCTCCCCCTTTTTGTCGTGCATCAAAAAGTAATAAAACAAATATTGACATTCCAAAAAGACAAACCTCAAGGCAGCTCTGCTACCTGTCCAAATGATGTTGTCGATACTTCTAAAAGACAAGTCACAGACAAGCTGAAGACATATTCATCCCTGATGAACAAACTAATGACTTGGACTCTACTGATCCAGTGAAGCAGATAGTGAACCAATCATTTATCTTCTGAAGAAACCCAAGAGGCTAACATTTAGCTTCGCTGCAAGCTTAACTCTAGCTTCGCAGCAAACTCAGTAGCTTCGTTGTGGGCTCATTTCTTAGCTTCACCTGAAGCTTTTCATAGCTCTGTTGAGAGCTCTCTTTTAAGCTTCGTTGCAAGCTCAGTGATAGCTTCACAGCAAGTTATTATAAGCTTCACGTGGGCTTATCTTTGATTCGCATGAAGCTCATTTGTAGCTCCGTTGCGAGCTAGCTCCGTTGCGAGCTCTTATGGTCATTTTTGACCATTTAAATCTTGGAAGGAGATTAATGTAATTGATATCACATTTTGGGCAGTTAATTGCCATGATCTTTTTACTCCTTAATTGGTTGGAAAAAATCAAGAGAAATTCCTTACTTAGTGGAGCAAATCATGGAATTTGGTGTAACTAACCCAAGCCAGTTGGTTAATTAGCTTCGCGTACGGGTTTCCAGCTTCGCTCAAGCTACTTTTAGCTTCGCAGCAAAGCTATTCTAGCTTAAGGTACGAAGCTAGAGTAGATCTTTTGGTTGATTTTTAGGGGAGCAGTTATACCCCATAGACCTTATAAATAGCCACTTGCAAGGAGGGGCTCAAGGGGGAATTTTGGCTGAACTTCTTGGAGAGATTTCACAATAGATCACTCTTTAGGTTTCGAGCTGTCTTCAAAGAATTTTGCTTCTCTTTCAGGGTACTAATACCCTCACGATCTTCCTTTCTCAAAAGATTTTCAGAATCAAGAGAGAAGAAAATCCTTAGGCAAGAGACTCGAAGACCTGATCACTCGCATCGTCAATGGAACAAGGTGATCACGCACTGACTAGACTGACTAGACTTCCACCGGCACACTTTCCCAGAGACTATAGAAGAAAGTTCTTGTAATTTTCTTTTATTACTTGTAAATCTCTTCAATTTTTGTGAAGTTTTTCCCCTTTTGACAATCAATGAAAAACAAAACAGCGACTCTATTGGGGAAAGTGTTCTTCAACAACAAGAAGCAGTGCTGCAATGTGATGATGAGACCCTTGGGTCTACAATTGATACATTGGTTATCTGATTTAACCAAGAGACATTCGAACAAATTTTTTCTGATGGTGGCTCAAACCCCATCAGTGTGCGAAAGCACAGGAAGATCTCAGTGGCTAGGTCTCCTCTAACCACTATTTTAGACTGTCCAAAAATCACTGAGGATAAGTCATCAGAAAGTAGAGTTCAAACTCCAAACGCGGGGCTAATTATAGCCACTCATGTAATGCCAAGGCGCAGAGCATGGAGCCCGCCTCAACATCAATACAGTACAAAGATGCGAGGGTTGAAATTCGCGTTCTAGCTGCTCGATAATAGCCAAGACACGACTCGAAGCCCGCGTCCTTAATCAGTACAGTATCAAGACGCGAAAGCCTGAAGCCTACGCCTTGTAGAGTTCGAAACTCGCGTCCAACAAGGTTCGAAGTCAACGACAAAACGTGAGGCTCAAAGCCCGCCTCTTGGTTATAACTGCCCTTATTATTGGATCAATTACTGCCCATGAAATGAGGGAGTTAACCCCATTATAGAGTGTTTTTAGGGGACACTTTTACCTAATAAATAGCCCAGTTTGCTATGGAAGAGAGGCAAAAAAAATTTGGTCAAAAGAACTTCGGTTGTAAGCCTTAGAAGGACTAGAGTCCCCAGCTAAAAAAAAGAGAGTTCAACTCTTCTAGCAACTTGCTACGTACAAGTTTATCTTGCCTACAGTCTCTTTAAGATTCTTGGTTTGACAGAAGCTGTGTTACTTCATCCACCGGTCAAAGAGAAGATTCCCAAAAAGGTTGTGATGTTTACCCGGTCAACGAAAAATAAGAATCACTTTCCATCGCCACATCAAGAACCCAGCACTAAACAAAGGGAAGATTTGAAAGCTTTCCTTGCTTGTAATTGGAGTATTAATCCATTGTAATTCTTCATGATTCAAGAAAATTTTACATGAATTTCTCCCACCAAACAAGAGATGGTGACTCTGCTGGGGATTACTTTCTCTACCGATGAGCAAGTTGTGGCGCAAGGTGACGTCACCTATATGGGAAAAATGGTCGAATCACTTGTCATGGAGTTCGACCAGGCAAAGTATGAAGAGTTCCTCTCTTACGGCTTTAAGAGCCCTAGGGCACGGCAGTACCGCAAGGTCTCCTCGGGGACCCGCTCTCAAGTCTGCTCTGAGATCCCTTCAGATGCGACTGATAAGAAGAGTGCCATGGCTAACCACATCACACGTAATACCCACATCAACATCTCCTACGAGACCCGCGAGGTTAGCGTTGCTGATATTCAGCCCGTTCATGCCCGTCCTTTCCCTCAGATCTAAGTTACCATGGGTTCCCAGCAACCCGTACGGTGTAACCGGAATGCTGAACATTAACAGAGACGACGCGCGCGTCAACTACAGGCGCAAGAAGCTAGAACAACTATTTGTCCAGCAGATACAAAACGCGAGGCTCAAGCCTGCGTCTCTTTTAAGTTATGTTAAACGCGTGAAGTATGCATATGGAGACCACAACGTGAAGCCCAACAGGCTTGCATTTCTGAGACTTCACTTCCCAAATGAGACGTTCAGCAACTTGAGGTCCGTGCCTCTCATCTGAGACACGAGTCCCACGTCTCTACAACTACACGCGGGACCCATAAGGCCTGTGTTTCTCAAGTGTCGCTAGCCAGATGCGACAATCAGCAACGCGAGGTCCGCGCCTTGCTCAGCAGAGGTGCGAGACCCACGTTTCAGAGACAAAATGCGAAAGTCACGTCTATCTTACAGGACGTGAGCTCCATGTCTCAGAACCCTGTGTTTCAGCTTTGCAACGCAAGGATGGCTCTCAGAAGCTGAAAAGCCCTCGGAAACCTGAGACTAATCTCCTTGGTCCTTCTCTGATAGACCTAAGAGATTATTTGACAAAGAAAGCAGTGCTAATCAGATCACTCCATCTTGTTGCTGTGAACGGTTCATCACGGCAATGCTCTCTGAATACCGCTGCAGCTCACATGCAAGCAAACAGACGGTATTTAGATGATTGATCTGAACCTCCCGATCAGCCAAGAGGAATCGTTCCCACAGAAGGGGAGCCTTCTCTGACATGGAGTACCCTGAAGTTACTGCAAACATGGCAAGCGGAAGTAGTGGCAAACAACTGGCGGTCAGCTCTGACGAGTCTAACACAGAACCATAAGGAGTATATTAGCATACTCGCACTCGGACTGGTGGGGTAGCCCTGGTCAACTACAGTGCCCTAGCTCGGGGCATTGAAGTAAGTGAATCACACTCCGCCAATGCAGAATCGCAGGCCTCAAACTCTTCTATAGAGAAGGAAGCCTTCGCGTACATAAACACTCCCGAGGAGATGGCAAGTGCTTAGAACAGCAAGCCCATGTCCAGAGAGAACAATTCGATATGACTCGCGCCCGACAAGTATCTATCGATGCCCTGAAGCAGATGCTTTCATAATTGCTTGAAGACAAGAGGAAGTCAACTGACAAAGTTTCTTCTAAGAAGTCTAAAGGCAAACAGAAAGAATGAGAAAGCTCATCTTCTGTACAATCAAGGAGAAGGGGCAATCCAATTCTGAGTCGTCTAAATCCTCATCTAAAGAGGAAGGCAACCCGGAGAATGGGAGTACTCATTATAAAATAATGACTCGATTAGAGCAGCATCTGGAAGCCCTTACCAACAAGAAAGGCCTCCAAGATGCAGAAGTGGTCTGGCCATATCTGACTGAGTCGGACCTTATCTGTACCCTCCTAAGTTCAAAGCTCCGACTCTACAGGCTTTCGACGGCAAAGGGTTACCGAACCAACACATCTACTATTCAAGTCTTAGACAGAAAATGTGATAGATAATGATGCCATCTTGGCACGTTTGTTCATCGGCACTCTAAAAGGGCTTGCTTTTGAATGGTTCATGAAACTCCAAGAAGGCTCCATCAAAAATTGGGGTGATTTGGAGAAGCTCTTCCTGCCACGCTTCTTTGAAGATGACTCAGAGATTACAATGCCCACTCTCCTGCCAATGAAGCAGCAAAAGGGAGAGTCCGTTAAAGCATTTATGGAGAGATTTCAGAATATGGCGCTCCGATGTCCTAGTGGTATAACCCAGGCCACCCTGGTAGAAACATGTCGCCACAATCTACAAACTTCACTCCTAGCCCAGATAGGAGTAGCTGAAAGCCGCATCTGGAAGAAGTTGGTCCAACAAGGTGAACGTGCTGAAGAAATTATCGCCAGGGTGAAGGCAGAAGAAAACAAGCTTAGACCCGAAAAGTCGACAAGGCGCGAGCCAGAAATATCTTCTCAATCAAAAAGAAAGGATACATTGGCGACAGAGACAAAATCCCCCACGAAATCTCAGCCAGCCAGAGGGGGAGGTTCCTTAAGTCAGTCACGCACCAACAAGCAGTACGCTTTCAAGGATGAACACGTCGATTTATTGTTCAAGTTGCTCAACAAGAGCAACAGATTGAAGCTTCCTGAAGCTAGATGTCCTGAGAAGTCGGTAGGTCCGATGATCCTAACTACTGCCTGTATCATAGGATGTTAGGGCACCCCACCAAGAATGGTTATGTCTTCAAAGATATTCTTCAAGCTCTGATTGACATAAGTGCTAAACCTCCATCTAGAGCAGAAGAAAGTGACGGCTAACATGACGTCTTTTCTTCAGTTCAGAAACTAGCCTCCAGCACCAGCTGGAGTAGTTCCCATCCCGAAAGGGGAACTAAGAATGATCAATACAGATCCGCATCACCAGCAGGAGAAAGGTCTTGTACCTATCCCTACACCTCTAGGAGAAATTATGTGGGTTCATCCCGACCTTGTGATGGCCAACAGTGGACTACTGTTACCAACATAAAGTCCAAAGGTAAAGCAAATGCTTCATCTTGTAATGTGATGTGTGCTTCTTCTCGGGAAGCAGAAACCGATATTCCCTCACTAACCGATTTAGAAGAGGAAATAATCGTCCTTGCCGTAGAGCTTAATAAATCACTCGTGACAGAAACTCATTTGGGTCAGTCATATTTAAAGAAGTACGACAAGATGGAGGCAAGCCCTCCTAAACCTACGGCAGAGTCAATCAAGCCCTCCACAAAGCAACCTGTGGAGAAGTTAAAAGAGCTTCGGTTCTCCAAGGCTCTCCCAAAGAACAACGCAGAAGGATCTCAAACACCTTACCGCTTTGACGTCCTAAACCAATTGGCCAATATCCCAGCCAGGATCACCCTTTACGAGCTCTTGAGACTATCAAAGTCAACAAGAGAAGCTCTGAGGGAAGCCCTAGCTGATGCTGAGGTCTTCATGGCCTAGATCCCGGCTGGACCATAGGAGGAAGATGAAGAGGACTGCCTCCATATCTCTCACAATGTCCCCTGCATCACCTTCACGTCAGATGACATGCAGGTTACGGGGCAACATATCAGAGAGCTATGAATACAATTTCCACGAACACATACGCATGACAGTGGAATGCTAATCGACGACATTGAAGTAAAAAGTCGTGCCAAAGGTGATCACATAGCAGTTCTGAAGATGATATTTGAGATCATGCGGGCACATCAGTTGAAGATGAACCCCACCAAATCTTTCTTGGGGGTAGCCAGCTATAAATTCCTATGGTTTGTGGTGACATTCAAAGGAATTCACCTGGACCCCGAAAAAGTCCGTGTTGTCTAGGAGATGCAAACTCCAAGGAATCTCAGGGAGCTTAGAGGAATTCAAGGGCGACTAGCGAACATCTGGAGGTTTATCTCAAATCTCTCCGGAAGATGCCAGCCCTTCACCAAACTAATGAAGAAGGGTATCTCATTCATCTGGGACGATGCTTGCCAACAAGCATTAGAAATCAAACAATACCTCACGCAACCACCCGTCCTTATAGCTCCAGTTTTAGGAAAGCCTTTTCTGATATATGTTTGAGCGATGGATCATTCCTGAGGAGCTTTGCTAGCCCAGAATAATGATCAGAGACACGAGCAAGCAATCTACTATATGAGCAGAACCATGATCGGAGCCGAACATCGGTATAACCCGATCGAAAAGGATTGTTTGGCGTTGGTGTTCGTAGTCCAAAATGCGACACTACTTGGTGGGCTAGACTATAAATGTCATATCAAAAGTCAGCCCTTTGAGATTACTCATGCGAAGCCATCATCGCTAAATGGTCGACTGGCAAAATAGACCATACTACTCTCCCAATATGAGATGCACTTTCTACCATAAAAAGCTGTAAAGGGACAGCGGTGGCAGATTTCCTGGCTGAACATCCAGATCTGAAAGCGACCAAACTTTATGAGGATCTCCCAGACGAGGTCGCTAAAGTTTGTCTGACCCAGACATCTTTTGAAGGACAGGTGTGGCAACTCTTCTTTGACGGTGCATCGAGAACAGGTCCGCGAGGGCATGTCATAGCAGGAGTAGGGGTAGTACTAGTCTCCCAACAGAACTATGTGATCTCTCATGCATTCTCGTTAACTGAGCCATGTTCCAATAATGTAGCGGAATACAATGCTTTCCTGATCGGAATGCAAATCGCCGATGAGATTGGCGTTAAAAATCTTGAAGAAAAGATAACTCTAAATTTATCGTTAACCAAGTTCACAGAGAGTACAAAGTCAACATAAAGACTTAGTACCCTATTACAACGCAACTATTCACATGGCCGAGAGGTTCAAACACTTTTACATCGACCATGTACCACGCCAGCAAAATGCGCATGCAGATGCACTGGCATCCCTCGCTGCTTCCTTAGCTCTTCCAGCTGGAGTAATAGAGAAAATACTTGTCTACAACCACGACTTGTATTTCCCAAGAATCACTTTTGAAGATCACCAAAAGTCGACAAGAGACTGTCAAGCCGAAGAAGTTCTAAAGACTTCAGCAGGTCCAGAACTCAGGGATTGGCGATTCCGTACCGCTAATCATATGATGGGATCCTCCTCCACTGTCTGTCACAAAAGGAGGCACAAGAAGTACTTAAAGAAGCGCATGACCGCTTGTGTGGAGGTCATCAGCCTGATCCGAAGCTTGGAGATCAACTCCAAAGACTGGGATATTATTGGCCTAAGATGAAACCCTGACGCCATTACTTACACCAAACGATGCCACGCCTGTCAGGTCCATGGTGACTTCATCCATCAAGCACCAGGATATCTTCGCTCTACAACCTCAACCTGGCTATTTGAGATGTGGGGAATGGACGTGGTTGGCCCTATCAGCCCACCTTCTTCCAAAGGACATCGGTTTATCTTAGCTATAACTGACTATTTCTCTAAATGGCCTGAAGCTATTCTCTTGAGGGAGGTAAAAGCATCTGACGTGGTCAAATTCGTTAAACATCATGTCATTTACTGCTTTGGTGTACCACGACGGATTGTTCATGATATTGGGCCCCAGTTCGTCAGCCAAGCTTTTCAGAGGTTCTGCAATAAGTTCAGGATCAAGAGCGTATCTTTAATAGCATAATATCCAGCCACTAATGGCCTTGCAAAAGCTTTCAACAAGACTATTAGAAAATTTCTCAAGAAATTTGTCTCGAAAAGCCAAGCGACTGGGATAACAAGTTAGGTGAATGCTTATGGGCCTATCGCATAATGGTTCGAACCCCAACGAATGCTACACCATTCTCTTTGGTATGTGGGTGTGAAGCCATACTCCCACTAGAAATTCAGATTCCATCTCTACACGTCGCCTTGACGGCAGAGATGACAAATGAAGAGAAGCATCGACTGGGACTCCAAGAGTTGGAGGCGTTAGATGATAAACGCCTGCAAGCTCAACAGCAAATCGAGCTCTATCAAGCTTGAATTACCAGAGCCTTCAATAAGAAAGTCAGGAGTGAACTTTCAAGAATGACGATCTTGTCTTAGCTGTCAAAAGACCTATGGTGATGTCGCATAAGACCAAGGAAAAATTCCAGCCCAAATGGGAGGGACCATTTGTAGTAGAGTCGGTCTACTCAAATAGAGCATATCGCCTTATAACCTCAGACGGTGATACACATATGATGTTAATTAACAGTAAATTCTTGAAGAAATACTATCCTTGATAGCATTCTTCTCCTAATCAGGTTAATACTACACCTCTGATCAAAATTCCAAGATGTTTGGGGGAACACCAAAGAAAAGCTCCTTTCTTCCTCCACTGGATCACGTCACTATCGATCAATGTTGAGCCGATCGAGCACTGGTTATGGCATGATGCATGATGTAAATATTGAAGAAGAAACAAAGTGAAAGACTTCATTTTTAGCTTTGTTACTCTTCTCTAGTGTACCTATGGACATCCGATGCCTTCAATGGCTAAGGATAGAGGAAAAATGTTGGCTTTTAAGTCCAACATAAGTCTTCAAAAACTCATCATGCTGAGGAGAATAGCATAGCTAGCCCAACTCAAACGATAGTTGGTAAAGGCACACCAAATCTATTGATAGCTGAGGGTTTGCTAAAAATCCTAAGGGACTTGGTCCGATCCTCTCCTCCAAAATCTCCTACCAATTCTTATCTACAGAATGGTAGGGCCACAAAAACAACTGTGTTCATTTCTCCAACGAAATAACCTAGGACTTGTCTTGTTAAAAGTAAACCTCCGACAAGCTGAATTTCCCGATCCCCAGTGGATTCTGTCAAGTTAATACTAAACCTCTGACAACAAAACTCATTAAAAATCCTCACTGTTAGGTTAATACTATACCTCTAATGGCGAATCTCCCATGTCTCAGGAAATCAATTAATATTAATCCTCTGACAATTCATTTCACTTTCCACCAAAATTCTCTACCAATTCTCTTCCATAGAGTGGTAGGTCCACAAATGCAATCATTGTTATGTTAACATTACACCTCTGATAATAAGAAAATTTTTAATACTTCCCAGCGAGTACAAACTTCATTTGTCTCTCCTCTGCATGGAGTCACAAATCGTCGAATTTGTCAAGTTAAAATTAAACCTCTCACATCCCAAATTTCACTTGTCAATTCTCATCAATAGAATGACAAGTCCTCAAAATTGCTCCAATCGCAAATCAAAATTTGTCAAGTTAAAATTACACCTCTGACATCCCAAATTTCACTTGTCAATTCTCATCAATAGAATAGCAAGTCCTCAAAATTGCTTCTATCACAAACCAATTCTTGTCAAGTTCAAAATTACACCTCTGACAAATTGCTGTTAAGTTTAGCACCACACTTCTAACAGTGACTAAGTTGCTGCTATGTTCAATATTAAACCTCTGACAATCTCTTTTCCTCAGGCTTCCATATCGAAGCTAAGGCGAGGGACGCTAAGTTAAACATCACACCTTTAGCGTCCAGTTCATTGTTAAGTCGAGATAACCAATGCCAAGTTCAAATTACACCTCTAGCATTACCTTCACTGCCAAGTTTAACATTATACCTATGTCAGTGATGTTTTCAGTCTTCCCAAATGAAGCTGAAACTCCCATTGAGCCAAGTCAATATCACACCTCTAGCTTACATTCCTGTCAAGTTAATATCACACCTCTGACAGTAATCCTAAATTCCTGAAATGGAATTTTTCCCAACTTTGACTTGTTAAGTTAATTATCGCATTTCTAGCGAGTCAAGAGTTCCTACTTCTATGTGTCTGATTTTCAATGCAAAAAAAGAAGACAAGAAAAAGTGTCACTTTTATTGATATTCAAACATATGAAAGTGATACAAGATGCTCTCTTATACAATAAGATTAAGCGTTACAACAAAGGAGTACAAAGAAGTCCCTCTCTCTTAGCGAAAGGTTGCATTCACTCCTCAAGACATCTACACAGCTCCAAATACAAATGTTTGGAAGAGCGCTGAAGAAAGGTTCCTCCCTTTTTCCACTGAATCATGTCGTAGTTGATCAGTGTTGAGATGACCAAGTGCTGATTACATCATGATGTAAACATTAAAGAAGCTCATCGCTAACCGAGAACAATGGTGTTTCTCGAGGTCGAAATACAAAGGAACATTCTGATTCCACCTGACCAACTGGTGCGGACTGTAATCCTTCGCTTAATGAGCATCTCCACCACTAGAAAGTCATCTAATGAGCATGGGTTTTTCGTCGATGTCACTTCTGGGGGTAAGATTGGTAGGGGTGAGCATCGGTCGCTTCGGTTCGGTTTTTACTGTTTTTTACATAACCGAATTCGAACCGATTAGACTTGAGAACCGAACCGAATCGAACAAATTCAGTTCGGTTCGGTTTTTTTCGGTTTTTCGGTTAGGAAACTAGTACTAAAAATCAATCAGGTAGTCTAACCATACTACTCTCATCAGTTAATAGCAGCAAATTACTATTTGATACGTTAATTTATCATCGTAATGTACTAACAACAATTCTCCAAAAGCATAAAATGCGAATAAAAAGACAAAGCATGGCTAATTTTTAAGCAACATCCTGATGTGTTCCAATAGTTAACAATCAGCAGTCATTCTGATACATCAAGGAACTTCCTGTATCAGAACCAGAGGCAGAATTAAGTCTCACCCAGTGAAATAACCATTTCAGATCTTCAATTCCTAGAGACTGTCATCATTGATATACAAATATCTTTTAACTATGAAACATTTACAGAATCCTTAAATGACAAAAGGAAGGTTATTGTTTCAGCCAGTAAAAGTTCAGCATAAATTATGAATAAATAATATTAAGTGCATTTCTTACAGCATTAACTAAAGGCACAAACTAAAACATGAAACCTGTAGCTTTATGTAAAAAAATCATTACAGAGTTAGATGAAAGCTAACCAGAACTTGTGGTTTTCTGTGAAATACAGAAGTAGCGGAAATAGATTGTACCCAAATCATATCAAGATCACTATCATCTTCTTTAAATCACAAGTCCGTAACTGTAAGCTCAATCGCAAGCTTCCCTAAATCTGAAAAAGAAAGAGATAAAACAAAATATAATCAACAATATTAGCACCTTAAAAAAAAGAAAATCAAAATTCAAAGAGATTTCATTATATACAAATGCATACCTTTATCCAACTTCTCAAGTTAATCTAAATCTTCTTCAACACTTGTCCTTTTTTGTGTTGCCATGACAGATCGAAGCCAATCCGTGGTACAAATAAGACATTGTACAATTCTAGGAGTCAAGGAGCTCCTAAATGGATCAAGTACTCGTCCACCAGTACTAAATGCGGATTCAGAAGCCACCGTAGAGATAGGAATAGCCAACACATCACGAGCCATTTTAGATAGGATGGAAAACCTTTCACTATTGACTTTCCAATAATGAAGAATGTCAAAATTAGGACTTTCACATTCTTTTGCTTCACTTAGATACCTTTCTAACTCCGATTGTATCTCCTCACTGAGTATGCTTCTTCTCTTTATGTACCATGCTCTTGCACTAGGAATGGCCGGATTGCTAGCAACACTTGAACCTTCATTAATTGATTGCCCACTTATTCCTTCTTGATTAATAGTTCCATATTTGGCCTTATATTCATTAAACAATGAAATTGCGGTGTCTATGACAAATTTGCTCTTCTCCTCAACACCTTCACCAAATATGTCATCAAGAACACAGCCCAAAACCTCCAACTTGTTTCGGGGATCAAGAAGCACTACAATGTAAGTCAACATATTCATGTTCTCCCAACTTCCCCAATATTTATCATATTTCTCTCTCATTTTAACTGCAATGTTTTGCATATTAAGATCATCTGATTGCATGAAATTTTTCAACTCAACAAGCACATTACCAATCTCATCAACATGTGTATTACTTGTCACATACAAAGATCCAGACACACGCAATGTTAGGTCATAGAATTTTTTAAGCAATATGCACAATCTCCTAGCATTTGCCCAATCATTCTCCGTAGGAAGCTTATACTTATCCTCTTCTGTACGAAAGTTTGGATCTTCCTCAAAAAATGTATCAAAAGCTTTTTCATATTGTTGAGCGGCGGCCAACATTAAATAGGTGGAGTTTCACCTAGTACACACATCCAAGCATAAAAAGTAGTAAATACAAGCTTTTCTGTCACAATACATGTTTTAAACTTTGCTAGCCTTGATGGAGATTGCCTAATATATCTCACGGCCCAACGGATCCGATTAATCGAATCTCCTACATCTTTAAGGCCATCACTCACAACAAGATTAATCACATGTGCAATGCATCTCATATGAAGAAATTTCCCATCTAACATACTACCACGCCAATTATTAATCTTCTTTCTCAAGTATTGAAGCATTTTATCATTTGAACTAGCATTATCAACTGTGATAGTGAAGACATTCTCAATCTCCCATTCTATTAAGCACTTCTCTACTGCCTTACCGAGTTCATCACCTTTATGGCTAGAAATAGGACAAAAGTTGAGAATTCTTTTGTTCAACTTCCAATCAATATCAATCCAATGTACGGTGAGACACATGTAATTGATATTTTGTATAGAAGTCCAAGTGTCCGTAGTGAGACACGCCCTTTGACATGTGGCCTTCAACAAATTCTTCAAATTTGTCTTCTCTCTTAAATAAAGCTCATAACAATCCCTTTGAACCGTCCAACGAGATGGGATACGAAATCTAGGGCACACTATAGACATGAAATATATGAATCCAATACCCTCTACCAATTTAAAAGGAAGCTCATCTAGGATGATGAACTTACTAAGTGCATCTCTTATGGCTTGTTCATCATATTCCCAACTTCCTAGAGTACCAATCTTATGACTCCCCTCACTTGATTCCATCGATTGTGTCAAGCTTATGAGTTTTTGGCGTGTGTCGATATTATGAGGATGTTTTTTGCATGATTCCATATGATTCTTAAGTGAGGTGGTATCATTTCGCTTAGGATGTGCTGCAAATGACCTTTTACAATAATTACATTTGGCAGACACCAAAACACTATCCTCAAAAACTTTTGAAAAATGATTCCAAACATCTGACCTTGGCTCCATTGCTTTTCTTTTAAGTTGGAACTTTCGAATTTGGGTTTGGTCTGCGGGAGTTTGCGATATTTGGCCACTTTGAAGAGTGGGATCGACTTGAGCTTGAGTCGATTGACTTGCATTGTTGCCATCCAAAAGGATCGCATCATTCTCATTCACACTATCTCCTTGTGTAACCTACAAAAAAAATTCCTATCAAGAAGTTAAAAGAGAACTCTTTCTGAGGCAAAAGACAACAAATGCAACAAAGCATAATCAAGAATATAACTCAATCCTCCAAATAAAGCCAACCACTATCTCTAAAGAAAAATATCAACATATATTGCCAGTTCACTAAATTCATAAAATTAGGAAAGAAAGACTATTCTGTGTGTTCAGTTTCTCTCATGCAAATTGATTTTTTTTTTTTTGAAAAAAGTACTAGTAATATAATTCTCTTTGATATTTGGAGAAATTAATAGTAAATAATGATATGATATAACATATAGTATCATGGTCATTAAAAATGGAAGAGTTTAATATTTGGAGAAATTAATAGTGAATAATGATTATGGACAAGATCTTTTTTTCTTTGTATTTTCCATTTCATGTTCTTATATATATCAATCATGCTCTTTATGAACAACTGCATATTAGCCATTGCAGAAAATTATAAATACATATAAGAATTTGCATAAAGAAATGAATTGATATGCCCGCGTTTTCGCCAATGCCAAGATATCCAAGACCACATTCTGAATTAAATACAAGCTTGAGAAAATGAAAAAGAAAATGCCAGCTTTAATATTCCTTCATCACAAAATTCTTCCAAAATACTAATTACTAAATGTTAAATTTGTAGACATAACCCAGACCTATAATTATCCGTTATTAATTTTTAAGATAAAATAAAGAACCAGGCAGCATAAACGTTTGATATGTGTTAACTAAGACTAATGAGCATCAAGTAGTAATGAAATAATGAACCTGTTAGGGCCAATTTGATAATATTTTCATGTAAAAAGAATGTGAGAATCTAAGCTGAAGCAACTAACAATCAAGGGTTGGCTCTATAACATCAAATGTAGACTGTAATACACTGAAATTAGTTGCTAGCAAATTGAAACTCATCTAGGAATGGCCGGATTACAATTTACAGTCACTGTAATACTGTATAGAGATCAAATAATCATAATTTTTAGAATTAAAAAAACAGTACATTGAAAGGATCAAAATTTTCAGAATAAACAAAGCAGTACATTATTTGCAAATTGCTACTTGTTTAGCTAATTAGGAAATGGATCCAGGGGATTTACCTCAATGGATTGTGAAGGCAAAGGAGGAGGAGACATGGTCTTCATAGTTCGGACTTCGGATGAGAAGGTGAGCTTGTGTGGTGACTGGTGAGGCACTGAGGGCAAGGAGTAGCGACTGGCGATCGGGCTTGATCGACTTTCAGTCTTGACGAAGGGTGGCGAACTGGCGATCCGCGATCGTGCTTGATCGACGGTCCGGCTTGACGAAGGAGCAGCGATTGGGCTTGATTGACGGTCCGGCTTGATGAAGGAGCGGCGAGAGGAGATGATCGGAGATCGAAGAGATCGAGATAATCGGAGATCGAAGAGGTCGAGATGATCGATGACGAGAGGAGATGATCGGAGATCGAGATGATCGATGACGAGAGGAGATGATCGGAGCCTTCGAACTGATCGACGATGTGCGCAGACGATCGGAGACGGAGGAAATTGGGGATTAGGGTTTCGATTTTGAGAGAATGAGAAAGAGAGAGAGAGACTGAGTGAAAGTGAACAGAAGTCAGGCGAGGGCGAGTCGCGATCGCTGGGCTCCTCGTTATTTATATATAATTTTTTTTTAACTTACTTAATTTTCGGTCGGGTTCGATTTTGGGAACCCGACTCCGAAACCCGACCGAAATATTTCGGTTCGGGTAAAATCGGGTTTGGGTATCGATTTTTTTTTGCGGTTATTTCGGTTATACCCGATTACTGCTCACCCCTAAAGATTGGTGATGGGAGCATCCGAGACCTTACTGGTGACATCCTATTTCCTGTGGCCTTTAAGGACACCATACCCACTGTGTCCATGATAAGCCCGGGGCATTGCTGGAGCGTCATGTCCAATAAGGTCTTGACGGATATCTCAAGAGCTCAAACAAGCTGGCTGATCAAAATATTCTCCCATGAGCCCAGCGAAGATGCGAAAGACTGACTGAGGCTGCTAGAACCTGCAAGAAGCAAAAAACCCAAAGGTTAAAATTCTATTGAGGCAGAAATAGAAAAGCTGAAGGGCCGACGCGAGACTGAAGTTGTGAACTTCAGACGCGGAGTTGACTAGTGCAGATCTGAATGTGGTCTGGTGTTAGACCTGCGTCTAAGATATAGGACGCGAGGTAGCTTAGACGCAGAGTTTACCACACCCGCGTTTAAGAAACAAGGGTTGCCACATCCATGTCCAAAGGTCTTGAAAGATCTAGAATTCTCTAAGTCAAGAACCTCAAACGCGAGCTTCATGTACAAAGCTCGCATCTCAAGATCCAAGTACAAAGTTTATCACACACGTGTTCAAAGAATTTGTGAGTTAGAGTTTAAAGTCAGTCAGCTCGCGCTAAAAGACTCGACTTCCGAACGCGGGCGCATTAATCAGATTTCAAGAGAAGATCAAGAGATCGAATTTCCTCAATGGACAGGAAAATAGAAACTCAAGAGGACTGAGTATTTCATGGTAACAAATGGTTACTACTCGGGGAAGAATTCTCTAGAAGTTAGACTTTATTCATCAAGGCGCGGCCATAAAAGCACTTAAAGCGATGCTTTTTGACCTTGAAATCACTTGACAGTGACAATCTTAAGAGAAGATTAAAGGAAAGCATGAAAGTTTTGAGTTCTTGTTGTTCATTGGAACACATCCTCTTGAAGGGAAGGTAGACAAATCAAGACAAAGACCTTCAGAGCGCATGCTCGCAAAGAAAAACAGTCTAGATAATGGACTGTTAAGAGGCTGAGGACTATTTATAGGCAAGCCATAAGGCTTACAATTAATGGCATAAAAATCAAATCCATCAGCCTTAATTCCTGCAAGAACATCAAATCCAGTGGGGAGGGAAACGTGGATTGTCACTCTGGGAAACACCAATGACACAAGTCCCCAATTGTCAATGCCAGCTTGGCATTAAAAGATACAACAAGATCTTTAAGATGGACTGCATGTGACGTTTAGGAGGCTGCGTCGTGCGTAGACTCAAAGGTCGTGTCCACAAGTCCGCAACCTTTCATAGACCCGAGGGCTGCGTTCCTTTCATTCCTATTAATGAGACCACCACAACCATGTCTCCTTAAGTGGTTCAGAGCCACGTCTCCTTAGCAAGCTGAGACCACCTTCCACGGCTATTCAAGGTTGCGTCCTGAGTTCACATCCATTCATAAGAATTGAAGGTGGCATCCTAAAGTCCGCGTCCTTTCATGAACCTGTAGGTCGTGTCTCCTTTATCAAGAATGCAGGCTCACGCTTCAAGGTTGCGCCCTCTCAAGGGACCAGAGTCACGTCTCTGTTAAGTCAGAGCTGTGTCCCCACCAACCAGCTGAGACCCGCGCGTCATTCTTGATGAGCCAAAACTACGTCTCCATCAAAAGTTCAGAATCGTGTTCCTCATGTCCGCGTCTCCACTACAGATGAAAGCTGCGTCTCAATCATGAACTCAGTATAGCCTGAGTTTGTTATTCCCGGTCGTGCCTTGTCAAGACGATTAAGGATTGCGTTCCACAAACAGTCAAGGGTTGCCGACTACAAAAGCTGAGTTCATCCAAACAAGTAAAGAGTCTGAAAGGATAAAGATGAGACAAGAATTTGAGAACTTTTATTATTTGACTAAAAAAATGATAAAAGCAACACAAACACTCTTATTTGACAAATGGAGTGTTACAAAAAATGGAACGATACAAAAAGGAGAAGAAGGCTAATAATCCTGATTCGCCAAAGAATAGATCTGTTCCCAGAGGCGATGCATCTCGTGCTGACATGCCCTTTCAGCTTCCGCCAAAGCTTGGACCCGCAACTCTGCCTCAGACAAAAATCTCTTCATGGCTAGTTGTGCCTGAATAGACTCCAACCTGGAGGAGTGAGTAACAAGATCTTCTTGGACCAGCTTCTTGGCAGCCTCCGACTCTTTAGCCTTTTCCTGACAGCAGCAAGTTTTTACTCGTTGACTTCAATCAAGGCTTGCGCCCTAGTAATAGTAATCTGAGCAGTGGCGATAACTTGCTTTGCACTTTTGATGACGGCTTTAGACTCCTTTGAATCACCAACCAGACTTTGGTGCTCAGCTTGGAAGTACTGGAGATGACCGCTTCTTCAGCCATTTGCTCATCTATCTCTTTTCGCTCGTGTTCTTGAGCGGCGAGGAGCTTACCTAGCATTGACCGAGCCTCGTCCATCCAGCTAGCATTCTCCAGGGTCTTTAGCTCCTTCAGGCAACTCCCCAGCTATTCGACTAGCACCAGATATGCCCTAGCCTGCAAAGGGCTCCCATTGTGACTGATGTCCTCGATATGATTTTTGAGAAGCATCCAGGCAAACTCGAAGGAACTGCCTCCGGAAAGGACCAAGTCGATAAAGGATTTCATGGGCAAAAAATTGTCGCATCATTTGACGCGCTAATTCTTCCAAGATGTCGGTAGCTGGGGATAACCCTGCTAATGCACACCCAAACCCCCTTTCCATGACAGAACGAGAAATAGGAACCAATTCAACTTGTGCAGGTGTGAGGCCGACAATAGAATCGTCCGACACTGAGGTTGTACAATACCTCTGGGATAGTTGTCGTTGTCGCAGCTTCCACTACAATAGAAGCAGCATCAAACTCTATGGCACGGGTTCATCGGCCGAAGTTTGAACAGTACTATCTTCTGCGCCAATGCTTGCCGCAAGATCCTCTACTTGAGCTACCATAGTGCTCTCTGCAAACCATAACATTAAACGTCAGTGGTAATGATGAAAGAGAGTATCCAACACGTCAATATTCTCTTACCACATGGAGGATCTGAAAATGGTAACTTCCTGGATAAGCCACTTGGGGATGAGGACTCCCCGACCTTGACGGTTGTACCCTCATATGGCATCCCGGTAGCGGGAGCTTCAAGGCCCTCATGCTGGGCCAGCTCTTGGATCATCTCCTCAATATGAGAAGAAGTTGTGGCTTCACCACCGGCAGCCAGCCCTGTGGAAGAGAGTCAAAAGAAAATGTTAGAACTCATTCCTAACTTGATGGAGAACCAGTTCAGGAGGACAAAGGAAATACCTTCAGTAGCAACAATCTTGTTATCGACGAAACCATCACAGGGATGTACCCCTGTATCTCTTCCTCAGAGATATGCGAGAATTTGCTTGTGTCAGGAAGAGCAGGTTCATCGTCAAAATTGACTTCCTCGCTTGAATAATAGCCATGCTCTTCAGACGAGGAAGATGACAACTCGACACAGGAAGTCTGAACGATTGAAGCTTTATCGCTGAGTACCCCGATAGTAGGGCTGGGTTCGATAAACCGTGAGACGGGCATTAATACACTGGAAGACCCATGTTGTTGCACCTCCACCTCCCCTCATGAGCTGAAGAGGATCCAGGCTGAGTTGAGACTCCCGAATCTCAACATCATCCTTCCCCACCAAGTCAACTTCAGGGTGTTCAACCTCTTCAGCTGTGACAGGTTCACCCATAGGCTCTCCCTCTGCCAGGATCGCAGGGCCGCTACTACGCAGACCTCGAGAGCGAAGAGTGAGGACTTCCTCCTCCTCTTCTTCTTCTCCTTCCTCCTGCTCCTCAGTACCAGCAGGGACTACTTTAGGCATTGAAACCTCAGCCTCAGATCCTTTCCTGACCTTCTTCGACCTGGGCTCACCCTGAGAAACAGAGCCACGAGAACGTTTGGCTACGACTTGTCGACTCTTTTTGGCAGATTGCTCCTTAGTCGTCACTATCCGAGGCTCCGGCTCTGCAGCTGCTATCCCCGTGAGGCTGACCTCCCTCCTAGATTCACCCCTCTCCTCCTTCGCTGCCACCTAGAACTCATCCATCCCTCACATCTGGCAACCTTTGGACCCCAGCTTGGTTTTATTTGCAAACTTAATACCCCTAATACATGAAATATTTATTCCAAACCCGGCACCTGATTCGCCATGAAGTACCACGAACAAAAAACAAAACTAACATAAAAAGTTAGAGTCTTGTGAGGAAGAGTAAAGATAGCTCTGGTCCCCTCACTATGCTGTAATACCAAGCCCGAGCTCCTTCAAATAAGTTCCCACTGAAATGAAGGCGTAGACTTGGGTTGCCAATGTACAGCTGATCATACCCAAACTGTCGGGCAAACCGACAAGGCTGAGTTCATCCAAACAAGTAAAGAGTCTGAAAGGATAAAGATGAGACAAGAATTTGAGAACTTTTATTATTTGACTAAAAAAAATGATAAAAGCAACACAAACACTCTTATTTGACAAATGGAGTGTTACAAAAAAATGGAACGACACAAAAAGGAGAAGAAGGCTAATAATCCTGATTCGCCAAAGAATAGATCTGTTCCCAGAGGCGATGCATCTCGTGCTGACATGCCCTTTCAGCTTCCGCCAAAGCTTGGACCCGCAACTCTGCCTCAGAAGAAAATCTCTTCATGGCTAGTTGTGCCTGAAGAGACTCCAACCTGGAGGAGTGAGTAACAAGATCATCTTGGACCAGCTTCTTGGCAGCCTCCGACTCTTTAGCCTTTTCCTGACAGCAGCAAGTTTTTACTCGTTGACTTCAATCAAGGCTTGCGCCCTAGTAATAGTAATCTGAGCAGTGGCGATAACTTGCTTTGCACTTTTGATGACGGCTTCAGACTCCTTTGAATCACCAACCAGTCTTTGGTGCTCAGCTTGGAAGTACTGGAGATGACCGCTTCTTCAGCCATTTGCTCATCTATCTCTTTTCGCTCGTGTTCTTGAGCGGCAAGGAGCTTACCTAGCATTGACCGAGCCTCGTCCATCCAGCTAGCATTCTCCAGGGTCTTTAGCTCCTTCAGGCAACTCCCCAGCTATTCGACCAGCACCAGATATGCCCTAGCCTGCAAAGGGCTCCCATTGTGACTGATGTCCTCGATATGATTTTTGAGAACCATCCAGGCAAACTCGAAGGAACTGCCTCCGGAAAGGACCAAGTCGATACAGGATTTCATGGGCAAAAAATTGTCGCATCATTTGACGCACTAATTCTTCCATGATGTCAGTAGCTGGGGATAACCCTGCTAATGCACACCCAAACCCCCTTTCCATGACAGAATGAGAAATAGGAACCAATTCAACTTGTGCAGGTGTGAGGCCGACAATAGACTCGTCCGACACTGAGGTCATACAATACCTCTGGGATAGTTGTCGTTGTCGCAGCTTCCACTACAATAGAAGCAGCATCAAACTCTATGGCACTGGGTTCATCGGCCGAAGTTTGAACAGTACTATCTTCTGCGCCAATGCTTGCCGCAAGATCCTCTACTTGAGCTACCATAGTGCTCTCTGCAAACCATAACATTAAACGTCAGTGGTAATGATGAAAGAGAGTATCCAACACGTCAATATTCTCTTACCACATGGAGGATCTGAAAATAGTAACTTCCTGGATAAGCCACTTGGGGATGAGGACTCCCTGACCTTGATGGTTGTACCCTCATAAGGCATCCCGGTAGCGGGAGCTTCAAGGCCCTCATGCTGGGCCAGCTCTTGGATCATCTCCTCAATATGAGAAGAAGTTGTGGCTTCACCACCGCAGCCAGCCCTGTGGAAGAAAGTCAAAAGAAAATGTTAGAACTCATTCCTAACTTGATGGAGAACCAGTTCAGGAGGACAAAGGAAATACCTTCAGTAGCAGCAATCTCTGTTATCGACGAAACCATCACAGGGATGTACCCCTGTATCTCTTCCTCAGAGATATGCGAGAATTTGCTTGTGTCAGGAAGAGCAGGTTCATCATCAAAATTGACTTCCTCGCCTGAATAATAGCCATGCTCTTCAGACGAGGAGACGACAACTCGACACAGGAAGTCTGAACGATTGAAGCTTTATCGCTGAGTACCCCGATAGTAGGGCTGGGTTCGATAAACCGTGAGACGGGCATTAATACACTGGAAGACCCATGTTGTTGCACCTCCACCTCCCCTCATGAGCTGAAGAGGATCCAGGCTGAGTTGAGACTCCCGGAATCTCAACATCACCCTTCCCCAAGTCAACTTCAGGTGTTCAACCTCTCAGCTGTGACAGGTTCACCCATAGGCTCTCCCTCTGCCAGGATCGCAGGGCCGCTACTACGCAGACCTCGAGAACGAAGAGTGAGGACTTCCTCCTCCTCTTCTTCTTCTTCCTCCTCCTGCTCCTCAGTACCAGCAGGGACTACTTTAGGCATTGAAACCTCAGCCTCAGATCCTTTCCTGGCCTTCTTCGACCTGGGCTCACCCTGTGAAACAGAGCCACGAGAACGTTTGGCTACGACTTGTCGACTCTTTTTGGCAGATTGCTCCTTAGTCGTCACTATCCGAGGCTCCGGCTCTGCAGCTGCTATCCCCGTGAGGCTGACCTCCCTCCTAGATTCACCCCTCTCCTCCTTCGCTGCCACCTGGAACTCATCCATCCCTCACATCTGGCAACCTTTGGACCCCAGTTTGGTTTTATATGCAAACTTAATACCCCTAAGTTTGCATATAATACCCCTAAACCAAACTGGGGTCCATTCACATCGACAGAAGCTCGTCGCCAATGTGCGTAGCCCAATTTGTATCCCGGCTACCATTGCTGGAGAAGGGCAATAGACTTTCCGTGGGCTAGCAAGACCGTGGAGTACACCACATCAGCAATAATTACTTCATGCGGTAGCGTTGACACCACACAACACTTCAGCCATAACATGAGGAAGCCTGCCAATAGAGCCTGACCAGAAATGGGAACTCAGGCTTGGTGATGAAAACTTTCAAAAACCATATCAGGTTTGAAAGTGTCCTCATTCGACTCAGTGGTGTAGGAGTTGGTGGAGACACTGATCCTCTCAGCGATTTTCTCATCAGTGCAAGGGGCCAGATTAGTCACTGGACTATCTTTTCCTTATACCGTTGAACAAGTAGCTCACCCAGGACATTTGCTTAACGCCCCTGTTCCTCCAAGAGGATATCTGCCCGCAGATATAGAGGTGGCACAGCACTCTCAGTATGTCTCATACACCTGAGGGTCCTCTTTCTTTATGAGGTGATGCTCCTCAGAAGTTGGGATGTATTCTTTATAAGGGGCATCTTCCATCACTAGCCTTGAGACTTCATACATTTCTTGAAGGCCAAGCCCCATTTCTCTCACGGGAGTGAAGAAGGTGCAATTTTCTGAATTGTAACGCTCTAGAACAGCGTAAAAATATTGCATACTCTGCGGAAGATCGTATTGAACAGCCCTAACAGTCTCGTATAACCAGCCTGTAGCAGAAGGTCACCAAGATTTGCTAAGACAAACCCTATCATTCTATGCCACCAATGCTTGCCAGTAGAATGAATCCAGCTGGTCGCATGAAATTCACGGGCGAAGTCACCCCCCCACCTCCAGGAATTGTTGAAGGAAGGTAGCTCCAAGCTGGGGGGGTCTCTCCCTTCGGATACTCACTCCTGACCAAGCCGGATCTAACCCCAGCACACACCTCCCATGTCCGATGGTGTAGGCATCATGGCACCTATTTTTCCGAAAGAGACTCCAGAGTAGGGCTTGACCAAGTCCCAACCTATTATCCGACGCACCGACATGTGTTGCAGATAGGCCTGGGGATATGTTCTCTCCATGTTTGGAAGGAAGACTTTCTATCGCCAATTTGGCGGAGCCATTCATAGTTCCCGTCATAAAGGGCAGTCTCATCCTCTTCGATTAAGTCACCAAAGAAGAAAGTAAGCTTCCTTAGTAGAGTATGGGAATCCGACTCAAACAACCCATCAAAAATAATCTCCCGAAGGGTCAACATACTGGCCCTGGTGATCCTCTCCTTTCGCTCCTTTGATTTACCAATAGTCACAGGAGCCGTCTTCTGAAGCGCGAAGGTCAGATTATGATCAGCGCCACCTACGTGCCCAAAGTGGCACTTCTTGGACAAAGGGCTAGAAGTGTATTGCAGGCAAAGAAGATAACACTTAGTCAGAAATCTAAAAGAAAATGGCTAAATGTTTGAGATTCAAATGCAGGAATGAATCCAGATGCAAAAATCAACAAAATCCATGTCTAGACTAAAAAAAATGCGAGGCTTGGTTGAAGTCCGCATTTCAAAGTCCATAACTTAGAAATTTTTCTAAGTATTAGACTCAGACGTGAGACTCAGTAAAACCCGCGCTGGCCTTAAAGATGCGAGGATCACATGAAGTCTGCGTCCGAACCTCCCACACTTAGAAAAAATTCTGAGTGTTGAGTTCAAAATGCAAGGCTCAATGAGGCCCGCGTTCAACAGACAGATACAGACTCAAGCTGATGAAGTGAAGACGCGAAGGTCATCAAACCTGTGTCTTGCCTATCAATGCAAGAGCCGCGTTTGAAAATCAAACACGGGCATGAGCCTCGCGTTGGCGGTTCACATTCAAAAAAGACTTAAGAGTTAAGAGAACTCTTTAAGCCTCTTCAATGGTGGAAACTAGTTTCGATGCTATTTCATTACCTGAATGGGGGCCTCCTGCATGGGAGGACCATCCATTTGAGCCTCAGAAGCAATAGCGCTCGAGGACGAGGCAGAATGTTTTGTCTTTGGTGCCATTGCATCTGTGAAATCGGTGTCACAGATGAAGGAAAATAAAAAAGCTCTAAGCTTTTCTTAAAATCTCAAAACAAAGCTCAGCGAAGAAGAAGAAGAGTCTAATGATGACTCTTGAATGACTATTGTCTTTTATAGGCACGTGATCCGCAGAAATACGCGGCGCGTGTTTCGAGGCCTAATCCTCTCCTGACGCGTGGCATGTGTCTTAAATGGACATGAATTCGCGCATTAAGGGAAAGACGTCCCCTCAACTCTGCCAGACATGTGGCAACGCGCCCAGAATACGGGACTCGCGTTTAATAAAGCTGCATCCCTCCAAAGGTCATGTCTCTTCAGCAAGGCCAAAGTTGTGTCTAGTCAACAGAGTGGAGCTGCGTCTTCACTTCAAAGCTGCGTCCCTTCAGAGGCCGTGTTTCTTCAACAAAGTAATAGATATGTCCCCACATAGAATAAGGACCGCATCTCTGAAATGACGTAACCTCTGCGTCTACAAGACTCGCATTCAGTCTTTGCTTCTGAAATCAGTTCAACAGTACACTAGCACATGCAGACGACTGCTTACCCCTGGTTTAACAGTACACCAACAAGCAGCTCAGAGCACTGAGGAGGTCTGGACTACGTATCTAGACACTCACCACGATCATCTCTAGCTGCTTCAAAGGGTTTTACAGTACACTCACGAAGACCACAGTCCAGACAGGATCAAGTTCAGGGCATCTCAAATGATTGTCAGTCTAATCATGAGGAGTATTAATCCAACCAAGGTCCAAAGTATTTCGAAATCCGTCCCAGTCAACCATGGAATATCAAAAACTTTGGAGGAGGTTCTGTAAACTGTCCAAAAATCACTGAGGATAAGTCATCAGTAAGCAGAGTCCAAATTTCAGATGTGGGGCTAATTATAGCCACTCGTATAATGCCAAGGCACAGAGCATGGAGCCCACGCCTCAACATCAGTACAATGCCAAGACATGAGGGTTGAAACCTGCGTCCCAGCTGCTCGATAATAGCCAAGACGCAACTCGAAGCCCGCCTCTTTACATCAGTACAGTATCAAGGAAAGCCTTAAGCCTGCGCCTCATAGAGTTCGAAACTCGCGTCCAGCAAGGTTCAATGTCAATGACAAAACGCGAGGCTCAAAGCCTGCATCTCGGTTATAACTGCCCTCATTACTGGGTTAATTACTGCCCACAAAATGAGAGACTTAACCCCCATTATGGAGTATTTTTAGAGAACACTTTTACCCCCTGAAACCTCTATAAATAGCCCAATTTGCTATGGAAGAGAGGCGGAAAAATTTTGGTCAGAAGAACTTCGGTTGTAAGCCTTAGAAGGACCAGAATCCCCAGCTAAAAAAGAGAGAGTTCAACTCTTCTAACAACTGACTGCGTACAAGTTTATTCTTATCTATAGTCTCTCTAAGATTCTTGGTTGGACAGAAGCTGTGTTACTTCGTCCACCGGTCAAAGAGAAGATTCCCAAAAAGGTCGTGACGTTCACCCGATCAATGAAAAATAAGAATCACTTTCCATCGCCACATCAAAACCCACACTAAACAAAGGGAAGATTTGAGATTAAATATCTTCCCTCTCTTGTAATTGGAGTATTAATCCGTTGTAATTCTTCATTGACTCAAGAAAATTTTGCACGAATTTCTCCCACCAAACAACTGCTCGAAAGCAAGTCTCAGACGAGAGGAAGAAGGTCACCTGTGGGCCTAACTTAGTTTCAACATAGACTCAAATAGCTTCGTGCCAGCACTTGTATGCTATGTGCGAAGCTAAATCAGCCTCTAAGGCTATCTTGATTGAAAATTCCATTTCAGCCTCGTGTGAAGATAAAGGTTCTCTGGTTTCAGCTTTGACAGAAGCTCATGTAGTCTCTGATTGCAAGACCACTTCAGCTCTTCACAGAGCTTAGCCTTGCTTCTCTTACAAGTCTAAAAACAAAGCACTCATAAGTTCTATAAGTGAAGCTCTTCGCTCCCTGCTGCAAAAGCTTCTATCTACGAAGCTAGATTTGAAGCATACTCTGGTGCTAACAGCCAAGTTACTTCACTTAAGAAAAAAAGTACTTCACAGTACTAAAGTAGTAAGTGATGGGATAGCTTCGTGCTAGGCTAGAAGATCAACCAAGTTTAGAGTTAAACCTAAGACTTTCTTTCCATCAGGGATAATTTCTAGCCTTCTTGAATCTCCATGTTGGATTAATTGGGTCCAGCCGACACAGACTTGCTGGAATTTGTGAGCAACAAGTGGAAGTCCTACCCTGAAAAGTAGGTTCACAATTTACCATCTCAGTGCGGAAGAGCGGGTGTCAACTTGTGACTGTATGCTCTACTAACTATTGTTTGGGGCCAATCCCAATGATACCTCCTTCGAACAAACTATCAGTATTCAACTGGTTTCAGCCCTGACCTCTGAAGAGTCCAAATCTAGGAGAAAGCGGAAAGCTAAGAAGCCTCACCTCATCGCAGTCTCTGTCAACATGACAAGCAGGGGAAGGGATTCGATGTGATCTCAAGGAGAAAAACAAGGGGTTCGCGCTCCCTCAGTTAGTTCCTAATATCCTGAATAGCTCAGGCTTAAGTCAGGTTCTGATTGAACAAGAAGGTGCCTTTCGAGGTACCCGCTCTAGGGTAGCAATACCTTACAATTATGGACAACCTTCCTCTTCCACAGGGGTAATGTCGCCGGAACCGCTGAGAAGCCTCTTCCTATGGTCAGACGATGAAAAAGAAGCTAGCGGCTATGCTTCCTCTACCGCAGTCAGCTCAGTGCAAACAGGGATTGCATCAGTCAACATGGCCAATGACAACAACCATGATGATGATCTACATCGGTGTGTGGAGGCTCAAGAGCTTTTAGAGCTCAGTGAGTAGCTCTGAAAAATATCCAGCAAATATTGGCATAACTCCTAAACAACTAGAATAATGATGAAACCACTAGTAGCAATCATGATGAGGCGGAGAATCTCAATAATGAACCCACTAAGACTAAAAAGTTAAAGAAAAGTTTTGCAATTGATACCGATGTTATCAAAGGCATCCAAGCTCAGATTGCATCCCTGACTCAGAGGGATGAACTAAAGAAAGTCGGGATGACACATCCTTACCTGCTGGAATGGGACTCAGTTTCTTATTTTCCAAAGTTTAAGCCACCTAAGTTGCACACATATGATGACACGAGCTCGCCAAATCAGCATATCTATTACTTTCTGTCGCAAATCAGTAACGTGATAGATAATGATGTTGTCATGGCCAGACTGTTCATCGGCACCCTTAAGGAGTAGCTTTTGATTGGTTCAGGAGCCTTCCCAACGGCTCCATCAACTCTTCGGCCGACCTGAAAACCTAGTTCTTTTCTCAATTTTACGAGGATGATACTGAGATAACCATAGACAAGCTCCTCTCAACGGTCCAAAAAGGAGAAGAATCTGTGTGAAAAAACATTGAGACATTCTGCAATCTCACTCTCATGTGCCCTGCAGACTTGCCCTGGCCGATGTTGCTTCAAACGTGCCGGCACAACTTCCTTGACAGAGTAGAAGTTCATTGATTGAGTAAAACCTGCACAAAAATACAAAGGTTAGAAATGGTGTAAGGTTCTCAATTCTATCACTACAGCAAGTGACTATGCGGGTCGTGATCCACAAGGAGGGACTTACAATGGAAGCGTTAGGTAAGTTTCTTTTAAAGTTTACAAAACTGGTTAAAAGTTCTTCTATGTTCTTTAAAAAGAAAGGAGAAAGAAAGCTATGTTAATTTGGAGAAAATGAAAAAGAGGAGAAAATGGTGATTGTTGTGTTTTGAAAAGAAAAAGAAAAACTAAGTTAAAGTAAAAAAAAATAAAGAGAGATGTGTTTTGGAGATGTGTTTCTAACTTAATAAGTAAAGAAAGAAAGAATAAAAATAAATACTTACTTACTTTCTTGAATCTTGCATACTTGGATCCATTGCAATGATTTATCTTGGCTTGAAGGCAATCAAAGCATGGCGTATAGGATCTTCCTCATTCTCATTCTAAACTACAAAATAAAGGTGCAAGCTTAAACTAATTTAGAAATAGCTATCCATCACCATAAGCCAACAATGGCACTTGCAAGGGCAAGGCAGTTTCAAGGCTATAGGATTCATTTGGATTACGAGCACCTCAGAGAAAAGTAGAAGAAAAATAGAAATGAAAAAAATAAAGAATATAACTTTAGATTCAATAATATAAACGAAAGAAAAGAAGAGTACTTACACTGGTGTCACTCTCAGTACAAGCTTCACTCTCATTCTCTTATAAAACTCTTTTCTCTTCTAAGTTACATAAATAAATCTGAAAATTACATAAAGAAAAACAAAACCCTAAACTAAACTAAAAACCTAGCCTAAAATCATTCTCTGCTCAGTCATCCCCCTTTGCCTTCAAAAATACAAGTATTTATAACCAAAACTGGATAAGGAAAAGCATACGAAGATGGGGGAAAAATCTCTTGCCCAACAGAAAAGATCTCCTGATAAGGTTGAAGATAAAGTTGGAGATAAATTTTTATTTTATCCCTTGATATTCAGTTAGATTGTGTCTTATCTCTCTGAATTATTTGAATGCATATCTCAATCCTTTAGATATCCCTTTATATATTAATAGGGTTATCTTTGGACTTCTAAATTTGCCTCTATCTCCTTGATTTCTCAGCTAATAAAATAAATCTAATTAAATATAATTTAGTTGGATTAGATTTGTGATGATCTCCAGGTAACCAAATAGATCCATATAAATCTGATTTAACCAGTATTTATTTGGTATTATCTTCTCTCCCTTCATTAATCATATCTTGCATAAATTAAACATTAAGATAAGATAACTAGCAGATTTATTACAAGATAAGTGTACTAATGTACTAATAAATAATATAATATACGTGTACAATCATACCCCCACACCTATCTTTTGCTCGTCCTCGAGCAAACAAAGAAAAATTAATTTAACATACTTTTGTAGGAATCACAGTTGCAATTAGCATGTGCACTAAGCCGTTAAACCTCTAAGTTACCCCTAGAGAAAGAGTTTTATCTTATGAGAGTTTTCAATGGATTACACCCATAAATCCATAAAGAAAGAGAAATAAGGTGTTAGAAAAAAAGCATTTTAAAAAAAGAGAAAAATATTTGAATTATTTCTGTAAAAATTCAAGTAATTTATTAGTTATAGGAAAATTGAACTTTTCATTCCTAAATTAAGTTTCTATTCAAAAACTTATTATCAATCAAGATAAGTGTTGGCCCGGAGGCCTTCCTCTCTAGTTTTGATGATGATTAACTCATGTAGTTATGTTTACTAATAATCTTGTGATTTTAGTTTCAGATCATTAAACAAGATATTAGTTGGTGATTGCTTCAAAAAGAGGAGTTTGGAAGCTTTCACTTGGTGATTTCAGTGCCCGAGCATCAAGATCATACCTTTGCACTCGTGGATCACGTTTGGGATCGAGTCGGCTTGAAGATGGAAGATCATCAAGAAGACTTAGGTATCCTAGTTTAGTTTAGTGTGTTTAGATCCATTTGTAAAGCTTAGTATAGTTGATATGCTCAAATGCACAAAACACACACATTTTATGTTTGGATTTGGTTTTCATGAATAGATTGATCAAAACAAGTTTACTTTATTTTTATGTATATTAGATGTGCTCAATATACATACATGCTTACATGACTTATACAAACTTATTTTGACTTTCCTATTCATGTGTTGAAAAATTCAAGTTTGACAAAATACTAGTTTTGTTTTTGGTAAAAATGATAAGACACAAAAATAGTTCAAATTGCTAGATATTTGAGTTGAAATTTTTATCACATGTTTATATATCAATGCAAAATGGTAAAACTATTTTGGGGATTTTTAGAAGTTTTATTGGATTTATTAGAAATATTTTTAACATGTTTTTCTGACCCAGGATATTGGCTACCAGGTTCTGGCGGTCGACCGGCCCGGTCGACCATATGCCAGAGCCGGTCGACCCGTCGGTCGAGCGACGTGCACAAGGCTGGGCACGTCTGGCCAGGCAATGGGCCGGTCGACCGTCCCGGTCGACCGGACCAGAGAGCTTTGCTCTTTGTATCTGGGCGGTCGACCGGGCGGTCGATCAGGATTGCCCAACGGTCATATTTCAGACCGTTGGCGGTCGACCGGCCGGTCGACCGCAGGCCTGTCAGGCTGCCAGATCAGCCTAATGGCTAGTTTTCTGTTTGGGCTATAAATACCCCATTTCTTGGGGGTTTTAACTAAGATTTTCTGAGCTAATTTTTCCCTACTCTATGGTTTTAAAAGAAGTTTTTCAAAAGAGTTAAAGAGCAAACAGATTCATTTTGTTTGTTTTAATTGTTTTGTTATTTTCAAAGGAAATAGGTTTTTGGGAATTGGTTTATTGTTCTTCATTTCAATATCTATTTGGTATTTTCCCAGGAGTATTTCTTTGATCAAAACACTTAGTTTTTCACACTTGAGCTTATCTTCTATCCTATTCTATAGGATCTTTTGTTTAGTGGAAAAGAGATCGTTTGTGGTTGAAAGAAACCATTTGTTGTAAACACCCTTGCTTTTGTTGTATCCCTCTTTTGTAGAGGTTAATCGGGTGATTGGTTTGTGAAAAGTCACCTAGAGGGGGGGTGAATAGGTGACAATGCTAATCAAAGGGCAAATAAAATTTAAAGCTACAACAATCACAATCAAGAATCACAAGATGAATGCAAGCAAGTAAGTATGACAATGAATATGATGAGCAATTAATAAGTGCAAGCAAAGTAGAGTAAGGAGTGTAAGAACAAGAAAAGTAAACCAATCGCAAACACAAGGATATGTTATCGAGGTTCGAGCACCCAGCTCTACTCCCCGCCTTCCCCAGAAGGATTCCGACCACTTCCACTATCACAAAGATCTCAAATACAATGGAGTACCCAACTCCTACAATCTCAAGTACAAGTAATTTCCTTGGTAGTCAAAAGACCACAAACTCTCTCTTTCAAATATCTCTTCCCTTACAAAGGTCCTTAGAGAATATTGAGTAGGAATGAAGCTCTTGTTGTAAGTGAAGAAAGAAAATTAAATCAGAGAGTATTTGAAAACCCTTCAGAAAATCAATGAGAAATTCAGCACAAAAACCAAGAAACAAGTCTCTTTTGAAAGCCTTAAACTTTTGAATTTCTTAGCAAAAAAAAATTGTTGTAACAAATCTCTCCCCAAACACCCCTATTTATAGGAGAGGGCTAGGGTTTAGGGATAAAACATAATTACTGATGTTTAGGAGGTAATTAGATCAAATATATCCTTAAACGAATTTTTAAACACAAAAGACAAAAATAAACAGCTCACTTAAAATCTGCCCGTTACTGTTCAACGGACACATCGGTCGACTGGGCCGGTCGACCGGTAGATCAAAAATTCGACCGTTATAGGCTAGCGGTCGACCGACCCGGTCGACTGAGAAAACCTGTGAGCAAAAACAATATCTCGGTCGACCGCCCCCGGTCGACTGGCAGACATGCACACAGATACGTGCATCTGCCAGAACTGCGGTCGACTGGTCCGGTCGACCGGACCAGACTGACACAAATTCGGTCGACTGTCCCGGTCGACCGGATCAGGTCAAAAATCATTTTTGAAAAAGAAAATAAAAAGGATTTTGATTTTAACAAAAATACTTTTGAACAGAGAATAGAATTAAACATAAAGATGTATTTGTAGGCAAAAACTTGTATGCAAAATATTTTTGTATAATTTATAAGAAATTATTTTGGAATGAGCATGTGCGCAAAAATGTGTGATAGAGCTTCAAACCTATCCACTATTCTTTAACATACTATAAACTGAAAAACAAATTACATGAAGACTTCTTGTGCTATCTTCAAGTCATAGAGCCATCCAATGCCTTGCTAGAGCCTTCTCTTCTATGATCCTTCCTTGATGTGCAATTTGCCTTCCTTACTTTGTGGAACTTAGAAGTTCTTGCAATAGCTAAGCGAATGGTCTCTAAACATGGTACAAACCTGAAACTTATCTTAACAAACTTATTAGTACCAAATAGCTCTAATTTGGTTTGTCATCATCAAAACACAAAACAATTGGAGAGTGTAACCTCTTGGGCCAACAATCTCCCCTTTTTGATGATGACAAAACAAATAGGCTATTAACAAAAATATAGGGAGGAGAAAACTCCCCCTCAAATTATGCTATACATAAAACACAAGAATATGCTCTAGATACCAATAATTGAAATGATGCACCAATTATTGAAACTAATTAAAACAAATATATAAAACACAAAAATTACTCTTGATACCAAAAATACCAAAACAACTAAAACACAAGAATACCAAAAATACCAAAACAACTAAAACACAAGAATTCATAAAACCAAAACATATAAATTCATAAACTTATTTTTGTCCATGTAAACTTATTCTCCCCCTTTTTGTCATACATCAAAAAGGGTTATGAAAAAAAACATGTCTATTCAATAATACAAACATTAAGTTCTCCACAAATAAACGAAAATCTAGCAAAATCAAGAGGTTTAGTGAAAATATCGGCTAGTTGTAAATCCGTGAAAACATAATCAATATCTATATCACCTTTCTCAAAATGATCTCTAAAAAAGTGATATCTAATCTCAATGTGCTTGGTCTTACTATGTTGATTTGCATTTTGGTCATGTGTATAGTACTAGTATTATCACAAAATATTTTTATATGATCAAAGTGCAAATCAAAATCAAGGAGAGTATGTTTCATCCAAAGGACTTGTGCACAACAAGCCCCCGGGCAACATACTCCGCCTCGGCGGTTGAGAGAGCAACGGAATTTTGTTTCCTAGAGGACCATGAAACAAGACAATTACCAAGAAATTGACATGTCCCACTAGTACTCTTTCTATCTACTCTACAACCCGCATAGTCGGCATCCGAATAACTAGTCATTGAAAAATCTATAGTTTTCGGATACCAAAGACCCATTCCAATAGTGCCCTTAATATAATGAATAATGCGTTTTACCGCAATAAGATGAGACTCTTTAGGACACGATTGAAATCTAGCACAAAGACACACACTAAACATGATATCCGGCCTACTTGCCGTCAAATATAAAAGACTTCCTATCATGCTTCTATATAATTTAATATCAACATTTTTACCTTGTTCGTCCTTATCAAGCTTGGTTGTAGTTGCCATTGGAGTGTTGCAAGTCTTTGATCCTTCAAGCCCAAACTTCTTTACTAGCTCCTTTGCGTACTTGGCTTGGTTAATGAAGGTTCCGTCTTGCAATTGCTTGATTTGGAGTCCAAGGAAGAAATTGAGCTCACCCATTGAAGACATTTCAAATTCAAGTTGCATGACCTTCTCAAAATCCTTGCATAAAAGCTCATTAGTAGATCCAAAAATTATATCATCAACATAAATTTGCACAATTAAAATATCATTATCAACATGCTTAGTAAAAAGAGTTGTGTCTACTTTGCCTTTAATAAAATCATTTGAAATAAGAAAACTAGAAAGCCTTTCATACCAAGCTCTTGGAGCTTGTTTCAATCCATACAAAGCTTTATCAAGTTTAAAAACAAAATCGGGATGAACATGATCAACAAAATCGGGAGGTTGAGAAACATAAACTTCTTCATTAATAAAACCATTCAAAAATGCACTTTTCACATCCATTTGAAAAAGTTTAAAATTTTTAAAACATGCAAAAGCTAGTGTCATCCGTATGGCTTCAAGCCGTGCTACGGGTGCAAAGGTCTCCTCAAAGTCAATTCCCTCAACTTGAGTGTAACCTTGGGCCACTAACCTAGCTTTATTCCTAATGGCATTTCCGGACTCATCCATCTTGTTTCTAAAGATCCACTTAGTACCAATTATTGGTCTATCGTGGGGCTTAGGAACAAGGTGCCAAACTTGGTTGCGCTCAAATTGATTGAGTTCCTCTTGCATGGCAAGCAACCAATATGGGTCCGTCTCGGCTTCGAGAATGCCTTTGGGTTCAAAATGAGAGATGAAAGCAAAGTTACCACATAGGTCATGGAGTTTGGAGCGCGTTGTGACTCCTTTAGATGCATCACCCAAGATGAGCTCCTTAGGATGATTTGTAGCGTATCTCCAAGCTTTAGGATGCGGTTGAGTGCTTTCCTCCTTATCCTCTTGAACTTCACCAATAGGGTCTAGCTTTTCTTCTTGAGCGGGTGAGTCCTTCAAGGATAGTCTCTCCATGTCTTCACCTAATGGTTCAATCTCTACAACATTCTCAACAATCACATTAGATTCTTCAAATTTAACATGCATGGATTCTTCAATGGTTTGAGAAGATCTAATGAAAACTCTATATGCTTTGCTAGTAGAGGAATATCCAACAAAGATAGCCTCATAAGCCTTAGCATCAAATTTACCCAAATTATCCTTAGTATTCAAAACAAAACACTTGCATCCAAAAACTTTAAAATATGCAACATTTGATTTTCTAGAATGATACATTTCAAAAGAAGTTTTTGAAGAATTTTTGCATAAATAAATACGATTCGATATATAGCATGCGGTGTTTACGGCCTCGGCCCATAAATATTGAGGGAGGTCATACTCACTTATCATTGTCCTAGCCATCTCTTGAAGTGTTCTATTTTTCCTTTCTACAACTCTATTTTGTTGTGGAGTTCTAGGACAAGACATTTCATGCTTAATTCCCTTTTCATCACAATAAGTCATGAAGAGTTGGTTAACAAACTCACCACCTCTATCACTCCTTATTCTCAAAATCGGAAAACCCTTTTCTTTTTCAACTCTTTTTCGAAAAATCTTAAAATGAGAAAAAGTTTGATCTTTATGTTGCAAAAAGAAAAACCCAAGTAAAACGGGAGAAATCATCAACCAAAACAAATGCAAATCTACTTCCATTTAAATTCTTAGTTTTAGTTGGTCCAAAAAGATCCATATGAATTAATTCTAAAGGCCTAGTTGACATGATATCCTTGATTGGTTTAAAGGAAGACTTGGTTTGTTTCCCAAGTTGGCACGCACCACAAATGCGGTCTTTCTCAAAATTCAAGCAAGGTATACCCTTCACCAATTCCTTTGAATTAATCCTAGAAATATGGTCAAAAGATGCATGTCCTAATCTTCTATGCCAAAGCCAAGAATTTTCATCAAAAGCATTCAAGCATTTAGTAGAACAATCTAAGTTAAGCATGTCAATAATATAAACATTATTATCACAAAAACCGGTAAGAATACAATCATTAGATTTAACATCAAAAATCTTGCAAGAAGTATCATCAAAAACAACTTTAAGTCCACGGTCACAAAGTTGACTAATGCTAAGCAAATTATGTTTCAAACCATCAACTAAAATAACATTCTCAATAATAGGAGATGCACCAATTTGAATGTTACCTATACCGATGATAGTTCCTTTAGAGTCATCCCCGAAGGTGACGGTGCCACCTTCCATGTACCTTGATAGGGTTGTGAAGTTGTTGATGTCCCATGTCATGTGTCTTGAACAACCACTATCAAGGTACCACCGCTCCCTACGTCTTGGAGCTTTGGTGTGTACCTACATCAAATAATTTAAGAGTTGATTTGGTACCCACATTTTCTTGGGTCCTCTAGGGTTAGTGTCATGAACCCAAACAAGATTATTTGTTCTATTTAGTTGATCATAGCAAAACTTAGCTAAATGTCCATTTTTACCACAATAAGTACATCTATACACTCTACCATATTTAAAAGCATAGTGAGTGTGTGATTTGTGAGCATGAGAAACTTTAGCATGAGTGGTGTGAGCATGAGAATTCTTAGCTTGTGAAGTGTTAGCATGTGAAGTGTGCTTTTTAGAAAACATGTTCTCAAGTTTCTTAGTATTGAAAGCACAATCATTTAAAACTTTTTCGAAATCATTCATTTTGGATTTAAAAGAAGAAATTTCTTTTTCATCAATAATAGGAGATTTTGCCTTACAAGTACTCTTGTAGGCACAAAATTCTTTTTGCATGGAATGAAATTAGAAGAAACATCATCTTTTTCTTTAGAAACAATGGCAAGTTGATTCTTAAGAAAAGCAACTTCTTTTTGTAATTTTATGCATTCAAGTTTCTTGTTATCATAAGTTTCAGAAAGTTCTACAAAAGCATGCACTAGAACTTCCTTACTTACATCATCATCTTCATCATCAAGGGATTGAGGGGTTACCTTGGGTGTGTTTGCCATGAAACACATATTAGCTTGATCCACCTCCTCTTCGGACTCGCTTTCCGAATCCCACGTGGCTTTGTAAGCTTTCTTTTCCTCCGGCTTCTTTGGCTTGAAGGAGGAAGTCATCTTCTTCTTGAACTCCGGACAATCCGCCATGATATGTCCGGGTTTGCGGCAATTATAGCAAATGATCCTGCGCTCCTCTTTGCCTTCAAATTTTCTCCTGAAGTTGAGCTTGTTCTTCCGGTACATCCTCTTGACGTTGCGAACAAGTAGAGTAAGCTCCTCATCTTCTTCTTCATCATCTTCATCGTCATCATTGGTGGATGAAGTCTTGAAGGCTATGGATTTCTTCTTTGAAGTAGTGGCTTCTTCTCTTGCCTTCTTCTCCATCTCATGGGTCTTTAGGTTCCCAATGAGACTAATGAGGTCCATCTCGTCCTTGTCGTTCAACTCCTTCAAGGTGGTGGCCTTGATCTCCCATGATGAAGGAAGAGCCCGAATTACTTTCCGCACCTTTTGATCGTTGGAGATGTCATCACCTAAGGAAGAAAGACCATTAGTGATTTTAGTAAACCTTGTAGCCATACTATCAATAGACTCATCATCAAGCATTTTAAATGACTCATATTGGGACCTCAAGAGATCTATCTTAGCTCTCTTGACTTGTGAAGTCCCCTCGTGTGTGACCAATAAGTGTTGCCAAATCTCATAGGCGGATTGGCAATGAATTACCCGTGTAAGGTCATCCTCATTCAAGGCGGTCAATAGGGAGTTTTGGGCCTTGGAGTTAGCCTCATATAATTTAAAGTCAAGGTCAGTCCAAGTGCTCTCATCACCATCGGGTGCTTCATAGGGTTTGGTCAAGGACTTGGTTACTAAGCTACCCAAAGATTGCAAAAATATAGTCATCCTAACCTTCCAAATTGGGAAATTTAAGCCATCAAATTTAGGTGGGGATTTAATGTTGTCGGCCATGTTTATTAGTGATGAAAGAATGAAATGAAAATGTTGATTAGCAAGTTTTAAGGATCTCTCTATGGATGTTAAGCCAAACCTAGAGTCCAAGCTCTGATACCAATTGAAAAGTCACCTAGAGGGGGGGTGAATAGGTGACAATGCTAATCAAAGGGCAAATAAAAATTTAAAGTTACAACAATCACAATCAAGAATCACAAGATGAATGCAAGCAAGTAAGTATGACAATGAATATGATGAGCAATTAATAAGTGCAAGCAAAGTAGAGTAAGGAGTGTAAGAACAAGAAAAGTAAACCAATCGCAAACACAAGGATATGTTATCGAGGTTCGAGCACCCAGCTCTACTCCCCGCCTTCCCCAGAAGGATTCCGACCACTTCCACTATCACAAAGATCTCAAATACAATGGAGTACCCAACTCCTACAATCTCAAGTACAAGTAATTTCCTTGGTAGTCAAAAGACCACAAACTCTCTCTTTCAAATATCTCTTCCCTTACAAAGGTCCTTAGAGAATATTGAGTAGGAATGAAGCTCTTGTTGTAAGTGAAGAAAGAAAATTAAATCAGAGAGTATTTGAAAACCCTTCAGAAAATCAGTGAGAAATTCAGCACAAAAACCAAGAAACAAGTCTCTTTTGAAAGCCTTAAACTTTTGAATTTCTTAGCAAAAAAAAATTGTTGTAACAAATCTCTCCCCAAACACCCCTATTTATAGGAGAGGGCTAGGGTTTAGGGATAAAACATAATTACTGATGTTTAGGAGGTAATTAGATCAAAATATATCCTTAAACGAATTTTTAAACACAAAAGACAAAAATAAACAGCTCACTTAAAATCTGCCCGTTACTGTTCAACGGACACATCGGTCGACTGGGCCGGTCGACCGGTAGATCAAAAATTCGACCGTTATAGGCTAGCGGTCGACCGACCCGGTCGACTGAGAAAACCTGTGAGAAAAAACAATATCTCGGTCGACCGCCCCGGTCGACTGGCAGACATGCACACAGATATGTGCATCTGCCAGAACTGCGGTCGACTGGTCCGGTCGACCGGACCAGACTGACACAGATTCGGTCGACTGTCCCGGTCGACCGGATCAGGTCAAAAATCATTTTTGGAAAAGAAAATAAAGAGGATTTTGATTTTAACAAAAATACTTTTGAACAGAGAATAGAATTAAACATAAAGATGTATTTGTAGGCAAAAACTTGTATGCAAAATATTTTTGTATAATTTATAAGAAATTATTTTGGAATGAGCATGTGCGCAAAAATGTGTGTGATAGAGCTTCAAACCTATCCACTATTCTTTAACATACTATAAACTGAAAAAAAAATTACATGAAGACTTCTTGTGCTATCTTCAAGTCATAGAGCCATCCAATGCCTTGCTAGAGCCTTCTCTTCTATGATCCTTCCTTGATGTGCAATTTGCCTTCCTTACTTTGTGGAACTTAGAAGTTCTTGCAATAGCTAAGCGAATGGTCTCTAAACATGGTACAAACCTGAAACTTATCTTAACAAACTTATTAGTACCAAATAGCTCTAATTTGGTTTGTCATCATCAAAACACAAAACAATTGGAGAGTGTAACCTCTTGGGCCAACAGTTTGCTCCCTCTTTGGTAGAGGTTGAGATTGTGGTTTGCTCCCTCTAGTGAGAGGTGGAGTTTGGTTTGTAACCCTCTTCGGTAGAGGTGTTGGTTGTTGTTGTTTGGCTACGGGCCTACCCCTCGGTTGTGAGGCGGTGTTTGAGAGAGGAGTTCGGTACTCCCTTTGTTGTAACAAATCCTCCTCGGTGGAGGTTCCCTCGGTGGGAGATAGTGGATTGGAAATCCTTCACGGTGGTGAAGGCGGGGATGTAGAGCTAGGGGCTCGAACCTCGAAACATATCTTGTTGTTAGCGTTTGATCTATTGTCTCCTAACTCTCTCTCTCTTTTATTTGTGCAAAGCATCATTCATATTATCATATCATATTTGCTTGTGTTGAGCATTGTTTCATATTGTCATATCTATTATATGCTTGTGTGTGTGCCTCACTTATACTTAACCACAAGAGCTTCATATAGCACCTCAACCCTTATTTAGGGAATCAAGAGGAGTTAGTCCAGAGCCCTTCACGGGGAATTCGGCTACACTTGTTGGTTGTATTAAGTGTGATTGCAAAATAGTTTTTAGCTTCCGTATTTAGTTTCTAGATTAGCATTTACACCTATTCACCCCCCTCTAGGTGTTTTTCAATTGATATCAGAGCCTACGCTCCTGATACTTTAGGCTTAACATCCTAGGAGTGAGATCCTTTGTTTGCTAATCTTCATTTGCATTTGCTTGTTTGCAAACATATAGTTTGGACCTATGGCCTTCATGACCCCACCTATGTTTGACCCTTCCAACATTCTTGTTTGGAAGACTAAGATGTCCATTTACCTACAAACCCTAGGATATAAGGTTCACCTTGCCATTACCAAGGAATCCTACCTTAGTGATAGCAAGCATATAGGGGCCAATGCACAAGCCGTTGAGGCTATTAGAAGCACGCTTTATGCATGTTTCTAATCTTGATTCCGCCTTTGCAGTGTGGAACAAGTTGACAACCACATCCACCTCCAAGCTTCAATTGCAAATCCAACCAGAGGAGACTAGTGGAGAATCCGATTCACAATGTTTCATGATCCAAGGGAATGACTCCCTTGAGGTACAATCGGAAACTCAACTAGATAGTTTTGATTCTAGTTTTTCATGTGATGATCATGTTGATGCCCATGTTTTGAATGAAGAACTTTCAATAGTTTGTGAAAAATTAATTGAAAAATATAAGGTTTTGAAAAAGAAAAGTCTAGGAATTGAAAAAGAAAATAAAAGTTTGCATTCTAGAGTTGACAAGGTTTTGCAAGAGAAGGTTGAGGTCTATAATGAAAGGGATTCATTGAGATCTCAGCTAGACCTTGCACTAAAAGAAAATAATTTTTTGAAAAATAAAAATGATTGTGAAAATATTTTGAAGAGAAATGAAAGCTTATCTTCAAAAGTTGATTTTGTTTTAAAGAGAATGTTGCTTTGAAAAATAAAATAGTTTCTATTTCTAATGATTTAAATGTTTGTTTAGAGAAAAATGAAGTTTTGAAAAATAAAATTGATTCTCATGTTTGCCATGCTAGGATAGTATCTCACACTTCACCTATTGCATGTTCCACTTCTTCTCTGATTGAAAATGATATAAATTTAATTAAGAAGAAAATTGATTGTTTGGGCTCCACTTTGAGCCATTGTGCCAAGAGCCATACACGCTTGGAATCCTTGTTTCGAAAGAAATAAGTTCCTATTATTCATGCACACCCTCCACGGCATACACATGCTCCTCACGGACACCATCACACTATGTATGCTCATGTGTACACTTGTACACATTGTGGACGTAAGGGCCACCTTGCTAAATTTTGCTAAGATAGAATACATGTTTCAAATTTAGCAAATAAGTTTGTTTGGGTTAGAGAAGGTACTAACCCCCATGGACCCAAAAGATTATGGGTACCAAAGACCACCCCTATTGTATTTGATGTAGGTGTGGGCTCTCACATAACGTGAGAGTAGTGGTACCTTAGAGTGGATGCATTCCGAGCTTCATGTGAACTTTTTGGATGCATCACTTTCAAGGGAGGTTTGGTGGGAAGACCACCTTGTTTTGGAGACATGGAGAAGTTGCCTCATAGGTTTTGGTAACGGTCTCTTACTCCTTATTTATTATTTACATGCTTTTCGTATTTTTATTTATAGCATGTTTTGGATGTTTATAGATTATTGTGTTAATGCCATGTTTATTAGGCTTATGACTTACATGTATAGTATTTGAGACACCCATGCTGATATGGACCCATATTTAGTGTTCTCACCTTTGTTTAGCTATCATGTACATCATGAATTTAATAACATGTGGATTCACATAATAATCATGTTTATGTTTTTCATGTTTATTCATATCTTGTTTTTATGCTTCATACGTTGATTACATGTTTAGATGTTAGTTTTCATTAAAACTTGGTATATACTTGTACTTATAGTGGGCCACAAATAAATCTATATATGTTTATGCTTGAATGCTTATTTGTTCCCATTAGATGTGCTAGTATAGTCTAGTTTTGATGATCCATGCATTTTAGACTTGTATTCCCATTCATGAATTTGTTTTATGTTTATATGTTTAACTTCATGTATATGTCTATTTTATTCAAACTATTGTTTATACATATACATCCTTTTGAGCCACGTGCCTTCATGCATATATCTTTGTGGACTCGTTGTGTTTGGATATGTATGTATACTTTAATTTGTATAGGACATACTTATACCTTGAAGATTAAATAAGTTTTGATGATTTTCATGTTTTCATGTTTCAAGGAATATTGAGCTTAATTGAATACTTTCATGATCATGTTCTTCACATTGTATTTGTACACTCACATTTATTGTTTACTCATGTTTTATTTTCATGAGTCATATTTATGCTTAATTGATTATGAGTGTTGACTATTTTGTGAATTTCATGTTTATGAAAAATAATTTTATTTTATTCCTTACTTGAAGGATTTCGTACTAGTTTACAAATTTTTCTTATAACTAGTTGCGATATTCTTCATTTGGTAGAGTTTTTCAAACATACTTTATTTTCAAATCTATTTTTTGAAAACCCCTACCTTCCACGGGCGGATGGATGGGCGATCATGCTCATGTATGCCTTATATTGAAAATCATTTTAAACTTGAACATGATTGGGAGGATAGGTTATACGAGTTATACTTTGATATTATTGTTGTTTCAATTGGTATCATTGGACTCTTTCAATTGGTATCAATTTTGATCTTTCTTGTATACTCATATATGTTTGTATGTATGTATGCTTTCAATTCCAATAGTATCAATTTTGATTGGTATTAAACTTTTCATACATATATATGTTTTATTTGTGCTTATTATATCCCTATATCTTTAAGCATAAATTTTTGTTTATGCTAAAGCTTGAGTTTTAACCTTGTTTCAATTGATTCAATTTTCAATTGGTATCTTATTACATGCTTATGCATGTGTTTTGTTGGTATTTCATAAAGGGGGAGAAAAGTCGATTTTCATATTTCAATTGGTATTTTGTTCCCTTACTTTATGATAGAAAATAGTCAATTCATTTGATATCATATACTTAAAAAGAAAAATACTCTCTTTTGATATCAAGATTCTAATTAGTATCAATAAGTTTGATCATTGTTTTCAAAATTGATATCAAAAATAAAAAAATTGTTTAAAATAAATACAAAAGTTTTGATTTGTATTGCCTATATGCAAGGAGAGCTTAACATCTTTTCTACATATAGATTCATGTTGAGTGTATCTTGTATTGAGGAGCTTGACATCTCTTCTTTATGTGGTACACGTGTGTAGGGGGAGCTTCACATCTCCTCTTATGTATTGCATAGTGTACGTTGGGTCTGTTTGGTTGTCGTAACTGGCCGTAATTCATAGTTGTAATTGGTAAAGTCTTTTACAATTGTAAATGAGTTACATGTATGTAAATTTACGGTGTTTGGTTGGTAATATAAAATTGTAAAGTGAGAAAGTGTATTGTACTTTACGGTGTTTGGTTGTCGTAGTGTATAAGTCGTAAGTGAAAAAGTTGACCACAAAATTAACTATTTGATGATTTTAAAAGTTTTAATACTGCAAATAAATATTAAAAAAGTTAAATACTAAAAAATTTTAATATTAATATAAAAAAATAATACAAATTTGTATGACCACAAAATTAACTGTAACTGGGCTGTAAGTGAGTGGAACTGGGTTGCAAGTGAGTGTTAGTTGAGTTACGTAAGTCTTTTACGAATTACGGTCCAAACAAACGCCGTAGTTGTAACTGGGTAGTAAATCATTTACGAATTACAGAGTTTTACGCGAAACAAACGGCCCCGTTATGTGAATTAGGCTTGTCATCCCTCCTTCATGTAATGTATCTATGTAGGGAAGCTTCACATCTTCCTCTTCATGAATGTATATCGCATATACCATTTGTTGATTGACCTATGTTTACTTTCAATTGGTATCAAGATGCTACTTTGACATATTTTCAATTGGTACCTTAATTGATTGTCACCCCTATTTGGTTTTGTTTTTATTTTAGACAAAAAGGGAGAGAACATTGTTTTTATTAACCCTTTTGTTGATTCATTGTTTCGAACAAAAAGGGGGAGAAAAAATTTATTGATTTAGTTTTGCTTTTACCCTTTTTATTGATGATTGTTTCTTTGTATTAAAATGGGGGAGGAGATTTTGTTTTGATTTGATTGTTTACCCTTTTGATGATGATTGACAAAAAGGGGGAGAATAATTTGTATTTATGCATGTTTATGTGTTTTATGCATGTTGATGCATACATGTTTATGTACATTCATTGCATACTTATTGTTTATTTATTTATGCATGAGTTAAGGGGGAGCTTCTTTGAAGCTTAACTTTAATCCATGCATATATAACTCCATGAGTTTTGTCATCATCAAAAAGGAGAGATTGTTGGCCCGGAGGCCTTCCTCTCTAGTTTTAATGATGATTAACTCATGTAGTTATGTTTACTAATAATCTTGTGATTTTAGTTTCAGATCATTAAACAAGATATTAGTTGGTGATTGCTTCAAAAAGAGGAGTTTGGAAGCTTTCACTTGGTGATTCCAGTGCCCGAGCATCAGGATCATACCTTTGCACTCGTGGATCACGTTTGGGATCGAGTCGGCTTGAAGATGGAAGATCATCAAGAAGACTTAGGTATCCTAGTTTAGTTTAGTGTGTTTAGATCCATTTGTAAAGCTTAGTATAGTTGATATGCTCAAGTGCACAAAACACACACGTTTTATGTTTGGATTTGGTTTTCATGAATAGATTGATCAAAACAAGTTTACTTTGTTTTTATGTATATTAGATGTGCTCTATATACATACATGCTTACATGACTTATACAAACTTATTTTGACTTTCCTATTCATGTGTTGAAAAATCCAAGTTTGACAAAATACTAGTTTTGATTTTTGGTAAAAATGATAAGACACAAAAATAGTTCAAATTGCTTGATATTTGAGTTGAAAATTTTATCACATGTTTATATATCAATGCAAAATGGTAAACTATTTTTGGGGATTTTTAGAAGTTTTATTGGATTTATTAGAAATATTTTTAACATGTTTTTCTGACCCAGGATATTGGCTGCCATGTTCTGGCGGTCGACCGGCCCGGTCGACCGTATGCCAGAGCCGGTCGACCCGTCGGTCGACCGACGTGCACAAGGCTGTGCACGTCTGGCCAGGCAATGGGCCGGTCGACCGTCCCGGTCAACCAGACCAGAGAGCTTTGCTCTCTGTATGACCGGGATTGCCCAACGGTCATATTTCAAACCGTTGGCGGTCGACCGGCCGGTCGACCGCAGGCCTGTCAGGCTGCCAGATCAGCCTAACGGCTAGTTTTCTGTTTGGACTATAAATACCCCATTTCTTGGGGGTTTTAACTAAGATTTTCTGAGCTAATTTTTTCCTACTCTCTGTTTTAAAAAGAAGTTTTTCAAAAAAGTTTAAAGAGCAAAATGATTCATTTTGTTTATTTTAAGTGTTTTGTTATTTTCAAAGGAAATAGGTTTTTGAAAATTGGTTTATTGTTTTTCATTTCAATATCTATTTGATATTTTCTCAAGAGTATTTCTTTGATCAAAACACTTAGTTTTTCACACTTGAGCTTATCTTCTATCCTATTCTATAGGATATTTTGTTTAGTGGAAAAGAGATTGTTTGTGGTTGAAAGATACCACTTGTTGTAATCACCCTTGCTTTTGTTGTATCCCTCTTTGGTAGAGGTTGATCGGGTGATTGGTTTGCTCCCTCTTTGGTAGAGGTTGAGATTGTGGTTTGCTCCCTCTAGTGAGAGGTGGAGTTTGATTTGTAACCCTCTTCGGTAGAGGTGTTGGTTGTTGTTGTTGCTACAGGCCTACCCCTTGGTTGTGAGGCGGTGTTTGAGAGAGGAGTTTGGTACTCCCTTTGTTGTAACAAATCCTCTTCGGTGGAGGTTCCCTCGGTGGGAGATAGTGGATTGGAAATCCTTCATGGTGGTGAAGGCGGGGATGTAGAGCTAGGGGCTCGAACCTCGAAACATATCTTGTTGTTAGCGTTTGATCCATTGTCTCCTAACTCTCTCTCTCTCTCTCTCTCTCTTATTTATGCAATGCATCATTCATATTATCATATCATATTTGCTTGTGTTGAGCATTGTTTCATATTGCCATATCTATTATATGCTTGTGTGTGTGCCTCACTTATACTTAACCACAAGAGCTTCATATAGCACCTTAACCCTTATTTAGGGGAATCAAGAGGAGTTAGTCCAGAGCCCTTCACGGGGAATCGGCTACACTTGTTGGTTGTATTAAGTGTGATTGCAAAATAGTTTTTAGCTTCCGCATTTAGTTTCTAGATTAGCATTTACACCTATTCACCCCCCTCTAGGTGTTTTTCAATAAGGAGTCAAAATGTATTTCTCATCTAATCTATTATTTTACTCAAAGTCATATGCATCTTCGTGACCGTGAAATTTTGACTCGGATTTCTTCAATTCTAACTCTTATGCCCTATTTTTCAAATTTTTGGTGGGACTATCCCTTTGTTAGGCTTTCTAATCTGCTAGTAACGAGCCTTAGGTCGGCGACTCCAAACAGGACGATCTTAGGGGACCGGATGAGAAAACACCCCAAGGACTTAAGAACTCGAGTGAAAAAGGTCACAAACTAAGGATTTTATTTATTATATGGACCCCCTTTAGGCGTGAATACTTATACTTTGTGAGGCACAAATACCCAGCTTAATCAGAGAATTTATTATATATATTTTTTCTTTTTTTATAAGGCATAAGAATCTTTATTTTTGAATCCTAAGTGTGTAATTGTATAAAGTATCCACATATCATCAAGGTAAAAGTCAAGACTAAATTACTTTTTCAATTTTTCTTCTGAACCATAGAAATCAAACAAATAATCTTATTTTGACCAAGTATAAGAAATCCTAATTATGATTCTCCTGTCCCTTAAAATTAAGTTAATGTCTTGCCAAAAATAGGCCAAAATATTGTTTCTTTTTCAAAAAATTTTTAAAAGCAAAGAAAATGTTTATATCTTTTTCTAGGTTACGTTAGAACCCTCCCTCACACCTATCTCATGTATTGTCCTCAATGTATGAATGAATGCATATATGCATGAAAAAGAAGAAATGGAAGGAAAATGTTACCTCAAGGTGGTGGTTCCGGTAGTGGTCAGATTGGGCCAAGGGTTGCTACCAAATCTAAATATTATAGATTATAAAGAAACCCATCTTTTATGACCTCTTTTCTATTTACATATTTACAATCCTTAATATGAAAAGGATAATGCATGATCCTATCATGAAAATCATCCCTTTTATATGACCAATCTTGAAATATCATCTCAGAGTCATTATGGTCTATACCTTGGTCCAACAATAAAATGTGATTTTGTGGAATGGATGACTTAGGCTCAAGAATGAAAGGTTCGGGAACCAATTCTAACTTGGGAAAATCAAGTTTGGGTTCGAGAGTCAGTTTTGGTTTAAGAGTTGAGTCCAAATCAAAGAATTCAATTTCACATTCCCATCAATGAAATGCGACTATTCGAAATAGGTTGTTCAAATTCAAGCTCTTTGTATGTTGGCTCAGGAAATGGGTCCAAATAAGGTAAGGACACCGGAATCAATATAGATTCAAAAATTAAAATTGAATCACAAAGTTTTGGATCAGGATCACATTCATATTCAAGTTCAATTTCTTTGAAATGAAAACTTGCCAATTTGTCTAAGATTTGGGATTGGTCAAGTTCAATACGTTGTGGTGGAACTGAATCTTGGTTAAAATCTTCAAGACACCATGATTCTTAGTTCCTATCAATATGAGTAGGGGAATCGAGAATGGTCAAAAATTAGGTAGGGAGAGTTTTATCATTCCTATCATTAATTGTTTTGATCAAATGACTCATTTGTGCTTCTAACCTATTGAAAGAATTATTTCAGGATTAAATATAATCATTTTGGGACTGAATGGTGAATTCTATACTCTTTTCTAAGTCTATAAGTTCTTATTGTTGTGGGACTTGAAAAATAGAATAAAAATCTTGGATTTGAAATTTTTGACGGGATTTGAGTCCTTCATGTTTTGAACTTGTCGCTCGGACTCATGCAAAGCTTCTAAAATTTTGTCGTTCAAGGCATCCATCCTCTTTTTAAAGTCAGATTTTTCCTCTATAGGTTGTTCTAGAAAAGAGGTATGTTGGTAAGGTGGATTATAGAATGACTCAGGGGAGTTATATCCCTACTAACTCGATGAAGAGTAGAGATGATGATTATTCCAGTCTTATTCATAATATTGCGACTAAGGCATATAAGGATTCGAATAAGACCAATCCAGCATACTTTGTTGGTAAAAATTATGAAATGTCGGGTTGGTGTTATCCGAAAAAGAGCTAAGGGTGAAATATAGATCACTATATGCATTGAAAAAATTATAATTATAATCCATATCACACAAAAAAAGTGTCAAAAATAATAAGAAACAAACAAATTAACAAATAAAAAGAAAGAAAAATCTAGCCTAAGTTAGGTAGACCTTAGACCTAGATGCCTCCTAATTGGTTACACTGTCCACAAGAGGTATATTGCAGACTCTAACCACAAGTTAATCGACCAGGTAGGGATAAGATCAGTGGGAGGTATCCGTACCTAAGCAGCGGGCCCAATTATGCCAAACCACTATTCTTCGAGGTCTCGCCTCTCAATCCCCCACCTTTGATACTGATTTGACAAGAGTTAAATTCTAACAACTTTTTCCTTAGGCCAGTCTCCTATTTGAGTCCAAGATGTCCCTAGGGCCAACGTCTATTCAATTTTAAGTTAGGTTAAGTTAGTGAGTGAAGAGATGGTTTGTGGGTTAAGGGAGGGTAATGACTTCCCACCTTATCTTATTTATAGGATAAGCCCTTAATCGTTCTAATGCAACGTGTACATGCATATAAAAAGCGATACTTAAGTAATATAAACAATTCAAAAGTGCTCCTATACTACATGCTATGCACACGTACCTTTATTCCAGTACTCTTCAACAATAATATAAAATGTAAACAAAATTAGACTTAAACTCTAAATCATTTTTAGCATTTAACAAACATCAAGTTACTGTTGAAATAATATTAATGTGTACAAAGTATTAAACAAAAATATAAATATTGCAGAATATGTATTTTTCCAATTGACCCACCCTGTAAAAAATAGAAGTGAGTAGTTCATTCTGTCTGCCGCGCCAACGCAACTTTTGTCGCGTCTCCGCGGCAGAATAGAGAGCTCTAAGCTCTGTTTTCAAGAGTAGAGTCTCAGAGCTTCTTATATATCCATTGCAGCTTCTCTTTTACTGAAAGCAAGCCTGCACAATAAAATAGAGAAGAAAGTATAACCAATAAAGTAACTTAAAAAGATTTACTAACTGTCCCTCCCCAGCAATGGTGCCAAAATTTGATTGAGTAAAACCTGCACAAAAATACAACATTTTAGAAATGGTGCAAGGTTCTCAATTCTACTACTTGAACAAGTGGCTATGCGGGTCGTGATTCACAAGGAGGGACTTGTGATGAAAGCATTAGGTAAGTTCTCTTTTAAAGTTTACAAAAGTAGTTAAAAGTTCTTCTGTGTTCTTTGAAAAAAAGAAAGAGAAAACTATGTTAATTTGGAGAAAATGAAAGAGTGGAGAAGATGTTAATTGTTGTGTTCTAAAAAGAAAAATAAAAACTAAGTTAAAGTAAAAAAGAATAAAGAGAGATGTGTTTTAGAGATGTGTTTCTAACCTAATAAGTAAAGAAAAAAAGAACTAAAATAAATACTTTCTTACCTCCTTGAAGCTTACTTATCTTGGATCTGTTGCAATGATTTACCTTGGCTTGAAGGCGACCAAAGCATAGCATATAGAATCTTCCCCATTTTCATTTTAAACTACTAAATAAAGGTGCAAGTTTAAACTAATTTAGAAATGGCTATCTATCACCATAAGTCATCAATGGCAGTTGCAAAGGCAAGGCAGTTTTGAGCCTATAGAATTCATTTAGATTACAAGCACCCAGAGGAAAGTAGGAAAAAAACATAAATGAAGAATAAAGAAAGAAACTTTAGATTCAATAAAGTAAAAATAAAAAAAAGAAGATTACTTACGCCAGTGTCACTCTCAGTATAAGCTTCACTCTCATTCTCTCATGAAACTATTTTCCATTGAAAATTGATCGGGGAAAACTTATAAAAAAGAATTGAAGATTAAAAGTACACATAATTCTTTAATGAAAGAATATACAGGTAGATCTCCTATAAGATTCTAGAGAAGTATGCCGGTATAAATCTGATCAGCACGTGATTACTTTATCCCTTTGATGATGCAAGTAGTCAGGTGGTGATTGAGCTCGAACCTGCACAAAAAATACAGAATTTCAGAACTTTAAATAAAGATGTGCAAGTGCTCAAGCTAGTGGCTATGCGGTGGTGATCCACAAGGAGCGTTAGCAATAGAAGCATTCAAGGTTTGTATTGAAATCTTTGAAGAAAAACGAAGGTTTTTCTTTATTTTAAGAAATGAAAATGAAAAAGAGTTAGGTTAAGTTAGAAAGAAAGCGATAGATGGAGAAGGTGGAGAAAATCAGAAAATGACTATGTACAAATAAATTGAAAAAGATTTGGAAGATGTGGTGTTGGTGATCTAAACTAGAAATTACAAGAAAAGAAAGAAAAACTAAAAATAATTACTTATCTCCTTTTGACCAAAAGCTTACCTTGAATATTTGGTGACGATGTTACCTTGAAGTGGAGGCAATCAGCTCATAGCCCATAAAAGTTGATTGTTGTCTCTTCCACATTACATCATCAAGACAAAACAAGCATGAAATGATACAGAGAGACTCAAATCCATAGTCATGAGCTATCGGTGGCACTCGCAAAGGCAAGGCTCTTTCGATGCTTTTAGACTCACTTGGAAGACAATTGTACGAAAAGAAGAGTGAAGTAGAAAAGAAGAAGAAGAACACAAAAACGAAGTACATACAAAAGGAAAATACAAATTCAATTTCATAACAATAAAAGAAAAGAAAGAAACCTTACACCGGTGTCACTCTCAGCACAAGCTTCGTTCTCGTTCTTCTATGAAAGTCTGATCTCCTCTGATTTACATAATTTAAAACTAAAAATTACATGAAAAGAAAAACAAAAACCTAAACTAAGAAATGGAAAAATGGACTAAATCCTATCTCTGCATGATCGTCCCATTATGCTCAGCTGAAACTAGTATTTATAGGGCAAAACCAAAAGGGGGAATCTCGGGAAGATTGGGGAAGCAAATGCTCCCTAACTGTTGTAACAAGGCTACGGAAACGCGGCTAGGGCCGCGTTTCCGCGGCCCTGGTGTGGCCAGGTGGCCACACCCAATTGCTGAAGTCCCTGGTTTGGTGATTTGCCCGTATCTTCTTCTGGTTTTCTTGTTTCTGCCCCAAAAGTTGACGAAACAGCTTTTGATTGTGTGGCTTCAACCGCTTGATTCAGGGAGGATTCTTCTCAACCGGTTTTCAACCTCTTGATATGCCAAGATTTAGCCCTGATTCCTTGATTTCGAATTTCTTCTGAATTAAATCAGAATTTGGTGGGCTTTTGGGCTTGTTTCTCTTTCTTTTCTTTTAGCAATTGGGCCTACATTAAACAGAGAAGAAGAAGACTTATTAATATGATTTATTAGTTAAAAAGTATGATAAGGTGATAATGTATATGCAATATATGTGACTAATCACACCCCCACACTTATCTTTTGCTCGTCCTCGAGCAAAACAACTGAACTATACTAAGGATTATTAGACTGCTTTCGCAGGTCACTCGATTGCACTGAGCATGTACAACAAGCCGTTAAACCTCTAGGTTACCCCTAGAGGACGAGTTTTGTTTCGTGAGGGTTTTCAGTGGATTACACCCACAAAATCCATAAAGAAAGAGAAATAAAGAGTTAGTATTTTTGAAAGGCATTTTGAAAGAGAAAAATATTTGAAATATAATTGTAAGATTTAAGCAATCTATAAGTTATAGGAAAACTGAATTTTTCATTCCTAAACTTAGTCTCTATTCAAAAATTTGTTATCAATCAAAGTAAGGAGTCAAATTGTACTTCTCATTTAGTCTATTACTTTACCCTAAGTCATATGCACTTTGTGACCGTGAAAATTTTGACTAAGGGTTCATTAACTCTAACTCTTATGCCTTATTTATTTATATATATTTTTTGTGGTTTATTCCTTAGTTCTATTAGGCTTTCTAATCTGCCCATGTAACGAGCCTTTAATCGATGACTCCCAAACCAAACGTGTTGGCCCAATGGCCTTCCACTCTAGTTTTGATGATGATCAACACTCATGTAGTTATGTTTACTAATATTCTTGTGTTTCTAAGTTTCAGATCATTAACAGGATATTAGTTGGTGATTAGCTTCAACAAGATGATTAGAAGCTTATCATGGTGATTCCGGTGCCAAAGCTTTAAGATCATACCTTTGCACTTGGAGAATCACGGAGTTTTGGAGCAAGTCTACTTGAAGATGAAGATCGTCAAGAAGACTTAGGTATCCTAGTTTAGATAGAGTTTTAGATCCATTTGTAAAGCTTAGTTTAGTTGATATGCTCAAGTGCACAAATCACACACGTTTTATGATTGAGTTTTGGTTTTCATGAATAGTTTATCAAAACAAGTTTAAATTGATATATGTATAGTTGCTTCATTCTATACATGCATGCTTAATTTTTTAAACAAACTTATTTTGACTATCCTATTCATGTTTTGGAAAATTCTAGTTTGATAAAATACAAGTTTTGTTTTTGATAAAATTGGCAAGACACAAAAATGAATTGATATGATTGATATATGTCTTGAAATTTTTATCACAAGTTTGGTTATCAAAGTAAAATGATAAATAAGTTTTAGAAAAACATATTTTTAGAAAAACAGTTTTTATTGTGATTAAAACTATTTTTTAGATTTACTGTGAATTTATGGGATTTTTATTGAGTGAAAAGACCTATTTTCAAATCCCGTATCTGTGCATAACTGAGGACTGGCTGACAGGCCAAGTCGGTCGACCGGACCGGTCGACCGCACCAACGGCCGGTCGACCGAGCCAGTCGACCGATGTGCACAGACGTGCACGTCTGTTAGGCACAGACACGGTCGACCGGGCCGGTCGACCGAGTTGAGAGCTCGACTCTCGGGTTTTATCGGTCGACCGGGCCGGTCGACCGCAGTTGCCCAACGGTCATAATTCTGACCGTTGGCGGTCGACCGGACCGGTCAACCGGCAGTCTGTCAGGCTGCCACATCAGCCTAACGGCTAGTTTTGTGTAGGGGCTATATAAACCCCATCTCTTTGGGGATTTTGCCCAAGTTTTTTAAGAGAAAAATTTTCAGTTTTCTGAGGTGTTTAAAAGAGTTTTCAAAAGAGTTTTAAGTGCAAAAACTTCTCATCTTTATTTGTTTTGGGTTTTTGGAAAATCAAAGAAAAATAGGTTTTTGGGATTTTTGCTTAGATCTTCAATTCTATCATATTGCAAGTATTTTTCCAAAGATTTTTCTTTGTTGCTTGTTCCAAAAACACTTTGATTCCACACTTGAGCTATATCATACTATCCTAAACTATTAGGATCTTTGTTTTGTGAAAAGAAAGAAAGAGAGAGTTTTGAGGTTGTTGTTTGTAACCTCTAAGTTGTACACCCTTATTCTTGTTGTATCCCTCTTAGGTAGAGGTGATCGGGTGATTGTTTTGTATCCCTCAAGTGTGAGGTGATTGAGATTGGTTGTGAGCCTCTTCGGTAGAGGTGTTGTTGTTGGTTGTTGTTGGCCTCGGTGGAGGTTGTATTGAGAGAGGAGTTAGGTACTCCTAGAGTTGTAAGAAATCCTCTTTGGTAGAGGTTCCCTCGGTGGGGTTGAGATAGTGGAAATCCTACACGGTGGTGTAGGCGGGGATGTAGAGCAAGGTGCTCGAACCTCGAAACAAATCTTGGTGTTTGCGATTGCTCCCATTGTCTCTCTTACTCTCTCTCATTTACTTTGTGCAAAGCATCATATTCATATCATATCATATTTGCTTGTGTTGTGCATATTTCATATTGCCTTGTATTTATTCATATTGCTATTCATTCTTATATGCTTGGCTTGATTGTGTGTATTTTATATTGCTTGGATTGCTTGTGTGTGTGTGCCTAACTTATACTCATCCAACAAGAGCTTCACATAGCACCTCAACCCATTTCAAGGGGAATCAAGGGGAGTTAGTCCAGAGCCTAGCAAGGGGAATTCGGCTACACTTGTTGTATTGTATTAGTTTGTGCATAATTTGCATTAGCTTCCGCATTTAGCGCACTTAGTTTGCATTAAGTTTATTAGATTAGCACTTACACCTATTCACCCCCCCTCTAGGTGTTTTTCAATTGGTATCAGAGCTAGTGCTCCTGATACTTAGGCTTAACATCCTAGGAGTGAGATCCATTTGCTTGCTAATCTACATTTGCATTTGTTTGCTTGTTTGCACACATATAGTTTACCATGGACTTCATGACCCCACCTAGCTATGATCCTTCCAACATTGATATTTGGAAGTATAGGATATCCATGTACCTAAAGACCCTAGGTTTGCATGTCTTCCTTGCCGCCACCAAGAGATGTTATCTTGGTGATTGCAATCATATAGGGGCCAATGCACAAGCCCTAGAGGCCATTAGAAGCACTTTATCTAAAGATTATCTTTTATGTGTTTCTAACTTTGATTCCGCTTTTGTAGTGTGGAACAAATTGACAACCACCAACACCTCCAAGCTTCAAGTCCAAATCCAACAAGAAGAGGAATCTAGTGGAGAATCCGAACCACAACAATGCTACATGGTCCAAGGGAATGACTCCCTTGAGGTACAATCGGAATCTCAACTAGATAGTAATGATTGTGCTAGTTCTTCAAATGATTATGTTGATCCCCATGCCTTAAATGAAGAACTATCTATTGTGTGTGAAAAGTTAATAGAAAAATATAACGTGTTGAAAAAGAAAAGTCTAGATATTGAAAAAGAAAATAAATGTTTGCATTCTAGACTTGATTGTGTTTTGCAAGAGAAAGTTGAGGTCTATAATGAAAGGGATTCATTGAGATCTCAATTGGAACTTGCTTTAAAAGAAAATAAATTTTTAAAGTCTAAAAATGATTGTGAAACTCTTTTGAAGAAAAATGAAAATTTGTCTTCTAAAGTTGATTTTGTTTTAAAAGAGAATGTTGTTTTGAAAAACAAAATCATTTCTATTTCAAATGAGTTGAATGTTTGTTTAGATAAGAATATTGTTTTGCAAAATAAAATTGATGCACATGTTTGCCATGCTAGTGTAGATTCTTCATCTAGTCTACCTAATGCATGTATCTCTTCTTCTAAAATTATTGATGATATTTGTATGTTAAAGAAGAGAGTAGATTGTTTGGGCTCCACTATGAGCCAATGTGCCATGAACCACTCACGGTTGGAAACCTTGGTTCGAAAGAAACAAGTTCCATCTTCTATGCATGCAAACCCTCCACGGCATACACATGCTCCTCACGGACACCATCACACCATGTATGCTCATGTGTACACTTGTACACATTGTGGTCGTAAGGGCCATCTTGCTAAATTTTGTTTTGATAGATTACATACTACTAATTTAGCAAAGAAATTTGTTTGGGTTAGAGAAGGGACTAACCCCCATGGACCCAAAAGAGTATGGGTACCAAAGACCACCCCTCCTATTATTTTTGATGTAGGTGTGGGCTCTCACATGACGTGAGAGTGATGACACCTTGGAGTGGATGCGTTCCGGACTTAAAGGAAATCATATGGATGCATCACTTTCAAGGGAAGGTTTGGTGGAGAGGACCACCATGTTTTGGAGACAAGGAGAGTTGCTTCTTCGGTTTTGGTAACAATCCTTTACTCCCATTTATTGTTTACATGCTTTTAATATTCATTGTTTAAAGCATGTTTTATTGTCATTGGATTAGTATGTAAATAACATGTTTATTAGATCCTTGACATACATGTATAGTATTTGAGACACACATGCTTATATGAACTCATAATTAGTGTTCTCACTTTTGTTTAAGCTATAATGTACATCATGAATCTAATACATGTGAATTTACATAGTAATCATGTTTTAGTTTTATCATGATGATTTTTTATATTGTGTTTTGATGCTTCATGTTAAGGTTACTTGTTTAGATGTTAGTTTTCATTAAAACTCGGAATTATACTTGTACATATAGTGGGCCACAAATAAATCTATATATGTATGAGCTTGAACGCTTATTTGAACCCATTAGATGTGCTAGTATAGTCTAGTTTTGATGATTCATACATTTCAAACTTGTATTCCATTTTTGGATTTGTTTTATGAGTTTTTCACTTCATGTATATGTGTATTATTGTCAAACTTTAAGATATACATGTATACCCTTTGAGTCATTTGCCTTTCATGCAAATCTATATATGGACTCAATTGTGTTTAAGGAATATGTATGTATACTTCATGTTTGACAATTCATACATATACCTTGAAATGAAATTTGTTGTGATGAAAATTTAGTTTTTCATGTTTCATGTATTTATGTTTAACTTCATGTATATGTCCATCTTATCCAAACTATTGACTATACATGAGTATCCTTTTTGAGCCACGTGCCTTCATGCATATATCCTTGTGGACTCGTTTGTATCTTGGATATGTATGTATACTTTAGTTTGTATTAGACATACATATGCCGTGAAGATTAGATAGTTTTGATGATTTCGTGTTTTTTTTAAGGAATAATTGAGCTTAATGAAATATTTTTCATGATTATGATCTTCACATATTATTTGTACACTCATATCTATTGCTCATGTTTTGTTTCTCATGAGTTATGCTTTATTGGTTAGAGTGATGATTATCATGTGAATTTCAATTTTGTTTTATTCCTTGCTTGAAGGATTTCGTGCTAGTTAACAAGTTTTTCATTTAACTAGTTGCGGTATTCTTCATTTTGGTAGTGATTTTCAAACAAAACTACATTTTCAAATCTATCTTTGAAAACCCCTACCTTCCAAGGGCGGTAGGATGGGAGATCATGTTCATGTATGCCCTAAATTGAAAATCTTTAAAACTTGAATTATGATTGGGTGGTAGATAATATGATGTATACACTTGAACTTATTGTTATGTCAATTGGTATCATTGAACTCTTTCAATTGGTATCATTTTGATCTTCTTGTATACTCATATATGTTTTGTATGTATGTATGCTTTAAATTCCAAGTATATCAATTTCTATTGGTATCTATCTTTCATACATATATATGTTTGTGTTTATGCTAGTGCTTGAGTTTCAATTTTGTTTAAATTGATTACTTTTAAATTGTTATCAAGACTATGCATGTCTTTAGTTTGTTTTTCATAAAGGGGGAGAAAATTTGATTTTGTATTTCAATTGGTATTTTCAAAATTTTGTTTAAAGAAAATATTCAAAGTTTTGATTTGTATTTCCTATATGCAAGGAGAGCTTAACATCTCTCCTACATATAGATTCATGTTGAGTATATTATAAATTGAGGAGCTTAACAACTCTTCTTTATATGATATACGTGTGTAGGGGGAGCTTCACATCTCCTCTTATGCATTACATAATATGTGTTATGTGAATTGGGGCTTGTCATCCCTTCTTCATGTAATGCATATGTGTAGGGAAGCTAACTTAGCGTCTTCCTCTTCATGAATGTATATAGCATATAACATATATTGATTCTTGTTTATTGGTATCAAGATGCTTCATTGACATATTTTTTAATTGATATCATGTTTGTAGTCACCCCTTATTGATTTTTTTTACAAAAAGGGGGAGAACATTGTCTTTTATTGTTTTGTTTGACATAAAGGGGAAGAAAGATTTTTACCCCTCGTTTTATTTATGGTTTTGATTACCCCTTTGTTGATGATTGACAAAAAGGGGAGAAAGATTTATGAAGTTTTATATGCATGCTTATGTTTATGCATATATTATATTTTAATCTCAAGAATCTCAAGAATATTAAGTTTAATTGATTTATAGAGTTTGCTTTGTAATTGGTATCTAGAGCTTATTTTGTTTTGAATATTCCATTTGATATCTAGAACCATTTATTGTTTATGCATATGCATGTTTCATGTTTAATATTCATTGCATATATTTATTGTTTATCCCATGCATGAGTTAAGGGGGAGCTTCCTTGAAGCTTATCTTTAATCCATGCATATATAACTCCATGAGTTTTGTCATCATCAAAAAGGGGGAGATTGTTGGTCCAATGGCCTTCCACTCTAGTTTTGATGATGATCAACACTCATGTAGTTATGTTTACTAATATTCTTGTGTTTCTAAGTTTCAGATCATTAACAGGATATTAGTTGGTGATTAGCTTCAACAAGATGATTAGAAGCTTATCATGGTGATTCCGGTGCCAAAGCTTTAAGATCATACCTTTGCACTTGGAGAATCACGGAGTTTTGGAGCAAGTCTACTTGAAGATGAAGATCGTCAAGAAGACTTAGGTATCCTAGTTTAGATAGAGTTTTAGATCCATTTGTAAAGCTTAGTTTAGTTGATATGCTCAAGTGCACAAATCACACACGTTTTATGATTGAGTTTTGGTTTTCATGAATAGTTTATCAAAACAAGTTTAAATTGATATATGTATAGTTGCTTCATTTTATACATGCATGCTTAATTTTTTAAACAAACTTATTTTGACTATCCTATTCATGTTTTGGAAAATTCTAGTTTGATAAAATACAAGTTTTGTTTTTGATAAAATTGGCAAGACACAAAAATGAATTGATATGATTAATATATGTCTTGAAATTTTTATCACAAGTTTGGTTATCAAAGTAAAATGATAAAATAAGTTTTAGAAAACATATTTTTAGAAAAACAGTTTTTATTGTGATTAAAACTATTTTTTAGATTTACTGTGAATTTATGGGATTTTTATTGAGTGAAAAGACCTATTTTCAAATCCCGTATCTGTGCATAACTGAGGACTGGCTGACAGGCCAAGTCGGTCGACCGGACCGGTCGACCGCACCAACGGCCGGTCGACCGAGCCAGTCGACCGATGTGCACAGACGTGCACGTCTGTTAGGCACAGACACGGTCGACCGGGCCGGTCGACCGAGTTGAGAGCTCGACTCTCGGGTTTTATCGGTCGACCGGGCCGGTCGACCGCAGTTGCCCAACGGTCATAATTCTGACCGTTGGCGGTCGACCGGACCGGTCGACCGGCAGTCTGTCAGGCTGCCACATCATCCTAACGGCTAGTTTTGTGTAGGGGCTATATAAACCCCATCTCTTTGGGGATTTTGCCCAAGTTTTTTAAGAGAAAAATTTTCAATTTTCTGAGGTGTTTAAAAGAGTTTTCAAAAGAGTTTTAAGTGCAAAAACTTCTCATCTTTATTTGTTTTGGGTTTTTGGAAAATCAAAGAAAAATAGGTTTTGGGATTTTTGCTTAGATCTTCAATTCTATCATATTGCAAGTATTTTCCCAAAGATTTTTCTTTGTTGCTTGTTTCCAAAAACACTTTGATTCCACACTTGAGCTATATCATACTATCCTAAACTATTAGGATCTTTGTTTTGTGGAAAAAGAAAGAAAGAGAGAGTTTTGAGGTTGTTGTTTGTAACCTCTAAGTTGTACACCCTTATTCTTGTTGTATCCCTCTTAGGTAGAAGTGATCGGGTGATTGTTTTGTATCCCTCAAGTGTGAGGTGATTGAGATTGGTTGTGAGCCTCTTCGGTAGAGGTGTTGTTGTTGGTTGTTGTTGGCCTCGGTGGAGGTTGTATTGAGAGAGGAGTTAGGTACTCCTAGAATTGTAAGAAATCCTCTTTGGTAGAGGTTCCCTCGGTGGGAGTTGAGATAGTGGAAATCCTACACGGTGGTGTAGGCGGGGATGTAGAGCAAGGTGCTCGAACCTCGAAACAAATCTTGGTGTTTGCGATTGCTCCCATTGTCTCTCTTACTCTCTCTCATTTACTTTGTGCAAAGCATCATATTCATATCATATCATATTTGCTTGTGTTGTGCATATTTCATATTGCCTTGCATTTATTCATATTGCTATTCATTCTTATATGCTTGGCTTGATTGTGTGTATTTTATATTGCTTGGATTGCTTGTGTGTGTGTGCCTAACTTATACTCATCCAACAAGAGCTTCACATAGCACCTCAACCCATTTCAAGGGGAATCAAGGGAGTTAGTCCAGAGCCTCGCAAGGGGAATTCGGCTACACTTGTTGTATTGTATTAGTTTGTGCATAATTTGCAATAGCTTCCGCATTTAGCGCACTTAGTTTGCATTAAGTTTATTAGATTAGCACTTACACCTATTCACCCCCCCTCTAGGTGTTTTTCAAAACGGTCTTAGGGCACCGGGTGAGAAAACACCCCAAGGACTTAAGGACTCGAGCAAACAAGGCCACAAAACTAAGGATTTTATTATTCGAACCCCTTTTAGGCGTGAATACTTATGTTTTATTAGGTACAAATACCCAGCTTAATCAGAGGATTTTTATATATATATTTTTCTCAAACTTATCTAATCATCTTTCGCATAAATACTAAGGCTTACTTAGGCCAAAGTACCTAGCTAATCAATAATTAGATTCATTTATCTTTCATAGATATTTTTTTTCTTTTTTTTATATATATAGGGCATAAGAATCTTTGTTTTTGAACCCTAAGTGTGTAAGTGTATGAAGTATGCATATTTCATTATGGTAAAGATCAAGACTAAATTACTTTGACAAATTATCTTCCTAACCCTAAAAATCAAACAAATAATCTTATTTTGACCAAATTTAAGAAATCCTAATTTTGATTTTCCTATTCCTTAAAATTGACTTAATTTCTTACAAAAAATATGTCAAAATATTGTTTCTATTTTCAAAAAGTTTTTTAAAAGTAAAGAAAAACCTAAGTTATGTTAGAACCCTCCCCCACACCTATCTCATGCATTGTCCTCAATGTATGAATTAATGCATAGATGCATGAAAAAGAAGACAGGGAAGGAAAATACTACCTTAAGGTGGTGGTTCCGGTGGTGGTCTGATTGGTCCACGAAATGCGGCTCAATCGACTTTGCATGGAGTTCGCAGGAACCCACCAGAAATCTCTCTAATATAACCCATTAAAATGATGTATCCAAAAAGAATTTTTATTAAAAATTTAACCCAATCTAATTTCCAAATTCCATAATTTCGGAGTCAAATTTGTCAACCGCCTTGTCCCAAAATGGAGTGTGAAAAGATAAAATGATTGACTTGGACTCAGGAAGTACAGGAACTAATCCCGACTCAGGAAGGTGACTTAAGTCAAGTAAAGGTTCAGGAGTCGAGATTGGTTCAAGAAGCGGGTCCAAGTCAAGAAGTTGAAACTCAAGTCCACATTTATTTTTCAACAATGGAATGTGACTTAATATTAGTGATTCAAGTTCAAGAATGATAGGTGTGGGAATCAAAACTGACTCTAAAATATTACTCAAGTCGGGTAACAAAACAGGAGTCAATATTGATTCGGGAATTTGAACTGGGTCACAGATTTGAGAATCTAGGTCACATTTCTCATGGAGTTCAATGTCATAAAAATGAGAACTTGCCAATTTATCAATGGGATTTTCAAAATTATAAAATTGGTCAAGTTCAACATGATGATCATCAAAGATAGGCGATTCAATTTCATTATGAATTGGCACAGGATCCAATGTTGACTCGGGAAAAGATTGAAATCAGGTGAAGACACCGGAGTCATAATTGAATCAAGAAGTAGAATTGAATTACTAAGTTGAGGTTCATGATCATATTCATTTTCAAATTCAATTTTAGGAAAGGGATAAGTTGCCAAACTGTCATTGTCACTTTCAAATTTTGGAGTTTGGGCAAGTTCAAATGATTGTGCTGAAATGGAACCTTGTATTCCAAAACAACATGACTCTTCGGCTCTAACAGAATGGTTACTGACATCAGAACTGGCTAAACGGTGAGAACATAGAGATTGGACCATCTTATCTATGTCATGATTACGAGCGTTTTGAGCCTAAGTCATGGCTTCAAGCATCTTTTCATAGTTGATGGGTTCATCGTCTTGTTGAAAAGATGAAGTGTTGTTTTAGAATTGGTGGTGAAATTGTGAGTCCATCAGATTTTGTAATTTTTGTTTGGACTCACGCATACTCATTTCCAAAATTGATGGTTTTCTATTTTGGACTGGTGGAACTGAGTATGACTCTTGGAAATATTGTGGACAAGGTGGATAAGGAGGACAAGTTGGTTGAAAATTGGACTCGGAGGAGGTGAATCCCCATTGACTCTGTGAAGAGTTGAAATTATCATGAAAATTATGGTATAAGATTGGGAACATGGGTTATATTGATTCGGATAAGACCAATCCGGCACACTAGGTTGGTTAAAGTTATGATATGCCGGGTTGGTAATATCCGAAAAAGAAGTTGGTGTGTAATATGGATTGCCATTAAAATTGAAAAATTGTTATTATAAGCCATATCACACAATAAAATACAAAAAGAAAAAAAATAAACAAATAAGCAAACAAATAAAAAGAAAAATTCTAAACTAAGTTAGGGTAGACCTATGACCTAGACGACTCCTAACTGGTTAGACTGTCCACGGGAGGTATAATGCAGACTTTGACCACAAGCTAATCAGGCAGGTCAAGGCAAGATTGGTGGGAGGTTATCCGTCAAAGACGTTCCTTAATTAAATAACCACCAACCTTCGGGCTTTCGGCCCTTAATCCCCTTCCTAGACACTGATTTGGCAGGAGTCAAATTCCAACACCTTTCTCCCTTAGGATAATCTCCTAATTGAGTCTGAGATGTCCCTAGGGCCAACGTCTACTCATTTTTAGTTAGGCTCGGGTTAGTGAGTGCTTGGAATCTGATTTTTGGGCCAAGGAAGGGTGATTAAATCCCCACCTTATCTTGTTATGGGGTGGTGCCCTTAAGATCAGTTTGTGCAAGTGTACAAGATATGCAAACAAGATTCACTCAAAGCGATGTAAATCAACCAAGAGATGATTCCTATTCTAAATGCAATGCGAACGTACCTTGCTCCAGCACTCTTCAACAGTAAAGTAAATGAATTGAAAAGACACGTGCCTAAAATGCAAACGTCTAATCAATTTTTTTAACTTTTTCAACAAATGTTTTACTGTTGGTTTATTAGCAGGCTTATGGTGATGGCATATAAGAAATAAAGTTTGCATAAAACTATAATTTTGCAAAGCAAGCAGCCCTGCAAAAAGCCAGTCAGTAGTCAGCTCCTTTTTGCTGCGGATCCGCGACCAGAGCCACAGAAACGCGGCAATCCAGAGGGTGCTTGGTCTTTGTTTTCTGGAACAGAGACCCAAGACCACTTATATGTTACTGCAACCTTTTTTTTCTGGTTTTCCTGCCCTGTAACCTGCAACAGAGAAGAAAAATTTGTTTTAGTTCAAAATTTCAATAAAAACCGTTACCCTCCGCGGAAACGGCGCCAAAATTTGATTGAGCTCGAACCTGCACAAAAAATACAGAATTTCAGAACTTTAAATAAAGATGTGCAAGTGCTCAATTCTACCGCAATAGCTAGTGGCTATGCGGGTCGTGATCCACAAGGAGGGTTAGCTATAGAAGCGTTCAAGGTTTGTATTGAAATCTTTGTGAAGAAAAACGGAGGTTCTTCTTTGTTTTAAGAAATGAAAATGAAAAAGAGTTAGGTTAAGTTAGAAAGAAAGCGATAGATGGAGAAGGTGGAGAAAATCAGAGAATGACTATGTACAAATAAATTGAAAAAGATTTGGAAGATGTGGTGTTGGTGATCTAAACTAGAAATTACAAGAAAAGAAAGAAAAACTAAAAATAATTACTTACCTCCTTTTGACCAAAAGCTTACCTTGAATCTTTGGTGACGATGTTACCTTGAAGTGGAGACAATCAGCGCATATCCCATAAAAGTTGATTATTGTCTCTTCCACATTACATCATCATGACAAAACAAGCATGAAATGATATAGAGAGACTCAAATCATCGTCATAAGCTATCGGTGGCACTCGCAAAGGCAAGGCTCTTTCGATGCTTTTAGACTCACTTGGAAGACAACTGTACCAAAAGAAGAGTGAAGTAGAAAAGAAGAAGAAGAAGAACTCTAAAACGAAGTACATACAAAAGGAAAATACAGATTTGATTTCATAACAATAAAAGAAAAGAAAGAAACCTTACACCGGTGTCACTCTCAGCACAAGCTTCGTTCTCGTTCTTCTATGAAAGTCTAATCTCCTCTGATTTACATAATTTAAAACTAAAATTACATGAAAAGAAAAACAAAAACCTAAACTAAGAAATGAAAAAATGGTCTAAATCCTATCTCAACATGATCGTCCCATTTTGCTCAGCTGAAACTAGTATTTATAGGGCAAAACCAAAAGGGGGGAATCCCGGGAAGATTGGGGGAGCAAACGCTCCCCCAACTGTTGTAACAAGGCCATGGAAACGCGGCTAGGGCCGCGTTTCCGCGGCCGTGGTGTGGCCAGGTGGCCACACCCAATTGCTGGAAGTCCCTGGTTTGGTGATTTGCTCGTATCTTCTTCTGGTTTTCTTGTTTCTGCTCCAAAAGTTAACGAAACAGCCTTTGATTGTGTGGCTTCAACCGCTTGATTCCGGGAGGATTCTTCTCAACCGGTTTTCAACCTCTTGATATGCCAAAATTTAGCCCTGATTCCTTGATTTCAAATTTCTTCTGAATTAAATCAGAATTTGGTGGGCTTTTGGGCTTGTTTCTCTTTCTTTTCTTTTAGCAATTGGGCCTACATTAAACAGAGAAGAAGAAGACTTATTAATATGATTTATTAGCTAAAAAGTATGGTAAGGTGACAATGTATATGCAATATATGTGACTAATCAGGTGACCAAGCCTTCTTGATAGAATTTCCTTCTCACTTGGTTCCGGAAATCTTCGAAGACAGAAGGCGTGTTGGAACCTTGAATGAAAGAGAGCTGAATCTCTGAGGTTTTGGAAGCAAGCTGAGGCTTTGGAAGCAAGAGTGCACTTTCTTCTCAATCTCCCTATCTTTTCAGCTAATATCCTTTCTTTTTCTCCCTGCCTCCCCCTTTTCTGATCTTGCAAGGGGCTGTTTATAGCCAAAATGGGGGTGTAACTGCCCCTTGAATTCAGCAAGACTGAATCAGCCTATTAGCTTCACACAAGGCTAGAAATAGCCTTATCACGAAGGTAACTGCCAACTTCCGGTGAAGCTAGAAAGTTCGTGCAAACTATTAATAGCCATTGTGGGTTAATTGTCTCCATTTAATGTGGGACAAAGTAGGCGGGTGTAACCGCCCACTTAAACTGGCATTAAACCTACTAAACTATTAGGGTTTACCCAACAAGTGCTCGTGAGATTTTGAAACGGTTAATTGATGACCTGGTAAAGCTCGCCGCAGAGCTAAATGAGAGTTTCATGTGAAGCTCTTTTCAGGCGAAGTTATCTTCAAATCTTTAGGCGAAGCTAGAACTTAGCTCATAGCAGAGCTAAGTGAGGCTTCAGGCAAAACAAGGAGTTAGCTCAGAGTAGAGCTAGACCACTCCTTCTCCAGTGAAGCTGGAGATAAAGCTTCTAGTGAAGCTTCACATTAGCCTTCAGCGGGGCTAATAGTAGTTTCGTGTGAAGTTATTGGTTTCGCCCTTTTAGCAAAGCTAGCTCTCTTTTGGGCTCATGCGAGGCTAAGTGTTTGATCAGACCTGCCTTCATAGGCCTGCTTTGGCCTCAACCTTGGCTTACTATATGCTTCACTGGATCAGTAGAGTCCAAGTCGCTGCTTTGTCCCTAGGAGATGGGCAAAAACTGGCTGTCAGCTTGGCTGTGACTTATCTTTTGTAAATGTCGATAAGTTAGACATCGTTCAGACTGGTTGAATTGAAATCTAAGAGTTTTGTCTTTTTAGAGTGTCAACAAAACCTCCTTTAAAATTTTCATGAATGTGGAATGGATTAGTGCATATTCTGAAACACTTTGAATTTGAAGCCTAATACCTGCATCGCTCAAGTCAAGAAAAATCCACTAATTACACTGAACTAGGTGATCAGACTGGTTTTACCCTAGGACTTTCCATGAAAAATAAGCTCTTAGCGCAGCTAAGGACGAGCTCTTAGCAGAGCTAAGGAATGAGCTCTTCAGTGGAGTTAAAACGTAAGCTCTTGGTGGAGCTGGCCAAGGTTCAAGCAAAGCTAATGATGAGCTCACAGCGAAGCTATATGCGAAGTGTAAGTTAGTATGTAAGCGAAGCTAAATAATTTCGCTGTGAATAGTTCTCAAACCTTGAACCATCGTTTCAAATTAACTTTGAAACAGCAGCTCGCCCTCCTTTTTTAGAGGCAAAGCTAAAGGCGCATATAGAGCCTATAAAAGCCATACTTGGCTGATTTAGAGAAGCTAATTCTCTTTCAAAATTTTCCAGACTTTTCAGAGAAAAACTTCTCTTCGTCTTTTCGACTCAAATCTTCCAAAACTTCCTTCAAGTTCTAATGGTCCCCAAGCAACGCGCAGGGAAAGAGGTGGCAACCTCTGCCATGATGCTGCTGTCTCCACCTCTGGTGATCGAACGCCCTATTGTGAGTAGGGATTTTTTTCCCTTTTCAAAGATATTTTCTCTCTTTTTTTGAAGCCAATTTTCAACTATTTCATGGTGAATCTGTCGTGATTCACCATGATTTAGTGATCTCAGGGAGCTTATCTCCCTTAATTTTGATTCTATCGATTTTTAGAAGATTTAATTCTCCTTTAATTTCGTGAATCAAATTTAGAAACCAAAAGGTTTCTTCATCAAGCTTCCATGCGGAGCTAGCCTTTGGGGCTTTCTGCATTATGTTGGAACATGTTTTGACGAAGACATTTGTGAAGCATTTAATTTGGAGCTCTATCACAAGCCTATTGAAGAGTTCTTCATAATCAAGACTTCCCAAGGAGAGTTGCTAAAGATATGTTTTGTAATAATTAAATAGCATGTCAAAAGCCTTGATGCACACACACATATCATAGTCACTTAGTCGACTTATACTCCTTTCAAGTCGACTAATACATTGTGTAGTCGACTTGAACAAATCCCTAGTCGATAAGCCTTGTGTCCATAATGAACCCAACTCTCTGTTTGTCCTGTTAGTCGACTTAACAGAAAACCTAGTCGACTAATAGACATTTATAGTCAACTAATCATTTCCCCTAGTCGACTAATCCCTGGCCTAGTCGACTTATTAGTTAGTTGTGGTCGACTTGGTTCACTAAACCAGAAACCTGTCACTTGAACTTATCTTGACCTAGTCGACTTATACCCAATATTAGTCGACTAATCTACTGAAATTTGCTTAGACTAGTTGACTAACCCAAATGGCAAGTCGACTATAGGCAGTTTCTGACTGTTGGACAGTTCTGTTTTCTGGTATTTTTTGCAACGTTCTTCAACGTTTGAACTTTTCAAATTGCACCTAATAACTACCCTAACTAACCCTAGAGTACAGCTATAAATAGGGTTGTTAATATTAGGCAAAATACCAATCCAAATCTTCAGTTTTCTGACCACAAAATTCTGTCAATATTCTGGTTTTCCTGAAAACTATTCCCACTTCAGTTCTTTACCAAAATCCTACTCCCTAGTGAAGTTTTCTGAAGTTCCTCCTATACTATCCCTTGTCCACGATCACACACTGTACCAAGGCTTATAGGAAATGTTGAAATCCTCAAAGAAATCATTGTACAAGAGCGTCTTCTTGGTGTAGAAGAGAGGTTGTACAAGGTGGTGCTTGTTCTCTTGGTTGTAAGAGAAGGTGTACACATTTAGCAAAGGGGATTTGACAAGTGGTGTACATGGTGTTGATTTTAGGTGTACAAAGTCAAGGATAAAGGAAAATCTCAAGCGGGTGGCTTGGGGACTGGATGTAGGTCACGAGGACCGAACCAGGATAAATCTCTCGTGTTTGCATTTGCCTAACTTTTCTGAGATTTAATTTCCTTTTATTGCAAGTTCTTTATTTATTTAACTTTAATCCTTCTTTGTTTTAGTATATGTGTTGACTTCGTATTTTATATCCACAAGTGACATCATATCAGGAGCAACAATTGGTATCGGAGCCCTGCATACCTAGTCAACAATAAGCAAGGATGGCAATAGAATTCCCTTCGTCACAATTCAAAGAAGGACATTTTACACAACGTTCACCGCTATTTGACGGATCCAACTACAACTAGTGGAAATGTAGAATGAAGATCTACTTGCAATCGCTCAACTATGAACTTTGGAATATTGTAGAAGCACCGTACACCAAACCGCCTACCCACTACAACGCTTGGAGTGATGATCAAAAGAGGAATGCGAACCTTGACGCTAAAGCGATGAATGCCTTATTCTGTGCCTTAACCAAAGAAGAGTTCAATCATGTGTCAACAGCCACTTCTGCAAATCAAATATGGCATACTCTTCAGGTAACAGACGAAAGCACAAATAAAGTTAAAGAATCTAAGATTTCTGTTCTTGTCCACAGGTTTGAATTATTCAAAATGGAGGAGAATGAACCATCTCAGAAATGGTTACAAGATTCACCGACATTACCAATTCGTTAGTATCCCTTGGAAAGGAATACACCCAAGTTGAAAAAGTTCGCAAGATCCTTCGTGCACTCACATCAGATTGGGAGAAGAAGACAACCGCAATTGAAGAAGCGAATGATCTCTCAACAATGTTGTTAGAAAACCTTATTGGTAATCTAATGGCATATGAAGTGCAACTCGAAGAAAGAAAGAAGGATGAACAACAACCTCGCTCAAAGAAGAAAGAACTTGCTTTCTATGCATCCTCAGACATAAATAATTCAGATGATGATGAAGAGGAGATGGCAATACTTTCAAGGAAATTCAGGAGATTCTTAAAGCAAGATAAATTTAAATGCTTTAATTACAATAAAATAGGTCATATGAAGAAGGATTGCCCTTTGCTCAAAAATAAAGGCAAATTCAAGAGCAAAAAGTTCAGAAAGAAGAAAGACTACGAAGCATCATGGGAGAACGTGACTCTTCTTCCTCTGACGAAGAAGAAACCATTGAACATGTCAACATCTGTTACATGGCACTAGAAGAAGATGAGGTATCATATGCTGAACTTTTAGATGCATTCCATGAATTATTCAATGATCTAAAGAATGAAAAACTGAAAAATAAAGTTTTATCAAAGGAAAGTGAAAAACTTTTAAATGAAAATTCATGTTATGCTTTACAAGTTTCTTCTATAAATTCTCAAAAAGATGATTTTGAAAAAGTTATATCATCATTAAAAAAAGATAATGAGAAATTTATAAAAGAAAATATTTTGCTTAAAAAGGAAACTGTGTCTTTAAATGAAAGGATTTATGTATTAGGTAAAGACATATCAGTTTTCAAAATGAAATATGAAGAAATTCTGAAAAATGTGACTAAGTTCAATCAAGGAAAAGAAAAATTGAATGATTTATTATCTTATCAAAAGTTGTCACATAATCATTATGGTCTTGGATTTGTTGAAAAATCTTCATATTGTAGTAATCCATATAATTCTCTTATGAAGAGAAAGTCTGATAATAATTCAAAAAGAATTAAGACTAAAGTTTATATGGATTCCTAAAATTTTAAGCATTTTTGATAAAAATTCCTATATTGCATCATACATTCATGATATATGTAATTCATGCAACTATGTGTATACTAACAGGTGGAAACCAAATTCAAATTGGGTTTGGTCTCCTAAAGGTTAATGTTTTCTTTTATGATTGGTACCATCTAACGTTTATCTTTCAGGTACCATATGAGAAGTTGATGAACAATACTTCATATATATATATTTTTTTTTATGATATATTTGTTGCAGGGGGAGAACTAAGTATTTCTATATCTGTTATAACCCATTTTTTGCAGGGGAAGAAAATATAACTTATTATCTGCAGGGGGAGCATTTGTGCACACAAAGTGTCATCATCAAAAAGAGGAAGAATGTTGGAACATGTTTTGATGAAGACATTTGTGAAGTATTTCATTTGGAGCTCTATCACAAGCCTATTTAAGAGTTCTTCATAATCAAGACTTCCCAAGGAGAGTTTCTAATGATATGTTTTATAATAATTAAATAGCATGTCAAAAGCCTTGATGCACACACACATATCATAGTCACTTAGTCGACTTATACTCCTTTCAAGTCAACTAATACATTGTGTAGTCGACTTGAACAAATCCCTAGTCGACTAGCCTTGTGCCCATAATGAACCCAACTCTCTGTTTGTCCTTTTAGTCGACTTAACAGAAAACCTAGTCGACTAATAGACATTTATAGTCGACTAATCATTTTCCCTAGTCGACTAATCCCTGGCCTAGTCGACTTATTAGTTAGTTGTGGTCAACTTGGTTCAATTAACCAGAAACCTGTCACTTGAGCTTATCTTGACCTAGTCGACTTATACCCAATATTAGTCGACTAATCCAGTGAAATTTGCCTAGACTAGTCGACTAACCCAAATGGCAAGTCGACTATAGGCAGTTTCTGACTGTTGGACAGTTTCTGTTTTCTGGTATTTTCTGCAACGTTCTTCAACGTTTGAACTTTCAAATTGAACCTAATAACTACCCTAACTAACCCTAGAGTACAGCTATAAATAGGGTTGTTAATATTAGGCAAAATACCAATCCAAATCTTCAGTTTTCTGACCACAAAATTCTGTCAATATTCTGGTTTTCCTGAAAACTGTTCCCACTTCAGTTCTTCACCAAAATCCTACTCCCTAGTGAAGTTTTCTGAAGTTCCTCCTATACTAGCCCTTGTCCACGATCACATACTGTACCAAGGCTTATAGGAAATGTTGTAATCCTCAAAGAAATCATTGTACAAGAGCGTCTTCTTGGTGTAGAAGAGAGGTTGTACAAGATGGTGCTTGTTCTCTTGGTTGTAAGAGAAGGTGTGTACACATTTGACAAAGGGGATTTGTCAAGTGGTATACATGGTGTTGATTTTGGGTGTACAAAGTCAAGGATAAAGGAAAATCTCAAGCGGGTAGCTTGGGGACTGGATGTAGGTCACAAGGACCGAACCAGGATAAATCTCTCGTGTTTGCATTTGCCTAACTTTTCTGAAATTTAATTTCCTTTTATTGCAAGTTCTTTATTTGTTTAACTTTAATCCTTCTTTGTTTTAGTATATGTGTTGACTTCGTATTTTAGATCCACAAGTGACATCATATCAGGACCAACACTATCAAGTGATAAAATGCGAAGCAAGCTTCTGAAGTGAAGTTGATTGAGGACTTAAGTCCTTTAAATCACTTAGGCACAAGTGCCTTTTCAGCAGAGCTAGCCCTTTGGGCGTTTTGCATTCTGTCAAGTGACAAAATGCGAAGCTAAACTTCTAAAGTGAAGCTGATTGGAGGACTTAAGTCCTTTAAATCACTTTAGACATAAGTGTCTTTTCAGTGAAGTTAACCCTTTGGGCTTTTTGCATTCTGTCAAGTGACAGAATGCGAAGCTAAGCTTCTGAAGCAAAGCTGATTAGAGGGGTTTCCCCCTCTAAGGCATAATTGCCTCTTAAGCTTCCACACAAAGCTAACATTATAACTTGTTGCACTCTGCCTTTATGTAGAGTGCAAAGTTAAGCTTCGGGGCGAAGCCAATGCTTGGCTAGCTTCGCTTGAGATGCGATGCTATGCCTTAGGAATTTTGCATTCTCTTCCCCTTTTTTTCTTCTTTTTTTCGTGAGCTAACATATTCTCTTTTTTTTTATTTTTACAGTGCAGTATACTCCTGGACCTTTGAATAGCTTTTTTGAGTCAGCCCGGGGTTTGGATAGGAATGTTAGTGTGCAATTCCAGGGGCAGACTTCCTTATTCAGTGAAAGAACACTCCTGATGCGACGCCCTGATTCATACCGGAGATCAGCGCACGATGAGGAGCATTTTGACCACTGCTCCTCTCGAAGACCGCGACCAAAAAATGTACTAGAAGCCTGGCTTTATGTTCGGGGATGCAGCGCCTAACACGGATCATCGGCTGTTGGCCAAGGAAGGGCAGTGGATCTTTATTCTAAATGACGAGAAGTATTACCTTCCGTCTAGCAAGCGCCACTTCCCGTTGTCCTTCTTCCAATGTGTAACGAAGCCCAGAAAGATGAACTAGCAGGTGACCCGGACCACCGACTCAGTTCATGTGAGAATTCTGATGGCTTCCTTTCACGGCTATGCCAGGGCAGGCCCTCCTCGGTGCATACTAGGTCTACACCCTGGAAATGTTCTACAAGATTTTCTCTATTGAAAATTGATTCGAATGAAAACTTACAAAAAAGAATCATGGAGCGAAATTAAAAGTAATAAAAAATAGAATTACAAGTAGATCTCCTCTAAGATTTCTGGGGAAGTGTGCCGGTAGGAATTTAATCAGCGCGCGATCACTTTATCCCTTTGACGATGCAATCAATCTAACAATCACGCTGCCTCCTGATAGGATTTCCTTCTCGCTTGGTTCTGGAAATCCAAGATTTGGAAGTAGGAGAATCAAAGAATCCTCTTTGCTAAAAATCTCTTTTGGAAATTTGTAGCCAATCTCCTCTCTGTCCGACTCTTTTTTTCGTCCCCCTGCTTTGGCTCAACAAGGGACCATTTATAGAAAATGTGGGGTGTAACCGCCCCTTGAATTCAATAAAGCTGAATCAGTCTTTAGCTTCGCGCGAGGCTCACAAATGACCTAGCGAAGCTGCTAGTGAGCTTCCAGCGAAGCTAGAGAGTATTCGTGCGAACTCGTCCCTACGGTTGAGGTTTAATTGTCTCCACTTAATGTGGGACGAAGTGGGCGGATGTAACCGCCCACTTAAAGTGGCATTAATCCCACTAAATTAGTAGGATTCACCCATTAATCTCTCGTAGGATTTTGAAACGGTCAATTTGATGACCTGACAGAGCTCACTGCGGAGCTAGATTATGTGAAGCTAAGACTTAGCTCATAGCTTTAAGTGGAGTTACTTTTAGAGCCTCGTGCGAAGATAAAACTCAGCCCATAGTGGAGCTAAACCAGCTAGGAATAAGGCTTCTGGTGCGAAGCTCCTGGATCAGCCACTGGCGTGGCAAATGGGAAGCTTCAGGCGAAGTTATTAGTTTCACGTAGAACTATAAAGCTTACCTTGGGCTCATATCAGGCTAAGTATTGAGCTAACTTAGCGTCTTAGGCCTGCTTAGGTCTCTCCAAAGGCAATTTTGGCTTACTATCTGCTTTACTAGATCAGTAATATTCATGTTGCTGCCTTGTCTCTAGTCATCAACTTATTTTCGACTTATCTTTTGTAGATGTCGATAAGTTAGACGTCGTTCAGACCAGTTGAAGATGAATGAGGGAGTTCTGTCTTTTTAGAGTGTCAAAAAGACCCCCTTCAAAGTTTTTGTGAATCTGCAATGGAATGGTTCAGATTTTGAAATACTTTAAACTGCTTTGATTGATGATTAATAGAACATGAATATGAACGTCGCCTTGGTGGTTAAGTTCAGCTTCGCCTTTAGCCCCACTTTTAGGCTAGAATAGGTTCACCGAGGAATTGTAACAATCCCGTTTCATGTAGCTTCGCGCTTCTGGGTAGCTTTGCCTTGGGGCTTCCTGAAGTAACTTCGCTTCAAACTGGGTTGGAACATGAGCATTAGCCTCACGCTCGCTGTGATGGAGCGACGTCCCGTTCCCGAGGCTAACCGGTTTTTGCGAGTTACGAGAGAAATTGTTCCCTTTTTCAAGGTTTGAATAACTTCCCGTGCATTTACAAGGGAGATTATTCACTTTTTGAAGTTCAATTAATTTCGTGTGTATTCCCTAGGGAAATTATTCCCTTCTCAAGGCTAAGCATTTGAATGCTTTGACTTCGCTCACGCTCCAAGTTTGAAGTAGTAGCGGCGTGGTCAGGCCATGAAGCCTATAAATTGGACTTTTGTAGTCCTCAGAGGAACATACTTCTCTCTTTCTAGGAGTTTTTTTTATGACCCTCCTCTTCGCTCAAGCAAGGAGACTGAGGTCCCTGAAGTAGTGGAGACTCTCACTCTGGTTATTACTCATTAAGGACTGGTGAGCCTCGGCCATCTAGTAACTTTAGAGAGTTTATCTCCCTTAATTTTCTTAGCTTTACTAGCTATCTTAGGGATTAAATTTCCTTGGTCTCTGCATTTGGCTAATTTTCAGAGAAGGGTTTCAACCCTATTTTCAAGCTTCCCGGCGAAGCTAGCATTCTTGCCTGATTGGGCAAAGGACTTTCCACGCGAAGTTCATGCCTTGATCTGTTAAATCTGCCATATAGGCGAGGGTTATGACTTGTCCTCTTCAAGGTTGAGCCAGTCTTGCCATATAGGTGGGGTTAAGGCTGCGCCCTTCCAGGCCAGTCTAACCTAACCATATAGGCGAGGCTAGGACTTGGTCCTTTTTGAGGCTTGTCTGGCCTGACTGTCTAGGTGGAGCTGAGACTTGGCTTTTGCTAGGCTGGTTTACCATGCAAGCGAGGCTATCCCTACTTATCTGAAGTTTATCCTCAGTGAATAACAGGGTGGATCTTGGATTATCTTCGGTTAGAGAATAAAACTTTGATTTAACATTTTCCTCTTCACTTAATGCTAACTCATTTTTCATTTACATTGCAGTATATTGTGCTCCTAGTTTTTTCGTCTTGATGAAGGAGAATAGAAGTATGCCTCCTGAATTTCAAGTTGAGGCTTTGGTCATAAGCAGGAGGAAAATACTGGGACATCTGGTGCGCGTTCCGAGAAGAGGCTGGCAGTCACTTATCCGACATGATCCACTTCGGGAAGAAGCTGGTGGTCGCTTATCCGAGATGATCCACTTCGGGAAGGGGCTGGTGGTCGCTTATCTGAGCTTATCCACTTTAGGAAGGGGCTAGTGGTCGCTTATCCGAGATCCACTTCGGGAAGGGGCTGGTAGTCGTTTATCCGAGATGATCCACTTCGGGAAAGGGGACGTCACCAGTAAGGTCTCGGATCCTCCCTTTGCCAATTATGATCAAAGAAGATCCAGCTCCTTGATGGCAAAATCTGTCATTAATCGAAGGATTAAGGCCTTGTACAGGAGAAAGACCTTTCGTATCAACTTGGTTTGGTGGTCTTGAGATGGCTTATCATCCTGAAAGTAAATAGGACAAGTTGTATGCCTTTGGAGCAAAGACCCTATTGTATGAAAGATATGAAATCACCTAGAGGGGTAGGTGATAATGCTAATCTAATGAACTTAATGCGAAATTTAAAAACTAATTACAATTAACAAGAGATGCACACTCAAACAAGCCAAGCAAATAAATATGAATGAACAATATGAATTGATGCAAGGCACAATATAGAGAGAGAGAGAGAGTAAGAGCCAAGGGATCAAGCGCAAACAACAAGATATGTTTCGAGATTCGAGCACCCAGCTCTACATCCCCGCCTTCACCACCGTGAAGGATTTCAAGTCTACTAGCTTGTCCACAAAGGCTCCCACAAAGGGAACCTCCACCGAGGATTTGGGGCAATACAATCACAAGGAGTACCCAACTCCTCTCCTTACAAACACAACCTCCTCCTTGAGGCACAACACCAAGCCAACAAACAATCACCTCACAACTTGAGGGATAAGCACAAAGCTACACAAGGATCACCTCACCACTTGAGGGATACAACCTAAATGCACAACCTCCTCAACACAATGAGGGAAAGGCACAAAGCCAAGCAAAGATTGGGTTTACAACTTGGTGATCAAAAGACCACAAACAATCTCTTGTCCCACACAAAGATCCTATAGAATAAGATAGCAGATGTAGCTTAAGTGTGGAGAAAACCAAAGGAATGGAAATCAAAAACTCAAAGAAAATCTTTGGAAAAAAACTAGAAACCAAGATGAAGAAGTTGAATCAAAATCTTTTCCCAAAAATCCTTTCTTGATTTTCCAAACCCTAACAAAAACACCAAATAGATTGTTCAATTTAAAGCCCAAAAACTTCTTTTGATTGCTGTGAAAACACTAGAGAGCCAGGAAAAATTAGCACCAAAATCTTTTTGGAAAAACTCTTTCCAATGGGGTATTTATAGCCCCCAGAAAATTATAACAGTTGGCAGCAGAAATTGCCAAAACTGAACTACCGGTCAACCGGACGGTCGACCGGCCAACGGTCACTTTTGACCGCTGGCAGCTACCGGTCGACCGGGCGGTCGACCGTCCCAGAACCAGAGAGCAACGGCTCTCTGGCCGGTCGGCCGCTCGGTCGACCGGGAGAAACCCGAGAGCAACTTGCTCTCAGTCGGTCGACCGTGCGGTCGACTGGCTTATGGGGCAGCCAGCGTGCACGTATCCGTGCACGTCGGTCGACCGCTACGGTCGACCGGCTACTTGGTGCGGTCGACCGTCCGGTCGACCGACCTAGCCTGGCAGCAGCAGTTCTGGTCAGAAAAACATGTAATTTTTAATCCTAAAAATTCCCATAAAATCTCTAAAATTACACAAAAATAGTTTTATCATTTTACATTGAAATGTAAACTTGTGTTAAAAATTTCAACACAAATAACAAACATTTTGAAACATTTTTGTGTCTTATCATTTTTACCAAAAATCAAAAACTGTACTTACTAAAACTTAGATTTTTTGAATTGAAAATACATTTTGTCCAAGACTTATCCAAATACAAAAACATGATATTAAACAACATTTAGACATGATGTATATGGATATACTTCTGTATACATGAAACATATATATATATCCATGTTTTTGACTTTAATTCTAAAATATGTTTTGTTAAAAATGTCAAAACATAAAATACATGAATAAGTAAGTCAAAACTAAGTTTGTCTAGGAAGTTAAGCATGCATGTATATAGAATGAATCTACTATACATAAAACCATTTAAACTTGTTTTGATCTATCTATTCATGAAACCATGATCGGTTAAACCAAAAACGGAAAAACCGAAAACTAATATTCAAAACATGAAACGTGTGTGTTGTGAACTTGAGCATATCATACTATTCTAATCTTTACACATTGATCTAAACAAACTAAAAACTATGGTACCAAAGTCTTCTTGTAGAGCGCCGTCTCCAAGCCGACTCGATCTAAAACTTCGTGATCCACCGAGCTTGACTCCAATCAGTGCTATATATGATTTTGTCGCTCGGGCTCTTGAATCACTATGTGAAAGCTTCCAAACCATCTTTGTTGAAGCTAATCACCTACTAACATCTTGATTAATGGTCTGAAACTAAAATCACAAGATTATTAGTACACATAACTACATGAGTTAATCATCATCAAAACTAGAGTGGAAGGCCTTTGGGCCAACAATCTCCCCCTTTTTGATGATGACAAAACTCATGGCGTTATATATGCATGGATTAAAATTAAGCTTCAGAGAAGCTCCCCCTTAACTCATGCATAACAAATAAGCAATAAATATACAATAAAAGCTCATAAACATGTATGCATAGATATGCATAAAATAAGATACCAAACATAAAAATATGCTCTTGATACCAATAAAAACATGTTCTTAAATAATGTTCTTGATACTAATTAAACAATTAAACGACAAACTAATAAATAAAACAAAATATGCATATAAAACATGCATATAAACTCAAATAATTCTCTCCCTTTTTGTCAATCATCAATAAAGGGGTCCAAGTAAAAACAAATCAATAAATTCTTCTCCCCTTTTTGTTCGAAACAAAGAATCAACTAAGGGGTTAAAAACAATAAAATAATGTTCTCTCCTTTTTGTCTAAAACACAAATGATGTAAATAAGGGGTGACAATCAATTAAGATATCAATTAAAAATTTGTCAAAGTAGTGCATCTTGATACCAATTGAAAGGAAACATAAAAATATTGATACCAATTATAAGCAAAACACATAAACATCTTGATACCAATTGAAATTAAACATAACACATTTTGAATTTCTAAACAAAAATTTTGATACCAATTGTAAATATTCAATCATAAAGTATGGGAGTGGAAATCAAATACCTATTGAAAGATGAAATACAAGTTTTCTCCCTCTTTATGAATTACCAAATGAAAACATGCATAAGCTTGTATATGGATACCAATTGAAAACTAGTCAATTGAAACAAAAATTAAAACTCAAGCTTTAGCATAAACAAAACACATATATATGTATGAAAAGTTAATACCAATTGAAATTGATATTATTTGAAATGAAAGCATACATATATAAAAATATATGAGTATACAAGAAAAGTCAATATTGATACCAATTGAAAGAATCCAATGATACCAACTGAAACAACAATAATATCAAATGTATATCTCATATTCCTATCCTCCCAATCATATTCAAGTTAAAAATGATTTTCAATATAAAGCATACATGAGCATGGTCTCCCATCCAACCACCCTTTGAAGGTAGGGGTTTTCAAAAATAGGTTTGAAAATAAAGTACGGTTGAAAATCTCTACCATAATAAGAATACGAACTAGTTAAATGGGAAATCTTGTCAACTAGTACGAAATCCTTCAAGGAAGGAATAAAACATAAATATTTTTCATGAAACACATGTAAATCACATGGCACTAAACACTCAAATTCCATAAAACATGTATCATACTCATGAAAATAAAATCATGAGAAAACTAATAAAGTGAGTGAACAAGTGTTATGTGACACATATCAACATGAAAATATTCAATTAAGCTCAATTTAAATTCCTTTAAACATGAAACATGAAAATCTAAAATTTTTCAATAAAATTAATTTATACTTTAAGGCATATGTATGTTTTGACAACACAAAAAGTATACATACATATCCCTAAACACAATTTGAGTCCATAATAAAGATTTTCATGAAAAGCAAATGACTCAAGGGGTATACATGTATATCTTAAAGTTTGGCAAAATAAACATATACATGAAGCGAAAACACATGATCATAAAACATGTCCAAAATAGGGAATACAAGTTAGAATGCATGAATCATCAAAACTAGACTATACTAGCACATCTAATGGGTACAAATAAGCGTTAAAGCACAAACATATAATGATCTATTTGTGGCCCACTATATGTCCAAGTATATATCCTAGTTTTAATGAAAACTAACATCTAAACAAGTAATCAAATCATGAAGCATAAAACGGGATATAAATCAACACGAAAATCATAAACATGATCATTATGTAAATCCACATGCTATTAGAGCTATGATGTGCATAATAGCTAAACAAATGGTGAGAACACAACATATGGGTCCATATAAACATGGGTGATCTCAAAAGCTATACATGCATGTCAAAGATCTAAGAATCATGGCATTTAACATAATAAACTATAAACATCAAAACAAAACAAAAATCATAAACACACATATGATCATCATGTACATGCACATGCATTAGATCTAGGACATACATATTAGTTTAAAAACAAAGTGAGAACACAAAAATAGGTCCATGGGTGTCTCAAATAACTAAACATGTATATCACTAATCTAAATTACATGGCATAATCGTAATGAACAATGAAACATGACATGCTATAAATCAATGATGTGAAAAGCATGCAAATATAAACGGGAGTTAGAGATTGATACCAAAACCGATGAAGGCACCTCTCTAGTTCTCCAAACCAATGGTGGTCCTCTCCACCAAACTCCCCTTGAAAGTGATTCATCCAAATTGTTTTCTTTAAGCACGGAACGCATCCACTTCAAGGCACCGCTACTCTCACGTGATGCGAGAGCCTACACCTACATCAAATACATGAGGGGTGGTCTTTGGTACCCATTTTCTTTTGGGTCCATAGGGGTTAGTATCTTTCCTAACCCAAACAAGATTATTTGCTAAATTTTCAATATGTAAACGATCATAGCAAAATCTAGTAAGGTGGCCTCTTCGACCACAATGTGTACACATGTACACATGGGCATACATAGTGTGAAGTTTGTGATCGTGATGAGCATGTGTATGCCGTGATGGGTGTACATGCAAAAATGGACCTTGTTTCTTACGAACCAAGATTTCCAAGCGTGTATGATTTAAAGCACAATGGCTCAAAGTGGAGCCCAAACAATCTACACTTTTCTTCAAAATATTTATGTCATTTTCAATAGTTGAAGATAAAGTGGAGCATGCAATAGGTGTGCTAGATGAAGAAGCTACACTAGTATGGCAAATATGTGAAGACAATTCAATTTTCAAAGAATCATTTTTCTTTAAAACCACATCCAATTCTTTTGTAATGAAATCAATTTCATTTTTCAAAGAAAGGTTATCTTTTAAAATAAAATCTAATTTAGAAGATAAAACCTCATTATTTTTCACAACATCATCACAATCATTTTTGCTTTTCAAATATTTATTTTCCTTTAGGACAAGGCCAAGTTGAGATTTAAGTGAGTCACGATCACTAGTAATCTCTTCCTTCTCTTATAAAATCAATTCAAAATTTGAACACAAATCCTTTAATTCTTCTTTTAGTTCAAAATTATTCTTTTTCAACAAATCATGTTTTTCCAAAAAAAATTTTAAGCTTTTGAGCAAGTTCCATATTCAATGTTTGAACTTCAAAAACAACCATGGCAATAGGAACTAGAGCTATCATATAGTTGAGAATCTGATTATACCTCAAGGGAGTCTTTCCCTTGGACCATGAGGCAATGCTCGTCGGACTTGTCTCTCCTAGATCTTCTCAATTTGCTGATAATCCTTGGTAGCTCGGGAGAAGTCAAAATGCTCCAAACTGCAAAAGCCGAATCGTAATGAGCAAACACATGTAAAAGATCTTCATTAAGAGATGCTCTAAGTGTCTTAAGTGCTAATGCATTTGCCTTTTTATGCTTGCTAGCATTAGGGTAGGATTCTTGAGTAGTGGCTTGATAAACTAGATGTCCTAGGGTTTTTAAATGACTACTCATCTTGGCCTTCCAAAAATCATGTCTAGAAAAATCAAACATAGGAGGGCTATTCATGAGTGCAAATGAAAAATGCAAATGAAAATTAGCAAACCAAGATCTCACTCCTAGGTGGTTAAACCTAAATATCAGGAGCGGAGGCTCTGATACCAATTGAAATCACCTAGAGGGGGGTGAATAGGTGATAATGCTAATCTAATGAACTTAATGCGAAATTTAAAAACTAATTGCAATTAACAAGAGATGCACACTCAAATAAGCCAAGCAAATAAATATGAATAAACAATATGAATTGATGGAAGGCACAATATAGAGAGAGAGTAAGAGTCAAGGGATCAAGCGCAAATAACAAGATATGTTTCGAGGTTCGAGCACCCAGCTCTACATCCCCGCCTTCACCACCGTGAAGGATTTCAAGTCCACTAGCTTGTCCACAAAGGACTCCCACAAAGGGAACCTCCACCGAGGATTTGGGGCAATACAATCACAAGGAGTACCCAACTCCTCTCCTTACAAACACAACCTCCTCCTTGAGGCACAACACCAAGCCAACAAACAATCACCTCACAACTTGAGGGATAAGCACAAAGCTACACAAGGATCACCTCACCACTTAAGGGATACAACCCAAATGCACAACCTCCTCAATACAATGAGGGAAAGGCACAAAGCCAAGCAAAGATTGGGTTTACAACTTGGTGATCAAAAGACCACAAACAATCTCTTTTCCCACACAAAGATCCTATAGAATAAGATAGTAGATGTAGCTCAAGTGTGGAGAAAACCAAAGAAATGGAAATCAAAAACTCAAAGAAAATCTTTGGAAAAAAACTAGAAACCAAGATGAAGAAGTTGAATCAAAATCTTTTCCCAAAACCCTTTCTTGATTTTCCAAACCCTAGCAAAAACACCAAATAGATTGTTCAATTTAAAGCCCAAAAACTTCTTTTGATTGCTTGAAAACACTAGAGAGCCAGAAAAAATTAGCACCAAAAATCTTTTTGGAAAAACTCTTTCCAATGGGGTATTTATAGCCCCTAGAAAATTATAGCCGTTGGCAGCAGAAACTGCCAAAATTGAACTACCGGTCGACCGTCCGGTCGACCGGCCAACGGTCACTTTTGACCGCTGGCAGCTACCGGTCGACCGGGCGGTCGACCGTCCCAGAACCAGAGAGCAACGGCTCTCTGGCCGGTCGGCCACTCGATCGACCGGGAGAAACCCGAGAGCAACTTGCTCTCAGTCGGTCGACCGTGCGGTCGACCGGCTTATGGGGCAGCCAGGGTGCACGTATCCGTGCATGTCGGTCGACCGCTATTTATATATATATATATATATATATATATATATATATATATATATATATATATATATATATATATATATATATATATATATATATATATATATATATATATTGTGGTATTCTTAGTTCTATTAGGCTTTCTAATCTGCCCATGTAGCGAGCTTTTAATCGATGACTCCCAAACCAGACGGTCTTAGGGCACCGGGTGAGAAAACACCCCAAGGACTTAAGAACTCAAGCAAACAAGGCCACAAAACTAAGGATTTTATTATATGGACCTCCTTTAGGCGTAAATACTTATGCTTTATTAGGCACAAATACCCAGCTTAATCAAAGGATTTTTTTTCCAAACTTATCTAATCATCTTTTGCGTAAATACTAAGGCTTGCTTAGGCCAACGCACCTAGCTAATCAATAATTAGATTTGCTTATTTCTTTCTTTTTCTTTTTTTTATATATATATTTTTTATAAGGCATAAGAATCTTTGTTTTTGAACCCTAAGTGTGTAAGTGTATGAGGTGTGCATACTTCATCAAGGTAAAGATCAAGACTAAATTACTTTGACAAATTATCTTCCTAACCCTAAAAATCAAACAAATAATCTTATTTTGACCAAGTATAAGAAATCCTAATTTAGATTTTCCTATTCCTTAAAATTAACTTAATTTCTTACAAAAAATATGTCAAAATATTATTTCTATTTTCAAAAAGTTTTTAATAAAAAGAAAACCTAAGTTATGTTAGACCCTCCCCCACACCTATCTCATGCATTGTCCTCAATGTATGAATTATTGCATAGATGCATGAAAAAGAAGAAAGGGAAGGAAAGTGTTACCTTAAGGTGGTGGTTCCGGTGGTGGTCTGAATTGTCCACGAAACGCGGCCCAATCGACTTTTCTTTGGGTTCGGAGGAACCCACCAACAATTTCTCTAATATAACCCATTAAAAAGATGTATCCATAAAGGATCTTTATTAAATATTTAACCCCATCTAATTTTCATATTCCATAACTAATTTCGGAGTCAAATTTGTCAACCACCTCGTCCTAGAATGGAGTATGAAATGATAGAACGGTTGACTTGGACTCAGGAAGGACAGGAACTAATACCGACTCAGGAAGGTGACTTAAGTCAAGTAAAGGTTCAGGAGTCGAAATTGGTTCAAGAAGCGGGTCCAAGTCAAGATGTTGAAACTCAAGTCTACATGTATTTTCTAACAATGGGATGTGACCTAATATGGGTAATTCCAGTTCAGGAATGATAGGTGGAGGAATCAAAACTGACTCTAAAATATTACTCAAGTTTGGTAACAAAACAGGAGTCAATATTGATTCAGAAAGTTGAACTGGATCACAGATTTGAGAATCTAGGTCACATATCTCATTGAGTTCAATATCAAAAAATTGAGAACTTGCCAATTTGTCAATAGGATTTTCAAAATTGTATAATTGGTCAAGTTCAATATGATCCTCAAAGATGGGGGATTCAATTTCATGATGAATAGGCATAGGATCCAACGTTGACTCGGGGAAAGATCGAAATCAGGTGAAGATACCGGAGTCATAATCGAATCAGGAAGTAGAATTGAATCACTCAGTTGGGGTTTAGGATCATATTCATTTTCAAGTTCTATTTCAGGAAAAGGATAACTTGCTAAACTGTCAATATCTTTTTCAAATTTTGGAGTTTGGGCAAGTTCAAATGGTTGTTCTGAAATGGAATCTTGATTTTCAAAACTACAGGACTCTTCGGCTCTAACAGAATGGTTAGTGACATCAGAACTGGTCCAACGGTGAGAATGTAGAGATTCGACCATCATATCTATATCACGATTACGAGTGTTTTGAGCCTGAGTCATGGCTTCAAGCATCTTTTCATAGTTGATAGGTTCATTGTTTTGATGAAAAGATGAAGAATTGTCTTGGAAGTGGTAGTGAAATTGTGAGTCCATCAGATTTTGGGATTTGTGTTTGGACTCACGCATACTCATTTCCAAAATTGATGGTTTCCTATTTTGGACGGGTGGAACTGAGTATGAATCTTTAAAATATTGTGGACTAGGTGGAGAAGGAGGACAAGTTGGTTGATAATTATGCTCGGGGGAGGTGAAACCCCACTGACTCTGTGAAGAGTTGAAATCATTCTGGAAATTATAGTCATACGATGGGGGGCATGGGTTATATTCATTCGGATAAGACCAATCCGGCACACTAGGTTGGTTAAAGTTATGATATGCCGGGTTGGTAATATCCGAAAAAGAATTCAATGTGTAATGTGGATTATTATTAAAGTTGAAAAAATTATTATTATAAGCCATATCACACAATAGAATACAAACAAAGAAAAACAAACAAATTAGCAAACAAATAAAAGGAAAAATTTCTAACTAAGTTAGGGTAGACCTATGACCTAGACGACTCCTAACTGATTAGACTGTCCATGGGAGGTTCAATGCAGACCTTGACCACAAGCTAATCAGCCAGGTCAGGGCAAGGTTGGTGGGAGGTTTTCCGTCAAAGACGTTCCTTAATTAAATAACCACCAACCTTCGGGCTTTCGGCCCTTAATCCCTTTTCTAGACACTGATTTGGCAAGAGTCAAAGTCCAACACCTTTCCCCCTTAGGATAATCTCCTAATTGAGTTCGAGATGTCCCTAGGGCCAACGTCTACTCATTTTTAGTTAGGCTTGGGTTAGTGAGTGCTTGGAATCTGATTTTTGGGCTAAGGAAGGGTGATTAAATCCCCACATTATCTTGTTAATGGGTGGTGCCCTTAAAATCAATTTGTGCAAGTGTACAAGATAAATAAGATTCACTCAAAGCGATATAAATCAACCAAGAAGTGAGTCCTATGCTAAATGCAATACATACGTACCTTGCTCCAGCACTCTTCAACAGTAAAAATAAATGAATTGAAAAGACACGTGCCTAAAATGCAAACGTCTAATCAATTTTTTTATCTTTTCAACAAATGTTTTACTGTTGATTATTAGCAGGCTTATGTGATGGCATATAAGAAAAAGTAAAGTTACAGAAAACTACAATTTACAAAGCAAGCAGCCCTGCAAAAAGACAATTAGTAGTCCACTCCTTTTTGCCGCGTTTTCGCGGCTTTGGCCGCGGAACCACGGCAAAGCAGAGGGCACTTGGTCTCTGCTTTCTAGAGCAGAGGCCCAAGGCCACTTATATGTTACTGCAACTTTAATTTCCTGCTTTGCTTGCCCTTAACCTGTAACAGAGAAGAAAATTTGTTTAGTTCTAAAAAATTGTCAAAAAAAATCAGATTTCAATAAAAACATTGTTACCCTCCCCGGCAACGGCGCCAAAAATTTGATTGAGGCAAAACCTGCACACAAAATACGAAATTTTAGAACTTAAAAAAGGAAATGTGCAAGTGCTCAATTCTTTTTTTTTTTTTTTTGAGAAGGTAAATGTAAATATTTCCCAAAAAAAACTTATCTACAAGTATCCAAGCATCAGCTCCCGCCTGATGCCAACAAAAGAAAACCTAGACTGGCTATAAGCAGCCCAAACAGGTAACCATACAAACAGCCCAAACAAGAGCTATAACAAAAGACCTACTCGTATGTGAACAAGAGGATCAAGACAAAAACCCAACACCACATGCACCGTCGCTGAAAACAGCCACCTAACCCAAACCTAGCTTCTTCTTCCGCTTACCTTTCTTTCCCACCACATTCCAACCCACCTCACCGCCCTCCACACCATCATTAGGTCGATGATTCTTACCAGTATGCCCCTCCTCTGCAGGAACCCCTGGGCAAGTAGAGGCTGGATCTGCTGCCAAACCAGATAGTAGTTCAGCCCCCCCAACACCCCCAACCGCAGGGTCAACGAAGGTGGGAACATCTTCAATCTCCAGTTCAATCCCCAAGGCCAGAGCAACAGCAGAAACGACCCCCTTAGCCTTCTCCCTATCCGGGACAGGCCCCATATTCTGTATAGCAATGGAAGCCTCCTGGACAACCTTCGGCCCAGACATAAGCCACTCGTGGCACACCTTTGGCCCAGTGTCGACCACACCCACAGTCGGCACAACAGCAGGCCGGTCCCCCTTGGACCCAGACGTAGATGCTCCAGTCTGCCCAGAGACAGCCAAGTGAGCCCCTACCTTCACTACTGAAGCCTCTCCAACCTTTTGTTTACCACCTAGAGGGCGGATATCAACCCCACCAGGCCGAGTTTTCCTCTTCGGCACATAGGCCGTGTACTGCCTCCCCTCTTTATCTTTGTTGCAACCCACATCACCATGTCCAAATGCCTTACATTTCATGCAATAGATAGGTGCAACCTCAAAGACTACCATCTGCTCATATACTACACCCGTTGGCAGAACCACTTCCACCACCGTAATCAGCTCTTTCGAAGCATCCACCTCCACCAACACACGGGCGAAGGAAATTCTGTCTTTAGTCCGTGTCATCATGTCCGTAGAGATTGGTTTCCCGACTTTAGAAACAATCTTACTCAATGCCCTGGCATTCCAACAATCTAGCGGAAGATCCGGCAATTGAATCCAAACCGGAACGGTAGCCAAATCTTCACTCCCAAACCTGAAGCACCGCGGCATGATCTTCAGCATAAGGTTACGGCCATAAGCAAAATACGGACCTCCATTAAGAACCTTCCATCTATCTTCCTCAGATTGAAACTTAAACACAATCCATGCCGACCGATGGATCCAATGAGTACAATCGACTTTCCATCCTTCCCTTAAGTTTCGGACCGCCCCCATACCAGGGAACTTACCAGCAAAGAGACCCACCAAACACAGTCCCCACGCCTCATCAACCGAATCTACATCTTCCTCCTCAAGCTGAACTACAGCTCCCGCATCCTCAACCTCTTCCAACACGATTCCTTTTCCCAAATTCCGATTATTTCTAAAGAGATTCACCCAAGGGGCCCTTTCCTCCACCTTCTCCGGGACCTCAGTATAGTCACCAACACCTGGTTTTACAGCAGGAGCACCACCCAGATTGCACCCAGCAGCACTCGGGATCAACTGTGGCATATCGTCAAACAGTTGGTCTGCCATCTTCCCACCATCTACATCAGCTAGAGAGGAACCCAGACCCTGTTGCTCCTCCTGCTCCTCTCCCTCCTCATTATCAGATTCAGAGACCCCAGAAGAAGAAACTCGCACACTCTCCTCAGTTTCAGAGCCACACACCTCATCTTCTCCAGCAGCAACCTGTTGAACCAAGTCCACCGCCACAACAGGCAATGGCGCCTCCTGATTCCGCAATACCCGGGCTGGAACCTGCAGAACCAAGTCCGCGGCAGCAGCACCGATCTTTGATCCACTAGCCACCATCTGAGCAGCCGCAGCCCCATGCTGCTGGACAGGGGCCGCCACCACCTCCTTAGATCCACCTCTGGTGAATCTCCCATCGAGATTCCTGGGTTGCCCAGACCGAGCTCTAGTCGCAGGTTTCATCACAAAGACAAGAAGAAAGACCAAGAAGAAGGCCTCAGTCACTGTAGAAGAGCCAGGGCTAGATCCACCATGGGAGGAGAATCGGCCTAGGGAGAGCTTCCCTCTCCAAACTCCTCAGACTTGCAAGTGCTCAATTTCTTACCGCTATAGCAAGTGGCTATGCAGGTCGTGATCCACAAGGAGGGTTTTGCGATGGAAGTGTTTACGTTTTTGTATTAAAATCTTTATGTAAACAAAATGAGAGTTCTTCTCTGTTTTTAAGTTAAGAAAATGGAAAAGAAATATGTTAAAGTTAGAAGAAAATGAGAGATGAAGAAGATAGAAAAACTCAGAAAACGGCGAAAGCGATTATGTACAAATGATTATTTACAAGGAAGTGAAAAGGATGACTTAGAAGAGGTATTGTTGGTGATTTAATTTACAAAAATAAAAGAAAAGAAATAAAAACAATTGCTTACCTTCTTTTCACCAAAAGCTTACCTTGAGTCTTCAGCGACGATTTTACCTTGAAGTGGAGGCATTCAGCGCATAGCCCATAAGATTTGAGTATTGGTCTCTTCCACATTACATCATCAAGACTACTTCAAGAATGAAATGATACAGAGAGAGACTCCATTCCATCGTCATGAGCTATCGGTGGCACTCGCAACGGCAAGGCTCTTTCGATGCTTTTAGACTCACTTGGAAGACAATTGTACCAAAAAGAAAAATAAAATAGAAAAGAAGAAGAAGAAGAAGAAGAAGACTAAAAAGAAGTACATATACAGAAAGAACATCGATTCGATTTCATAACAATCAAAGAAAAGAAATAAATCTTACACCGGTGTCACTCCAGCTCAAGCTTCATTCTTGTTCTTCGATGAAAGTATGATCTCCTCTTATTTACATAAATGAAAATTATAATTACATGAAAAAGAAAAAGAAAAACCTAAACTAAGAAATGGAAAAATAGTCTAAATCCTATCTCTGCATGGTCGTCCCATTTCAGCACAAAGAATGGCCTTTTATAGGCCAAAAACCCAACAACCAGGATCCCGGGGAGATCGGGGGAGCAAACGCTCCCCCTAACTCCCCAACTTTGCCACGGAAACGCGGCTTGGGCCGCATTTCCGCGGCCAGGGTGTGGCCAGGTGGCCACACCCTATTGGTGGGTCTCCCTGGCGTCTCGTTCTGTCTTTATCTGGGGTTGGATTTGCAGTTTGTCTCCGAGATTTTGAAGAAATGGCCGTTGATCCTTGCTTCAACCGATCGATTCTGAGAGGATTCTTCTCAACCGGTTTTCAACCTCTTGATTTTGCCCTAATTCAGTGAGTGCGAATTAATTCTGATTTAATTCAGAATTTTGGTGGGCTTTGGGCTCATTTCTCTTCATCTCCTTAAAGATTGGGCCTGCAAATAAATCAAACAATTAATTAGGACAATGCAGGTTTTTATTCTATAATAAGTATTGACATATGATATTAAATATGCAACATTAGCGACCAATCACACCCCCATACCTATCTTTTGCTCGTCCTCGAGCAAAACAGCTAAACTCTACTAAGGATTATTAGACCACTTTCGCAGGTCATGCTATTGCACTGAGCATGTGCAACAAGCCGTTAAACCTCTAGGTTTCCCCTAGATGACGAGTTTTGTCTCGTGAGGGTTTTCAGCGGATTGCACCCACAAAATCCATAAAGAAAGAGAAATAAAGAGTTAGTATTTTCGAAAGGCATTTTGAATGAGAAAAATATTTGAAATATAATTGTAAGATCTAAGCAATCTATAGTTATAGGAAGACTGAATTTTTCATTCCTAAACTTAGTCTCTATTCAAAAATTTGTTATCAATTAAAGTAAGGAGTCAAATTGTACTTCTCATCTAGTCTATTACTTTACCCTAAGTCATATGCACCTTGTGACTGTGAAAATTTTGACTCAGGGTTCATTAACTCTAACTCTTATGCCTTATTTACTTATATATATATATATATATATATATATATATATATATATATATATATATATATATATATATTTGTGGTATTCTTAGTTCTATTAGGCTTTCTAATCTGCCCATGTAGCGAGCCTTTAATCGATGACTCCCAAACCAGATGGTCTTAGGGCACCGGGTGAGAAAACACCCCAAGGACTTAAGAACTCGAGCAAAATGTAGGATCTATAATCAAAGCAACATAACACTAGAGGGGGGGTGAATAGTGTTTAAAAACTGTAAATCAAATTACTTGCAGGAAATAAAATAAACACAAGATAAACTCAGAAAATTCAAAAAGAAAGACAAGAGAGTTATCCTGGTTCGGTCCTTGTGACCTACATCCAGTCCCCAAGCAAATCGCTTGAGATTTTCCTTTCCTGATTTGTGTACACTCACAACCAATACCTTGTACACCACTTGACAAACGCCATTTGCCAAATGTGCACAACTCCTCTTCCACCAAGAGAACAAACACCTTGTACAACTTTCTTCTACACCAAGAAGACGCCCTTGTACAATGATCTTCTTTGAATGATTACAATGATCCTATAAGCCTTGAAATTGAATGTGCTTGTGGACAAGGTTTCTTATAGGAGGGATTTCAGAAATCTTCACAATGGACTTTGGAATTTGGTGAAGAAAACTGAAAGAGAACAAGTTTTCAGAAAACAGAATTTTTGGACAGAGTTTAAGGCTGAAAACTTTGGATTTGAATTGGTGATATGACCCTAGGACAATACCCCTATTTATAGGTGAAATCCATAGTAAGTTAGGGTAGTTATCAGGCCAAATTCAAATTTTGAAACGTTGAAAAAACGCACCAGAAATCACCAACTGCACAGCAGTTACCAACTGCCATTAGTCGACTTGAACAGAAGATTAGTCGACTAGAAGAACAAAATTTTCAAAGACTAGTCGACTACAATAACGGATAAGTCGACTATCAAAAGACTGATACAGATATTTGGTTTCTGGAAAACTGAATATAGTCGACTATATAGGCAATGTTAGTCGACTATATAGGGTGTTAGTCGACTATACAAGTTTGATAAGTCGACTAAGTTTCATGTCAGACAGAAACAGAGAGCAAGGGAATTTTTGTATGGGTTATTAGTCGACTTGGGAAAATCTATAGTCGACTAGGGTATCTGTTAGTCGACTATACAATGGGGTCAAGTCGACTAACTTTCCTGACAGACAACAAACAGAGACTTGGTCAATTGTTTTAGCAGGATCTAGTTGACTAGGGATTTTTGGCAAGTCGACTATAGAAGGGGTAGTCGACTATACTAGAGGGTCAAGTCGACTAATATAGGAATTTTGTGTGTGTTCAAGGCTTTTCACATATTTCTAAATTTACACAAAAAATACCACAAATTGTAACAGAAGTAAAATCATCATAATTGCTTATCCATCATCAAAATCTCTATCATAGGCTTCAACATTCTCCCCCTTTTTGATGATGACAACCCATGTTTTGTGATAACTCCCCCTGCAGCAAAACTCCCCCTGCAGTAAATATGTTATAACAAAATGATATATATAATCAAGTCTTCTTGTTTGCCCCTGCAGAAAGTGTTAAGTTTCCCCTGCATTGCCATATGTCAATATCCATAACATCATATGTCAATTTTGCTTGTCACAGCACATATGTCATATATGTAAATTTTTAGATTATTCTTTCAGATGCAAGACATAGCTACTTTTCAGATTTCTGATATGAAATAGAACATGGACATATGCTTGTTGACATATGCTTTGGTCAGATTTGTAGAACTTAGCCAGTTGCAGATCATAACAGGTTACAACATAGCAGAACATACTTTTCAGATCATAACACAAACACAGAGTTTTTTTGCTCCCCCTTTGTCATTAACAAAAAGCAGAAACATACAATGTTTTCAAACTGGAATACACATTTAAAAAGAGTCTTAAAAACATAAAAATACAGAAAAAAAGTGAAAAACTGCAAAAGCAAAAACAGGTAGAAATGCCAACGCCATAATCTTCAGATGTCAGATCCGGGAGGAGGAGGTGGCGGAAAATGTGTTTTCAAGAGGTTTAGAATCTCTGTTTGAGTTGATGCAAATGAATCCATCTGAAGTTGCATATTCTCAAACCGAGTCATCAATAAAGACTGATTGTGAAGAACTTGAGTTGAAGTGTCTTGAAGAACTTGTTGTTGAGCATGAAGAGAGGCAATCTCAACAGACAGGGAATTGTAGAATGCATCAGTGTAAGAAGAAGGTGGTTGGTTTGGAGGTGGTTCAGTGAAAGGAGGTTGGGTAGAGGAAGATGGAGGTTGTGTGAAACTTTATGGAGGTGAAGATGGTTGTTGTGGAGGAGGAGGAGGAATAGCAGTAAGTTTCATACGGTGAATAGCAGCACGATCAAACAGTTCGAATACCTTAATGACACTAGTTTCGGAATCAAGATCAACGCGAAATTTCCGAAATACATGTGTCAAAAAAGCTCCATAAGGAAGGAATGAAGTATGTGACTGAACCATGGTATCAAATACAATTTTTGCCCAATTAACATCGAGGCCAGCCATAATTGCATAGACGCAAGTGGCTAACTCTCGTGAATAGTAATTGTAGCTTCCAGTTTTGGGACAAATATTGTATGCAAGGATACGACCTATGAGACGGGGAATTGGTTTTAACTTGTTTTTGGTCATAGGTAATCCTTGTCCAGATAGAAAGATATTACTTAAGACTTCCTCATCATCCATGGTAATATCATCAAGCAAGAGACCGTGATAAGGAATAGACAAGATACGGCCGATTGATTTTGGGGATAATTTAATGTTAATACCTTTAACCAATGAGTAAATATGGACATCGTCCTCATTATCTTCATAGGTTAAATTAGTATAAAACAAGTAAATTAAGAATGGATAGTATCCTTGTCTTGAATCAGTAGAAAACATATGAAACAATCCACAGTTTTGCAAATATGAGACAACGTCATAGTGATGAAAATCCTCATATTTAACAAATCTACCGGGGAGTATTTATAAGGAGGAAAGTCTAATGTAATCCTCTTCTAGGGCAGGATTCTTTAGAAATGCCCTAAAATCAACTTGTGAAGATGAACTAGATGGAGTAAACTTAGTTTTCTTTGACTTAGACATGTTGAGCACTGAAATTGATGGAATAGAACACAAGAACTAAAAGGAAATGGAAGGGATTTGAAAGAGATTACCAAGAAATTGGAAGAGAAGTGAAGAAAGTTGTTGATTGCTGCAGTCGCTGCTGGCGCTTCAAACCCTTCTGAAGTCGACTGGAGGCATCGGCTGGGAGAAAGAATTTGGGGAAAATTTAGGGTTTTGTGAAGAGAAAGTTTGGAATGAGTGGTTGAGATCAAACCTAGAATGATATCAAGGGTGAGGATTAAAAGAGAGAGATATTGGATCCATAATTAAAGAAAAACGGGTCGGGTTCGAAACTTAAATCCGAAAAACAGAACACAGAATATGACAGAATTAGTCGACTTGAGGTTTGTTATTAGTCGACTATTACGTTGACTAGTCGACTAGTAAATCAAGTTAGTCGACTAAGTTTTGAAAAATCAAAAAGCTATGTCTCTGTTAATGCAAATTAGTCGACTGGGTTACTGTCAAGTCGACTAGGGCCTGTATAAGTCGACTAATAAGAATTAATAAGTCGACTAATCATGTAAAAATGCCTTAGAAAAATTCTGAAAAAAAAATTTAAAAATCAGAAAAATTGCAAATACCCAAATCTCTTCTAAATTTCATAAAAGTATCTACTTTAAGAGGCTTTGTGAAAATATCTGCAACTTGATTATCAGTTGATATAAAATTTAAAGAAATGTCACCTTTTAAAGCATGGTCACGTAAAAAGTGATGTCTAATATCAATGTGTTTGATACGTGAATGATGAACTGGATTTTTAGATAAATTAATAGCACTAGTATTATCACACATAATAGGTGAGTTTGTGATAGTCATGCCATAATCAAGTAGGGTTTGTTTCATCCATATAATTTGAGCACATGCAACACTAGCAGCTATATATTCTGCCTCGGTTGTTGATAATGATACAGAATTTTGCTTTTTACTGAACCATGATACTAGTGAATGTCTCAAAAAGTGACAAGTACCACTAGTACTCTTCCGATCAGATTTACATCCAGCAAAATCAGCATCACTATATGATAGTAAATCAAATGTGCTTGATTTGGGATAAAATAAACCATAATTGAGTGTGTTATTTAAATATCTAAAAATCCTTTTCACTGCTTTAAGATGTGATTCCTTAAGATTTGACTGATATCTAGCACATAAGCATACACTGAACATAATATCAGGTCTACTTGATGTAATATAAAGTAATGAACCAATCATACCTCGATAGAGTTTCTGATCAACATTCTTACCATTTTCATCTTTGTCTAAAAATGTCGTCGTACTCATGGGAGTATTCTTATGACCAGAATTTTCCATGCCAAATCTTTTTAGCAGTTCCTTTGCATACTTGCACTGGGAAATGAAGATTCCATCCTTCATTTGCTTTATTTGCAGACCGAGAAAGTAAGTAAGTTCGCCCATGTGGCTCATCTCAAATTCACTCTGCATGGTCTTAGAAAATTCTTGACAAAGATTATCGTTAATAGATCCAAATAAAATGTCATCAACATAAATCTGAATGATTAAGATATCTTTATCAACATATTTAATAAAGAGAGTTGTATCTGCTCTCCCATCTTAAAATCAGAAATTAAAAGAAAACTTTTTATTCTATCATACCAAGCACGGGGTGCTTGTTTTAAACCATATAAAGCTTTCTTAAGTTTAAAAACATGGTTTGGAAATTTTTCATGTTCAAAACCTGGAGGTTGTTCAACATAAACAGTTTCTTTAATAAATCCGTTTAAAAAGGCACTTTTAACATCCATTTGATATAGTTTGAAATTCATAAAACAAGAAAAAGCAAGTAAAATACGAATAGATTCAAGCCTAACTACTGGTGCATAAGTTTCATCAAAATCAATACCTTCTTCTTGATTGTATCCTTGTGCTACTAACCTTGCTTTGTTCTTAATGACTTCACCTGATTCATCGAGTTTGTTCTTAAAGACACATCTGGTTCCGATGACTGGATGATCAGTAGGACGTGGTACAAGATCCCAAGCATCATTTCTGACAAATTGGTTCAACTCTTCTTGCATGGCAATTGTCCAAAAATCATCCGTACATGCTTCTTTGATATTCTTCGGTTCAATGAGTGATATGAAGGCAATTTGTGTAATGTAGTTCAACTTGGATCTCGTCTGAACACCTTGATTTATATCTCCAATTACCAAATCTCGTGGATGATTCCTTACTTCAACATATGCTTTCGGTAACTCGGTAGGAGTCTCATCATCCTTAGACATGTTAGTATCAACAGAAGATATAACAATATTATCAATAGGACTATTTATGATATGATCATCATCATGTGGAGAAGTATTAGAAATAGGCTTAGTCAAGGATTCATCAAATTTAATATGTAATGATTCTTCAATAGTAAATGTTTTCTTATTAAATATTCTATATGCTTTACTTTGAGTAGAATATCCAACAAAAATATCTTCATTGGATCTAGCATCAAATTTATCTAAAGCATCTTTTGTATTTAAGATAAAGCATTTACATACAAAAATCTTAAAGTAAGAAACTTTTGGAATCCTGTTATAAAACAATTCATAAGATGTTTTGTTTAAAATAGGTCGAATAAGCACACGATTTAAAACATAACATGCAGTAGCAATAGCCTCAGCCCAAAAATATTTTGGTAAATTACTGTCCATAAGCATAGTTCTAGCACATTCTTGCAAAGTCCTATTCTTTCTCTCTACAACACCATTTTGAGGAGATGCTCTAGGAAATGGAAAGTTATGTGTAATACCATACTTATCACAGAAATTTGAAAAAGATTCATTCTCAAATTCTCCTCCATGATCACTTCGAATAGTGACTATGTTTAGAGACTTTTGATTTTGAATTCTTTTACAAAAACTTGCAAATTCATTAAAAGTATCATTTTTATTTTTTAGAAAAATGACCCATGAAAAACGTGAATAATCATCAACAATAACAAAAACATATCTACTCTTGTTTAAAGAAGAAACACGAGTAGGACCAAATAAATCGAAATGCAACAATTCCAAAGGTCTATTAGTAGAAACTAAATCTTTAGATTTAAAAGATGATTTAACTTGTTTTCCTAATTGACAAGAATCACAAAAATAATCCTTTTTAAAAGCAATTTTTGGAAGACCTTTAACTAAATCAAATTTAGAAATCTTAGAAATAGTTTTCATATTCAAATGACCAAATCTTTTATGCCATAAAAAATAGTCATTATTAGAAGCAAGTAAACATAAATTATCATTAGATGATATGCATGTTATTGATAACTCATAAATGTTATTGTTACGAAAACCTTTAAATAAAACATCTTTCATATTAGTATCATAAATAAGACATGCATCTTTTTCAAAAACAATTTTATAACCCTTATCACATAATTGACTAATACTTAATAGATTGTGTTTTAAACCACTTACCAAAAGAACATTTTCAATAAGGGGTTTTGAAATATTACCAACTATGCCGGTACCAATAACCTTTCCTTTGTTATTGTCTCCAAATATCACTGTACCTCCCTTTTTGATTTGAACGGAAGACAGTAGTTGAATGTGTCCGGTCATGTGTTTGGAACACCCACTATCAAGTATCCACTTTTCTTTAAAAGGTACCTATAAGATAAACAAATTTGTATGGTGCCCATCATGATAGGGTCCGAAAAAGATTAGCCTTTAGGAACCCAAATCCAATTGGAATTTGGTTTCCACTTGTTAGTATAAGCATAATTCTCAGAATTACACACATCATGTATATAAGATGCAATATAAACATTTTTATCAACATTATTAAGATTCTTAGGAACCCATATATATTTGCATCTAATTCTTTTTGAAATAGTATTTCTTTTCACAAAAGAATTATTATTATGAAGATGTGTAGATTTTACAAAATTAGTTTTTGAAAATCCAATACCAACATGAGTAGGTTTATAAATCTTATCTTTTGAAAAACCAAGACCAAAATGATTGTTAGACATCTTTTGAGAAGATAATAAAACATTTAAATTCTCTTTTCCTTTATTAAACTTTGTTACATTTTTCAAAAGATCTTCATACTTAATTTTGAAACTAGTCATGTCTTTATCTAAAATAGAAATTCTAGAATTTAAAGAAATAGTTTTCTTTTTAAGTAAAGAATTTTCTTTTAAGAAAATTTCATTATCCTTTTTTAAAGATGCAATAACTTTTTCAAAATCTTCATTTTGAGAACTTAGAGAAGATGTTTGAGAAACAAAACATGCATTTTCATGAATGAGTCTTTCATTTTCCTTTATTAAGACTTTATTTTTAATCTTTTCATTTTTGAAATTATTAAACAATTCATTAAAAGCTTCTAATAACTTATCATAATCTTGTACCTCGTCTTCTTGGGCCATGAAGCAGATATTGGCGGTTTTCGTTGCTTCTTCTTCGTCAGAGGAAGATGAGTCGCTATCATCCCATGTTGCTTGGAAGGCTTTCTTCTTCTTGTTGAACTTATTGAAGTTCTTGAAGTGTCCTTTTGATTTCATCAATGGACAATCCTTCTTTATGTGGCCTGGTTTGTTACACTTAAAGCAAGTAGGAGTATCATTAGTATCTTTATTCTTTTTAAATTTACCTTGTTTTAAGAACCTTTTGAACTTTCTTGAAAGCATCGCCATTTCTTCTTCATCGTCATCTGAATTGTCCGTGTCGGAGGATGCATGGAAGGCAAGTACTTTCTTCTTGGATGGAAGTTGTTATTCGTCTTTCTTCCTTTCTTCTAACTGCACTTCATATGCCATTAGATTACCGATTAGGTTTTCTAATGTCATAGTTGAGAGATCATTCGCCTCTTCAATGGCGGTTGCCTTCTTCTCCCATTCTGGTGTGAGTGCACGAAGGATCTTACAAACTCTTTCAACTTGAGTGTAGTCCTTTCCAAGGGATGCTAATGAATTGGTGATGTCGGTGAATCTTGTAACCATTTCGGATATGGTTTCATTCTCCTTCATTTTGAATAACTCAAATCTGTGGACAAGAACAGATATTTTAGATTCCTTAACTTTATTTGTGCCTTCGTGAGTTACCTGAAGAGTATGCCATATTTGATGTGCAGAAGTGGATGTAGACACACGGTTGAACTCTTCTTGGTTAAGGCACAAAATAGAGCGTTCATCGCCTTGGCATCAAGATTTGCATTCTTCTTTTGATCTTCACTCCAAGCGTTGTAGTTGGTTGTTGGCTTGGTGTATGATGCTTCTACGATGTTCCAAAGATCGTAGTTGAGCGATTGCAAGTAGATCTTCATTCTACACTTCTAATAGTTGTAGTTGGTTCCGTCAAATAGCGGTGGACGTTGTGTAGAATGACCTTCTTTGAATTGTGACGAAGGGAACTCCGTTGCCATCCTCGTATGGTTGTTGCCTTGAACCTTGCTCTGATACCAAATGTAGGATCTAAAATCAAAGCAACACAACACTAGAGGGGGGGTGAATAGTGTTTAAAAACTGTAAATCAAATTACTTGCAGGAAATAAAATAAACACAAGATAAACTCAGAAAATTCAAATGCAAAGACAAGAGAGTTATCCTGGTTCGGTCCTTGTGACCTACATCCAGTCCCCAAGCAAACCGCTTGAGATTTTCCTTTCCTGATTTGTGTACACTCACAACCAATATCTTGTACACCACTGGACAAACGCCCTTTGCCAAATGTGCACAACTCCTCTTCCACCAAGAGAACAAACACCTTGTACAACTTTCTTCTACACCAAGAAGACGCCCTTGTACAATGATCTTCTTTGAATGATTACAATGATCCTATAAGCCTTGAAATTGAATGTGCTTGTGGACAAGATTTCTTATAGGAGGGATTTCAGAAATCTTCACAATGGACTTTGGAATTTGGTGAAGAAAACTGAAAGAGAACAAGTTTTCAGAAAACAGAATTTTTGGACAGAGTTTAAGGCTGAAAACTTTGGATTTGAATTGGTGATATGACCCTAGGACAATACCCCTATTTATAGGTGAAATCCATAGTAAGTTAGGGTAGTTATCAGGCCAAATTCAAATTTTGAAACGTTGAAAAAACGCACCAGAAATCACCAACTGCACAGCAGTTACCAACTGCCATTAGTCGACTTGAACAGAAGATTAGTCGACTAGAAGAACAAAATTTTCAAAGACTAGTCGACTATAATAACGGATAAGTCGACTATCAAAAGACTGATACAGATATTTAGTTTCTGGAAAACTGAATATAGTCGACTATATAGGCAATGTTAGTCAACTATATAGGGTGTTAGTCGACTATACAAGTTTGACAAGTCGACTAAGTTTCATGTCAGACAGAAACAGAGAGCAAGGGAATTTTTGTATGGGTTATTAGTCGACTTGGGAAATCTATAGTCGACTAGGGTATCTGTTAGTCGACTATACAATGGGGTCAAGTCGACTAACTTTCCTGACAGACAACAAACAGAGACTTGGTCAATTGTTTTAGCAGGATCTAGTCGACTAGGGATTTTTGGCAAGTCGACTATAGAAGGGGTAGTCGACTATACTAGAGGGTCAAGTCGACTAATATAGGAATTTTGTGTGTGTTCAAGGCTTTTCACATATTTCTAAATTTACACAAAAAATACCACAAATTGTAACAGAAGTAGAATCATCATAATTGCTTATCCATCATCAAAATCTCTATCATAGGCTTCAACACAAACAAGGCCACAAAACTAAGGATTTTATTATATGGACCTCCTTTAGGCGTGAATACTTATGCTTTATTAGGCACAAATACCAAGCTTGATCAAAGGATTTTTTTTTCAAACTTATCTAATCATCTTTCGCGTAAATACTAAGGCTTGCTTAGGCCAAAGCACCTAGCTAATCAATAATTAGATATGCTTATTTCTTTCTTTTTCTTTTTTTTATATATATATTTTTTTATAAGGCATAAGAATCTTTGTTTTTGAACCCTAAGTGTGTAAGTGTATGAGGTGTGCATACTTCATCAAGGTAAAGATCAAGACTAAATTTCTTTGACAAATTATCTTCCTAACCCTAAAAATCAAACAAATAATCTTATTTTGACCAAGTATAAGAAATCCTAATTTAGATTTACCTATTCCTTAAAATTAACTTAATTTCTTACAAAAAATATGTCAAAATATTATTTCTATTTTCAAAAAAATTTAATAAAAAGAAAACCTAAGTTATGTTAGACCCTCCCCCACACCTATCTCATGCATTGTCCTCAATGTATGAATTAATGCATAGATGCATGAAAAAGAAGAAAGGGAAGGAAAGTGTTACCTTAAGGTGGTGGTTCCAGTGGTGGTCTGATTGGTCCACGAAACACGGCCCAATCGAATTTTCTTTGGGTTTGGAGGAACCCACCAACAATTTCTCTAATATAACCCATTAAAAAGATGTATCCATAAAGAATCTTTATTAAATATTTAACCCCATCTAATTTCCATATTCCATAACTAATTTCGGAGTCAAATTTGTCAATCACCTCGTCCCAGAATGGAGTATGAAATGATAGAACGGTTGACTTGGACTCAGGAAGGACAGGAACTAATACCGACTCAGGAAGGTGACTTAAGTCAAGTAAAGGTTCAGGAGTCGAAATTGGTTTAAGAAGCGGGTCCAAGTCAAGAAGTTGAAACTCAAGTCCACATGTATTTTCTAACAATGGGATGTGACCTAATATGGGTGATTCCAGTTCAGGAATGATAGGTGGAGGAATCAAAACTGACTCTAAATATTACTCAAGTTTGGTAACAAAACAGGAGTCAATATTGATTCAGAAAGTTGAACTGGATCACAGATTTGAGAATCTAGGTCACATATCTCATTGAGTTCAATATCAAAAAATTGAGAACTTGCTAATTTGTCAATAGGATTTTCAAAATTGTATAATTAGTCAAGTTCAATATGATCCTCAAAGATGGGGGATTCAATTTCATGATGAATAGGCATAGGATCCAACGTTGACTCGGGGGAAGATCGAAATCAGGTAAAGATACCGGAGTCATAATCGAATCAGGAAGTAGAATTGAATCACTCAGTTGGGGTTTAGGATCATATTCATTTTCAAGTTCTATTTCAGGAAAAGGATAACTTGCTAAACTGTCAATATCTTTTTCAAATTTTGGAGTTTGGGCAAGTTCAAATGGTTGTTCTGAAATGGAATCTTGATTTTCAAAATTACAGGACTCTTCGGCTCTAACAGAATGGTTAGTGACATCAGAACGGGTCCAACGGTGAGAATGTAGAGATTCGACCATCATATCTATGTCACGATTACGAGTGTTTTGAGCCTGAGTCATGGCTTCAAGCATCTTTTCATAGTTGATAGGTTCATTGTTTTGATGAAAAGATGAAGAATTGTCTTGGAAGTGGTAGTGAAATTGTGAGTCCATCAGATTTTGGGATTTGTGTTTGGACTCACGCATATTCATTTCCAAAATTGATGGTTTCCTATTTTGGACGGGTGGAACTGAGTATGAATCTTAAAAATATTGTGAACTAGGTGGAGAAGGAGGATAAGTTGGTTGATAATTATGCTCGGGGGAGGTGAATCCCCACTGACTCTTTGAAGAGTTGAAATCATTCTGGAAATTATAGTCATACGATGGGGGGCATGGGTTATATTCATTCGGATAAGACCAACCCGGCACACTAGGTTGGTTAAAGTTATGATATGCCGGGTTGGTAATATCCGAAAAAGAATTCGATGTGTAATATGGATTATTATTAAAGTTGAAAAAATTATTAATATAAGCCATATCACACAATAGAATACAAACAAAGAAAAACGAACAAATTAGCAAACAAATAAAAGGAAAAAATTCTAACTAAGTTAGGGTAGACCTATGACCTAGATGACTCCTAACTGATTAGACTATCCATGGGAGGTTCAATGCAGACCTTGACCACAAGCTAATCAGCCAGGTCAGGGCAAGGTTGGTGGGAGGTTTTCCATCAAAGACGTTCCTTAATTAAATAACCACCAACCTTCGGGCTTTCGGCCCTTAATCCCTTTCCTAGACACTGATTTGGCAAGAGTCAAAGTCTAACACCTTTCCCCCTTAGGATAATCTCCTAATTGAGTTCGAGATGTCCCTAGGGCCAACGTCTACTCATTTTTAGTTAGGCTTGGGTTAGTGAGTGCTTGGAATCTGATTTTTGGGCTAAGGAAGGGTGATTAAATCCCCACCTTATCTTATTAATGGGTGGTGCCCTTAAAATCAATTTGTGCTAGTGTACAAGATAAATAAGATTCACTCAAAGCGATATAAACCAACTAAGAAGTGAGTCCTATGCTAAATGCAATGCATACGTACCTTGCTCCAGCACTCTTCAACAGTAAAAATAAATGAATTGAAAAGACACGTACCTAAAATGCAAACGTCTAATCAATTTTTTTATCTTTTCAACAAATGTTTTACTGTTGATTATTAGCAGGCTTATGTGATGGCTTATAAGAAAAAGTAAAGTTATAGAAAACTAAAATTTACAAAGCAAGCAGCCCTGCAAAAAGACAGTTAGTAGTCCACTCCTTTTTGCCGCGTTTTCGCGGCTTTGGCCGCGGAACCGCGGCAAAGCAGAGGGCACTTGGTCTCTGCTTTCTAGAGCAGAGGCCCAAGGCCACTTATATGTTACTGCAACTTTAATTTCCTGCTTTGCTTGCCCTTAACCTGCAACAGAGAAGAAAATTCGTTTAGTTCTAAAAAAATTTCAAAAAAATCAGATTTCAATAAAAACATTGTTACCCTCCCCGGCAACGGCGCCAAAAATTTAATTAAGGCAAAACCTGCACACAAAATACGAAATTTCAGAACTTAAAAAAGGAAATGTGCAAGTGCTCAATTCTTTCCGCTATAGCAAGTGGCTATGCGGGTCGTGATCCACAAGGAGGGTTTTGCGATGGAAGCTTTACGTTTTTGTATTGAAATCTTTATGTAAACAAAATGAGAGTTCTTCTCTGTTTTTAATTAAGAAAATGGAAAAGGATTATGTTAAAGTTAGAAGAAAATGAGAGATGAAGAAGATGAAAAAAACTCAGAAAATGGCAAAAGCGACTATGTACAAATGATTATTTACAAGGAAGTGAAAAGGATGATTTAGAAGAGGTATTGTTGGTGATTTAATTTACAGAAATAAAAGAAAAGAAATAAAAACAATTGCTTACCTTCTTTTCACCAAAAGCTTACCTTGAGTCTTCAGCGACGATTTTACCTTGAAGTGGAGGCATTCAGCGCATAGCCCATAAGATTTGAGTATTGGTCTCTTCCATATTACATCATCAAGACTACTTCAAGAATGAAATGATACAGAGAGAGACTCCATTCCATCGTCATGAGCTATCGATGGCACTCGCAACGGCAAGGCTCTTTCGATGCTTTTAGACTCACTTGGAAGACAATTGTACCAAAAAGAAAAATAAAATAGAATAGAAGAAGAAGAAGAAGAAGAAGACTAAAAAGAAGTACATATACAGAAAGAACATCGATTCGATTTCATAACAATCAAAGAAAAGAAATAAATCCTACACCGGTGTCACTCCAGCTCAACCTTCATTCTTGTTCTTCGATGAAAGTCTGATCTCCTCTTATTTACATAAATGAAAATTACAATTACATGAAAAAGAAAAAAAAAACCTAAACTAAGAAATGAAAAAATAGTCTAAATCTTATCTCTGCATGGTCGTCTCATTTCAGCACAAAGAATGGCCTTTTATAGGCCAAAAACCCAACAACCAGGATCCCGGGGAGATCGGGGGAGCAAACGCTCCCCCTAACTCCCCAACTTTGCCGCGGAAACGCGGCTTGGGCAGCGTTTTCGCGGCCAGGGTGTGGCCAGGTGGCCACACCCTGTTGGTGGGTCTCCCCGGCGTCTCGTTCTGTCTTTATCTGGGGTTGGATTTGCAATTTGGCTCCGAGATTTTGAAGAATTGGCCGTTGATCTTTGCTTCAACCGATCAATTCTGAGAGGATTCTTCTCAACCAATTTTGAACCTCTTGATTTTGTCCTGATTCAATGAGTGCGAATTAATTCTGATTTAATTCAGAATTTTGGTGGGCTTTGGGCTCATTTCTCTTCATCTCCTTAAAGATTAGGCCTGCAAATAAATCAAACAATTAATTAGAACAATACAGGCTTTTATTCTATAATAAGTATGGATATATGATATTAAATATGCAACATTAGCGACCAATCAGTCGACCGCTACGGTCGACCGGCTACTTGGTGCGGTCGACCGTCCGGTCGACCGACCTAGCCTGGCAGCAGCAGTTCTGGTCAGAAAAACATGTAATTTTTAATCCTAAAAATTCCCATAAAATCTCTAAAATTACACAAAAATAGTTTTATCATTTTACATTGAAATGTATGAAAATCACCTAGAGGGGGGGTGAATAGGTGATAATGCTAATCAATAGACAAATTAAAAATTAAGATGTAACAATCACCACACAAGATTCACAAGATGAATGAAAGCAAGTAAATATAGCAATAATGATGATAAGCAAGTAATAAGTGCAAGTAAAGTAATGTAAAGGAGTGCAAGAATGTAAACCAATCGCAAACACAAGGATATGTTATCGAGGTTCGAGCACTCAGCTCTACTCCCCGCCTTCCCCAGAAGGATTCTAGCTACTTCCACTATCACAAAGAAATCACAATTACACCGGAGTACCCAACTCCACAATCTCAATTACAAGCAATTTCTGAGTAGTCAAAAGACCACAAACTCTCTCTTTCAAATGTCTCTTCCCTTACAAAAGGTCCTTAGAGAACAATGAGTAGGAATGAAGCTCTTGTTGTAAGTGAAGAAAGAAAATTAAATCAGAGAGTATTTCAAAAACCACTTCAGAAAATGAGAGAGAATTTCAGCACAAAAACCAAGAAACAAAGCTCTTTTGAATGCCTTAAACTTTTGAATTTTTCTTGTAAAAAATGTTGTAACCAATCTCTCCCCAAACACCCCTATTTATAGGAGAGGGCTAGGGTTTAAGAATAATACAAACTTAAGGTTAATTAAGTCATATTAGATTTGAAATATATCCCTAAATCAAATTTTAAACACAAGAAGACAAAATAAAACAGCTCATAAAAAACTGCCCGTTACTGTTCAACGGATAGTTCGGTCGACTAGCCGGTCGACCGTACGTCCAAAATTATGACCGTTGCAGGCCAGCGGTCGACCGCCCGGTCGACCCAATCTATCCGAGAGCAGACTGAGTTACAGTCGGTCGACCGTGCGGTCAACCGCAAAAACGTGCACACTGATACATGTACACCCAGAACTACAGTCGACTGGGCCGGTAGACCGGCCAAACCTGACATAGGTCCGGTCGACTGTCCGGTCGACTGGCTCAGGTCAAAACCAGGTTTTGGACAGAAAAATTAAAAGGGATTTTGATTTTGACAAAAATACTTTTGAACAGGGATTACCATAAAACATAAATATATATCTGTAGGCAAAATCTTGTATCTAAAATATTTTTGTATAAATTATAAGAAATTATTTTGGATTAAGTGTGTGCGCAAAAACGTGTATGATAGAGCTTCAAACCTATCCACTATTCTTTAACAAACTATAAAACTAAAAACAAAATAATTAAAGACTTCTTGAGCAATCTTCAAGTCTTTGAGCCATGTTATCCTTGCTAGAGCCTTCTTCTTCTATGATCCTTCCTTGATGTGCAATATGCCTTCATAGCTTTATGAACCTAGAAGTTGTTGCAATAGCAAGCAATGCCCTCCAAACATGGTACTTATCCTGAAACTTATCTTAAGCAAATTCATTAGTACCAAATAGCTCTTATTTGGTTTGTCATCATCAAAACACAAAACAATTGGAGAGTGTAACCTCTTGGGCCAACAATCTCCCCCTTTCTGATGATGACAAAACAAATAGGCTATAAACAAAAATATAGGGGAGGAGAAAACTCCCCCTCAAATTATGCTATATGAAAAACACAAGAATTTATTGAAAACAACAAAACAAAAAATGCTCTTGATACTAATTGAAACCAATTGAAATAATACCAATAAAACACAAGAATTCACAACCTTATAAAACACATAAAACATAAAAACAAAAACAAATAAACTCATATAGAACCAAGACCAAATGAACTTATTTTTGTCCATGTAAACTTATTCTCCCCCTTTTTGTCATACATCAAAAAGGGTTATGAAAAACATGTCTATTCAATAACACAAACATTAAGTTCTCCACAAATAAACGAGAATCTAGCAAAATCAAGTGTTTTAGTGAAAATATTGGCTAGTTGTAAATCAGTAAAAACATAATCCATATCTATATCTCCTTTCTCAAAATGATCTCTAAGAAAGTGATATCTAATCTCAATGTGCTTGGTCTTACTATGTTGATTTGCATTCTTAGTCATGTGTATAGTATTAGTATTATCACAAAATATTTTTATATGATAAAAAATGCAAATCAAAGTCAAGGAGAGTATGTTTCATCCAAAAGACTTGTGCACAACAAGCCCCTGCGGCAACATACTCCGCCTCGGCGGTTGAGAGTGCTACGGAATTTTGTTTCCTAGAGGACTATGAAACAAGACAATTACCAAGAAATTGACATGTCCCACTAGTACTCTTTCTATCTACTCTACAACCCGCATAGTCGGCATCCGAATAACTCGTCATTGAGAAATCTCCAGTTTTCGGATACCATAGACCCATCCCAATAGTGCCCTTAATATAACGAATAATGCGTTTTACCGCAATAAGATGGGACTCTTTAGGACACGATTGAAATCTAGCACAAAGACACACACTAAACATGATATCCAGCCTACTTGCCGTTAAATATAAAAGACTTCCTATCATGCTTCTATATAATTTAATATCAACATTTTTACCTTGGTCATCTTTATCAAGCTTGGTTGCAGTTGCCATGGGAGTGTTGCAAGTCTTTGAGCCTTCAAGTCCAAACTTCTTTACGAGTTCCTTTGCGTACTTGGCTTGACTTATGAACGTCCCGTTTTGCAATTGCTTGATTTGGAGTCCAAGGAAGAAATTGAGCTCACCCATTGAAGACATTTCAAATTCAAGTTGCATGACCTTTTCAAAATCCTTGCATAAAAGCTCATTAGTAGAACCAAAAATTATATCATCTACATAAATTTGCACAATTAATATATCATTATCAACATGCTTAGTAAATAGAGTTGTGTCTACTTTGCCTTTAACAAAATTATTTGAAATTAGAAAACTAGAAAGCCTTTCATACCAAGCTCTAGGAGCTTGTTTCAATCCATATAAAGCTTTATCAAGTTTGAAAACAAAATCGGGATGAACATGATCAACAAAACTGGGAGGTTGAGAAACATAAACTTCTTCATTAATAAAACCATTCAAAAATGCACTTTTCACATCCATTTGAAAAAGTTTAAAATTTTTGAAAGATGCAAAAGCTAGTGTCATCCGTATGGCTTCAAGCCGTGCTACAGGTGCAAAGGTCTCCTCAAAGTCAATTCCTTCAACTTGAGTGTAACCTTGGGCCACTAACCTAGCTTTATTCCTAATGACATTTTCGGACTCATCCATCTTGTTTCTAAAGATCCACTTAGTACCAATTATTGGTCTATCGTGGGGCTTAGGAACAAGGTGCCAAACTTGGTTGCACTCAAATTGATTGAGTTCCTCTTGCATGGCAAGCAACCAATATGGGTCCGTCTCGGCTTCGAGAATGCCTTTGGGTTCAAAATGAGAAATGAAAGCAAAGTTACCACATAGGTCATGGAGTTTGGAGCGCGTTGTGACTCCTTTAGATGCATCACCCAAGATGAGCTCCTTAGGATGATTTGTCGCGTATCTCCAAGCTTTAGGAAGCGGTTGTGAGCTTTCCTCTTTATCCTCTTGAACATCACCAATTGATTCTTGCTTTTCTTCTTGAGCGGGTGAGTCCTTCAAGGATAGTCTCTCCATGTCTTCACCTAATGGTTCAATCTCTACGACATTCTCAACAACCACATTAGATTCTTCAAACTTAACATGCATGGTTTCTTCAATAGTAAGTGAAGATCTATTAAAAACTCTATATGCTTTGCTAGTAGAAGAATATCCAACAAAGATAGCTTCATAAGCCTTAGCATCAAATTTACCCAAATTCTCTTTAGTATTTAAAACAAAACACTTGCATCCAAAAACTTTAAAATATGCAACATTAGGTTTTCTAGAATGATACATTTCAAAAGATGTTTTGGAAGAATTCTTACACACATAAATACGATTTGAAATATAGCATGCGGTGTTTACGGCCTCGGCCCATAAATATTGAGGGAGGTCATATTCACTTATCATTATCCTAGCCATCTCTTGAAGTGTTCTATTTTTCCTTTCTACAACTTCATTTTGTTGTGGAGTCCTAGGACAAGACATTTCATGCTTGATTCCCTTTTCATCACAATAAGTCATGAAGAGTTGGTTAACAAACTCACCACCTCTATCACTCCTTATTCTCAAAATCGAAAAACCTTTTCTTTTTCAACCCTTTTTCGAAAAATTTTGAAATATGAAAACGTTTGATCTTTACTTTGCAAGAAGAAAACCCAAGTAAAACGGGAAAAATCATCAACTAAAACAAATGCAAATCTACTACCATTTAAACTTTTAGTTTGTGTTGGTCCAAAAAGATCCATATGAATTAGTTCTAAGGGCCTAGTAGTCATGATATCCTTAATTGGTTTGAAGGAAGACTTGGTTTGTTTCCTAAGTTGGCACGCACCACAAATGCGATCTTTCTCAAACTTCAAGCAAGGTATACCCTTTACTAAATCCTTAGAATTAATTCTAGCAAGATGGTCAAAAGATGCATGTCCTAATCTTCTATGCCAAAGCCAAGAATTTTCATCAAAAGCATTCAAGCATTTAGTAGAACAATCTAAATTAAGCATGTCAATGATATAAACATTATTATCACGAAAACCGGTAAGAATACAAACATCGGATTTAACATCAAAAATCTTGCAAGAAGAATCATCAAAACAACTTTAAGTCCACGGTCACAAAGTTGACTAATGCTAAGCAAATTATGTTTCAAACCATCTACTAAAACAACATTCTCTATAATAGGAGATGCACCAATTTGAATGTTACCTATACCGATGATAGTTCCTTTGGAGTCATCCCCGAAGGTGACGGAGCCACCTTCCATGTACCTTGATAGGGTTGTAAAGTTGTTGATATCCCACGTCATATGTCTTGAACAACCACTATCAAGGTACCACCGCTCCCTACGTCTTGGAGCCTTGGTGTGTACCTACATCAAATAATTTAGGACTTGATTTTGGTACCCACATTTTCTTGGGTCCTAGGGGGTTAGTTTCATTAACCCAAACAAGATTATTTGATCTATTAACTTGGTCATAGCAAAATTTAGCTAAATGTCCATTCTTACCACAATATGTGCATCTATATACACTACCATATTTGAAAGCATAATGAGTGTGTGATTTGTGAGCATGAGAGTTGTGAGCATGAAAAGATTTAGCATGTGTAGTGTGAGCATGAGTAGACTTAACATTTGAGGTGTGCTTTTTAGAAAACATGTTCTCAAGTTTCTTTGTGTTAAAAGCACAATCATTTAAAACTTTTTCAAAATCATTTATTTTAGATTTAAAAGAAGAAATTTCTTTTTCATCAACAATAGGAGATTTTCCCTTACAAGAAACCTTGTAGGCATTAAACTCATTTTGAATAGAAATGAGATTAGAAGAAAGATCATCTTTTTCTTTAGAAACTATAGCAAGTTGATTTTTAAGAAAAGTAACTTCCTTTTGTAATTTAAAACATTCAATCTTTTTATTGTCATAAGTTTCAGAAAGTTCAACAAAGGCATGTACAAGAACTTCCTTACTTAGTTCATCATCTTCATCATCATGAGATTGAGGGGTTACCTTAGGAGTGTTTGCCATGAAACACATGTTTGCCGTATCCACCTCTTCTTCGGACTCGCTTTCCGAATCCCACGTTGCCTTGTAAGCTTTCTTTTCCTCCGGCTTCTTTGGCTTGAAGGAGGAAGTCATCTTCTTCTTAAACTCCGGGCAATCCGCCATGATATGTCCGGGTTTGCGACAATTGTAGCAAATGATCCTTCTCTCCTCTTTGCCTTCAAATTTCCTCCGGAAGTTGAGCTTGTTCTTCCGGTACAACCTCTTGACATTCCGCACAAGTAGAGTTAGCTCCTCATCATCTTCTTCGTCTTCTTCATCGTCATCATTAGTGGATGAAGTCTTGAAGGCTATGGATTTCTTCTTTGAAGTAGTGGCCTCTTCTCTTGCCTTCTTCTCCATCTCATGGGTCTTTAGGTTCCCAATGAGACTAATGAGGTCCATCTCATCCTTGTCGTTCAATTCTTTTAAGGTGGTGGCCTTTATCTCCCATGAAGACGGAAGAGCCCGAATCACTTTCCGCACCTTTCGATCGTTGGAGATGTCATCACCTAAGGAAGAAAGACCATTAGTGATTTTAGTAAACCTTGTAATCATACTATCAATAGACTCATCATCAATCATTTTAAATGACTCATATTGGGACCTCAAGAGATCTATCTTAGCTCTCTTGACTTGTGAAGTCCCTTCGTGTGTGACCAATAAGTGTTGCCAAATCTCATAGGCGGATTGGCAATGAATTACCCGTGTAAGGTCATCCTCATTCAAGGCGGTTAATAGGGAGTTTGGGCCTTGGAGTTAGCCTCATATTCTCTAAAGTTGAAGTCGGTCCAAGTGCTCTCATCACCATCGGTGCTACATAGGGTTTGGTCAAGGACTTGGCCACTAAGCTACCCAAAGATTGCAAAAATATAGTCATCCTAACCTTCCAAATAGGGAAATTAAGTCCATCAAATTTAGGAGGGGTTTTAATGTTATCGGCCATGTTTACTAGTGTATGAATGTATGAATGAAAATGTTGATTAGCAAATTTTAAGGATCTCTCTATGGATGTTAAGCAAATACCTAGAGTCCAAGCTCTGATACCAATTGAAAATCACCTAGAGGAGGGTGAATAGGTGACAATGTTAATCAATCGACAAATTAAATTTTAAGATGTAACGATCACCACACAAGATTCACAAGATGAATGAAAGCAAGTAAATATAACAATAATGATGATAAGCAAGTAATAAGTGCAAGTAAAGTAATGTAAAGGAGTGCAAGAATGTAAACCAATCGCAAACACAAGGATATGTTATCGAGGTTCGAGCACCCAGCTCTACTCCCCGCCTTCCCCAGAAGGATTCTAGCTACTTCCACTATCACAAAGAAATCACAATTACACCGGAGTACCCAACTCCACAATCTCAATTACAAGCAATTTCTGAGTAGTAAAAAGACCACAAACTCTCTCTTTCAAATGTCTCTTCCCTTACAAAAGGTCCTTAGAGAACAATGAGTAGGAATGAAGCTCTTGTTGTAAGTGAAGAAAGAAATTAAATCAGAGAGTATTTCAAAAACCACTTCAGAAAATGAGAGAGAATTTCAGCACAAAAACCAAGAAACAAAGCTCTTTTGAATGCCTTAAACTTTTGAATTTTTCTTGTAAAAAATGTTGTAACCAATCTCTCCCAAACACCCCTATTTATAGGAGAGGGCTAGGGTTTATGAATAATACAAACTTAAGGTTAATTAAGTCATATTAGATTTGAAATATATCCCTAAATCAAATTTTAAACACAAGAAGACAAAATAAAACAGCTCATAAAAAACTGCCCGTTACTGTTCAACGGATAGTTCGGTCGACTGGCCGGTCGACCGTACGTCCAAAATTATGACCGTTGCAGGCCAGCGGTCGACCGCCCGGTCGACCCAATCTATCCGAGAGCAGACTGAGTTACAGTCGGTCGACCGCAAAAACGTGCACACTGATACATGTACACCCAGAACTACAGTCGACTGGGCCGGTCGACCGGCCAAACCTGACATAGGTCCGGTCGACTGTCGGTCGACTGGCTCAGGTCAAAACCAGGTTTTGGACAGAAAAATTAAAGGGATTTTGATTTTGACAAAAATACTTTTGAACAGGGATTACCATAAAACATAAATATATATCTGTAGGCAAAATCTTGTATCCAAAATATTTTTGTATAAATTATAAGAAATTATTTTGGATTAAGTGTGTGCGCAAAAACGTGTGTGATAGAGCTTCAAACTTATCCACTATTCTTTAACAAACTATAAAACTAAAAACAAATAATTAAAGACTTCTTGAGCAATCTTCAAGTCTTTGAGCCATGCTATCCTTGCTAGAGCCTTCTTCTTCTATGATCCTTCCTTGATGTGCAAGATGCCTTCATAGCTTTATGAACCTAGAAGTTGTTGCAATAGCAAGCAATGCCCTCCAAACATGGTACTTATCCTGAAACTTATCTTAAGCAAATTCATTAGTACCAAATAGCTCTTATTTGGTTTGTCATCATCAAAACACAAAACAATTGGAGAGTGTAACCTCTTGGGCAACAATGTAAACTGAAAAACACCTAGAGGAGGGTGAATAGGTGTAAATGCTAATCTAACAATCTTTTTAAGATCAAAATGAATGAATGATGCAACGATATCTCAAAATAAGACTAAGAGCCGAATACCCGGTGAAGGGTTCTGAACTCCTTCCTCCTGATTCCTCTGGATATGAGTTAGAGGTGCGCAGTGCAATCTTGTTGTATGAGAATTAATCGATAATAACAAGGAATGAATGCAATGGTGAAGTGCACACAAGATATATCACAAATATAACAAACAAGTAATAAAGAGCAATAGAGAGCAATTGAAATAGAAAGCAATAGAGAGCAAGAACACAAAGCAATCGCAAACACAAGATATTTGTTTTGAGGTTCGAGCCACCGCTCTACTCCGCGCCTTCACCTCCGTGAAGGGTTTCCACTATCCACCGAAGACGCTTACAAGGTCTGCCAAAGACCGGAGTACCGAACTCCACCACTTACAAGCCTCTACCAAAGAGTATCTCCACAAGATGAACAAGGAGTAACAAGTAGCCAAGTGATCTCTAAAAGGATCACAAACTCTTTACAAACACTTCTCTCTTTACAACTTCCTTATAGATTGAGTAGGGAATTTTGGCTCTAAGAAGTGTAGTGAGAAAAACTTAGTTGTAGAAATGATTTTTGCTAGAGAACACAACTGAAAACAAGCTCAAGAAAGAATGGAAAATGGAGAGCTTAAAAACTTTTCTTCTCCTTGAAAACTTAGGTATTTTTCTTGGTTATTTTTCAAGAGACCATTCTCCTCTGTTTATAGGGAGAAGAAGGGATTAAAACTTATTTATTTTAAGCTTATTTGATCTGAAAAAGTTCTATAAAACCCAGAAAAAGTCTGCCAAAAAACAGTCCTAAAATAGATTTCAGAATTGCACCAAAGAGAAAAGAGCCGTTGGGGCTCTGCAGGCCTAGCGGTCGACCGGTCCGGTCGGCCGTCCGCCCTGCTACCACTCGGGTCGACCGCTCGGGTCGACCGTCCTCTAAAATGAAACACAGTTTTCTGAAGGCGGTCGACCGGGCGGTCGACCCAGAAAACCCGAGAGCAAAACTGCTTTCAGTCGGTCGACCCGACGGTCGGCCGACAGACATGCACAAGCGTGCACGTCCTGGATACCAGCTCCGGTCGACCAGTCCGGTCGGCCGGTCTTGCCTGAAACAGAAAAATAGCAAGAAACCAGAACTTGAAATTTTTGTAAAATATTTTGAAGTATAGATAGCTAAGTATCATGCTTGAAAGGGGTAAACATACATGATTTAAACATGATATTCTTTTGTAAAAAGTTGGAGTCATGTATATATACCAAGGTATGAAACTTAAGGATAAAGGCTAAAACATGAAAACTTGTATACAAAAATGTGTGTGTGTATCCTAGAGCCAATTTTCCAAACTCAAACTTTAACAAACTATTTCTTATATTGGTTCTAAGGACTACAAGTTCTTCAAGTGGGCTTCTCCATATGATCTTGCAAGCTTGATACTTGAGCCCGAATTGAGGCGACTTGAGTCAAAATACCTTCTTTTAGGGAAGAAAACTTCTAGTTTTTATTAGAACCCTAAAAACCACTAAAACAACAAATATTATTAGTACAAATAACTAATATATTTTGTAATCATCAAAACACACTAAATCGGGTGATTGTAACCTTGGGCCAACAATCTCCCTTTTTGATGATGACAAAACATATAAGTTATTTAAACAAAGATGGAAGAAGAGCTTGGAAGCTCCCCCTCAAATAATGCTATGTATAAAGACTGACTATGAGAAGCAAGATACATAAAGCATTGAAAACACAATAGTTTTTGTCAAAAACTCAAATAAACAATAAACAACAAACTTATTCTTTTTTTAAACAACAAACTTATTCTTTTTCGCCCCCTTTTTTGTCATACATCAAAAAGGGTCAACAAAACAAAAAAATGTTTTAAGAATCCATAATGCAAACATTCACTCACCACAAATAAAGGAAAATCTAGCATAGTCTAGAGATTTTGTAAAAATATCGGCAAGTTGAAAATCGGTAGAAACATAATCAATATCAATATCAACTTTCTCATAATGATCTCTAAGAAAGTGATATCTAATGTCAATGTGCTTAGTTTTACTATGTTGATTTGCATTCTTTGTCATATGAATTGTACTAGTATTATCACAAAATATTTTAATATGGTCAAAATGTAAATCATAGTCAATGAGAGTATGTTTCATCCAAAGAACTTGTGCACAACAAGCTCCGGCTGCAACATACTCCGCCTCGGCGGTTGAAAGGGCTACCGAATTTTGCTTTTTGGAAGACCAAGATACAAGACAATTACCAAGGAATTGACATGTTCCACTTGTGCTCTTCCTATCTACCCTACAACCCGCATAGTCGGCATCCGAAAACTCGTCATAGAAAATTGCCCGATTTTTGGATACCACAAACCCATTTCAATTATGCCCTTAAGGTATTTAATAATGCGTTTTACCGCTAATAAATGAGACTCCTTAGGACATGATTGAAAACGAGCACAAAGACATACACAAAACATAATATCCGGCCTACTAGCCGTCAAATACAATAAACTACCAATCATGCTACGATAAAGTTTAATGTCTACACTTTTACCTCGTTCATCCTTATCAAGCTTTGTAGTTGTTGCCATGGGAGTTTTACTCACTTTAGCTCCTTCAAGCCCGAACCTCTTGATTAGTTCTTTTGTGTACTTGGCTTGATTTATGAAGATCCCATCCTTCTTTTGCTTGATTTGGAGTCGAGGGAAATAGTTGAGCTCGCCCATCATAGACATTTCGAATTCATCCTTCATGCATGATTCAAAAGCTTGGCAAAGAGATTCATTAGTAGAACCAAAAATAATATCATCCACATAAATTTGCACAATAAGAATATCATTTTCTACATGTTTTGTAAACAAAAAGTAGTATCAATTTTTCTTTCTTAAAACCATTTGAAATTAAAAATGAAGAAAGTCTTTCATATCAAGCCCTAGGGGCTTGTTTTTAAACCATAAAGAGCCTTGTCTAATTTCAAAACAAAAAATCGGATGTGTAGGATCAACAAACCCGGGGGTTGTTCAACATACACCTCCTCTTCAATAAAACCATTTAGAAAAGCACTTTTAACATCCATTTGAAACAACTTAAAATCTTTATATGAGGCAAATGCAAGTGTCATCCGTATGGCTTCAAGCCGTGCTACGGGTGCAAAGGTTTCTTCAAATCGATTCCTTCGATTTGAGTGTAACCTTGGGCAACTAACCTAGCTTTATTTCTAACAACGTTACCCGATTCATCCAACTTGTTCTTAAAGATCCACTTAGTACCAATTGTTGGTCTATCGTGGGGCCTAGGAACAAGGTGCCAAATGGTTGCGCTCATGGGATTGCGCTCAAATGATTGAGCTCCTCTTGCATGGCTAGCAACCAATATGAATCGGCCTCGGTTTGAGGACGTTCTTGGGTTCAACATGAGAATAAAAGCATAGTGCCCACAAAAATCATGAAGTTTAGAACGAGTGGTTACCTCTTTAGATACTTCACCTATGACGAGGTCCTTGGGATGATGGGGATTGTATCTCCAATCCTTTGGAAGTTGTTGAGTAGGCTCCACTTCAATTGATTGATTTTCATTTCCTTGAGCCTCTTCTACTTTAGCTTCACTTCCTTCATCATCCTTTGGCTTGCCTCCCATAGTAGGTGTATCCTCCGGGGTCACTTTCTCCAAGTCTTCATCCAATGCATCTATTTCTACAACATTCTTAACAAACAAATTAGATTCTTCAAACTTAACATGTATAGATTCCTCAACAGTCAAAGATGATCTATTGAAGATTCTATAAGCCTTACTTGTATTAGAATAACCCACAAAAATTGCCTCATAAGATCTAGCATCAAATTTTCCTAAATTATCTTTTGTATTTAAACAACAACATTTGCATCCAAAAACTTTAAAATATGAAACATTTGGTTTTCTAGAAAAGTACATTTCAAATGAAGTTTTTGAAGTATTTTTGCATAAGAAAACACGATTTGATATATAGCATGAAGTATTAACGGCCTCGGCCCACAAATAATGTGGAAGACCACATTCACTTAGCATTGTCCTAGCCATCTCTTGTAAAGTTCGATTTTTCCGTTCAACTACTCCATTTTGTTGTGGAGTTCTAGGACAAGAAAGTTCATGCTTAATTCCATGTTCTTCACAAAAAGTGGTAAAGGGTAGGTTAATGAACCCACCTCCTCTATCACTTCTTATTCTTAAAATTGAAGTATCTTTTTCCTTTTCAACTATTTTCTTAAAGGCTTGAAAATGTGAAAAGGCTTGATTTTTGTGTTCCAAAAAGAAAACCCAAGTAAAACACGAAAAGTCATCAACCAAAACAAATGCAAACCGATTCCCACTTAAACTTTTGATTTGAGTAGGACCAACTAAATCCATATGGATCAACTCCAAAGGACGAGATGTCATGATATCCTTGATTGACTTGAAAAGAATACTTGGTTTGTTTCCCAAATTGACATGCGTCACAAACCCGGTCCTTTTCAAAATTCAAGCAAGGAATACCTTTCACCATTTCCTTTGTATTTAACCTAGATATATGGTCAAAAGAAATGTGGCCTAATCTTCTATGCCACAACCAAGAGTCATCATCGAGGGCTTTTAACAAGTAATATTATAAGACATATTAGACATATCAATCATATAAACATTGTTTTCACGAAAACCAGAAAATACACAAGTATTAGATATTCTATCAATAACTTTACAAACTACATTATCAAAAACAACATCAAAAACCTTTGTCACAAAGTTGACTAACACTCAAGAGATTATGCTTGAGGCCATCAACTAAAACTACATTTTCTATTAAAGGAGATGTACCAAGTTTGACATTATCGATACCAATGATTTTACCCTTGGCGTCATCTTCGAAGGTGACGGTGCCACCTTCATGGTATCTTGATAGTGTTGCAAAGTTGTTGATATCCTAAGTCATGTGCCTTGAGCAACCATTATCAAGATACCACAACCCTCTACGTCGTTGGGCCTTGGAAGGTACCTACATCATTTAACAAATTCATTGACTTTGGTACCCAAATTTTCTTGGGTCCTTGAAAGTTAGTGTTTCGAACCCAAACATTATGACGAGATGCATTTAGTCTATCATAGCAAAAACTTAACTAAGTGACCTTTACGGCCACAATATGAACATGAAAACACTTTACCATACATGAATGCATGATGTGTGTGTGAAGTGTGAGCATGTTTGTGGGGTTTGGCATGATGTAGAGGTTGTGTGGTATGAACATGAGCATGAACATGAGATTGTTTCTTAGGGCTTGTTTCTTAGGAAACATAGCCTCAAGTCTATTTTTATCAAATTCACACTTTTTCAAAATTACTCCTAAAAAATCAATTTTCTCTTTAAGCATGGTGATCTCATTATCATTAACTTGTGAAAACTTGCCTTTACAAGAAATTTTATAGTTGTCAAAATTTTTTTGGGTGGAAACAAGAGTGGAAAGTAATTCATCTTTTTCTTTGGAAAGAGTAAAAAACTTGATGATTAAGAGACTCATTTTTCTTTTTCATTTTTAAATACTTTTTCTTAAGAAAATCATAGTTATGTGAAAGTTCTACAAATGCTTCTCCTATTCATCCATGGAAAGTTCATTATCAAAAGAAGTGGAAGGGGTTACCTTGCTTGTGCTTTCATTAGCCATGAAGCACATGTTGGCGGCGGTGTCATTTCCTCCTCGGATTCGCTCTCGGAATCCCATGTAGCCTTCAATGCTTTCTTCTTGTAAGGCTTCTTTGAGGTGGAGGGCTTTACTTTATCCGGGCACTCCGCGACAACGGTGTCCGGTCTTTGGCAATTGAAGCAAATTATCTTTCTTTCTTCCTTTCCTCCTTGCCATCTCCTTCTTCCTCGAAACTTAGCCTTGTTATACATTCTCCGGACGTTCTTAACGAGAAGTGAGAGCTCTTCATCATCTTCTTCTTCATTGTCTTTGTCAGAGTATGAGGATTGACTCTTGAAGGCAATAGTTTTCTTCTTGGAAGGAGCCATGTCCTCCCTAGCTTTTCTTTCCATCTCATGGGTTTTGAGGTTCCCAATGAGACCTATAAGCTCCATCTCCTCCTTGTCATTGAGTTCCTTCAAGGTGGTTGCTTTGACTTCCCATGAAGGAGGAAGGGCCCGGATGATCTTTCTTACTCTTTGGTCATTGTCGATATCATCACCTAGAGAAGAAAGTCCATTAGTGATCTTGGTAAATCTTGTAACCATATCATCTATGGTTTCATTTTCTTGCATGCAAAAGTTCTCATATTGGGACCGAAGAAGGTCTATTTTAGCCCTCTTCACTTGTGAAGTCCCTCATGTGTAACTAGCAAATGTGTCCAAATTTCATATGCGAACTTGCAATGAATAACTCTAGCTATGTCATCATC
>JAVJIF010005387.1:0-190000 GCA_038442645.1 Agave tequilana
AAACTCTTGAAAAAAACTCTTGAAATGATAGAGAAATGAAAGCAGAAACTAGATTTCCCAAAACTTGTTTTTCTTAGATTTTTTTCAAAAGTTTGAAACAAAAAAAGATGTAGATTTTGTAGCTCAAAAACTTCTTTTAAATATTTGCTGAAAACTAGTTGAAGTAGGAAAAATTAGCTCTTGAGAAACTTGTGAAAAACTGGCCGAGAGAACTCAATTTATAGTTGTTCAGAAAAATAGCCGTTGGAGGCAGAACACAGGCCAGATTGGATTGTCGGTCGACGCCCCGGTCGATGATCAGCGGTAAGATTTCTAACTATTGGGGTTACCGATCGACCTCCCAGGCTAACCCTCTGTCGGTCGATCAGCACCCAACAGAAAGTTAGGAGAGCCGGTCGATCGATCGGTCGACCGCTTCTTGCTACGGTTGAACGGTCGGTCGACCAAGTCAAGGTTTTGGGCTCGTGCACGTTTCTGTGCACGTCAGTCGACCGACAGGTCGACCGCCCGGTTAACCGAGCCATGCTTCGGTCGACCGGTCGGTCGGCCGAAAGCCGCTCAAACTTAGGATTTTCAGGGTTAAAAACTTAAACTTAAAAACCCATATAAATTCCAATAAAACGTTATAAATTCCACAAAAATAAGTTCATGTAAATAAATTGAAGTACCAATATGTGTGAGAAAAAATCAACACATATTACAAACATGTGAACTATTTTTGAGGCATAGAAGAAATTAAAGCAACCAAAAACTGTATTTTCAAATATCAAACTTTAAGTTGAAAATCTGATTTCTCTAAAACTTGTATAAATAAAAAAACTAGATATTTGAAACACATTTGAAGCATGATATGCATGGATATAATCTAATACACATAGTAAATGTTATATATACTTGTTTTTGACAATAAATACCAAAATAAGTTTTGATAAGAATAAAACTTAAACACATGAACTAGATTCAACAAAATAGTTTGTCTATAACATATGAAGTATAATGCATATGAAAGAAATCCAACATACATACAAACCATGTAAACTTATTTTGATGAAATCTATTCATAAAACCAATATATGTATACTTGATATATCAAAACACAAATAGTATACATGATAAACCAAAACACATAGCAGTAAGTTTCTATAAACCTTATAAACTTTAATATGTGTAGAAAGAATCCAACACATATATAAATCATGAAACTTATTCTATTGAGATGTAAACTATGTAAATGTAAAATTTTGAAAGTAAAACCGCTTAAGCTAAAACAAATAAAATATTGTGTTTTGTGTGTGTGTGCGTGCTTAAGCATTTTAAAACTATTCTATTCTAACTCAAAATCTAAACAAACAAACATCCAAACAAATCTAGACCAAATCTTCTTGTCGATCTTCTTCTCCAAGATGACTCGATCCAAAGAGCTCCCTCTTGAGTGCTTGATGCAAACTTGAAGCGCGAGCTCTTGAATCAATATGTGATAGCTTCAAATCTTGACTTTGAATCCTTTGTAGAAGCTAAACACCAACTAAGATCTCGATAGAATATCTGAAACTTAGTGAACACAAGATCATTAGTAATATAACTTCATAAGTTAGTCATCATCAAAATTAGAGTGAAAGGCCTTCAGGTCAACACATTTATGATGATTCAAATGAATGTGAAATTCTTGTTTTTATATTTATGCAAGTTTGGAAAAACTTGATGTTCAGTATATAGTTTATTGTTTTAGAAAATAATTTCTATTTGCCAAAAATGAGTTCATTATTTTATATGTGTATTAGATCTATCCATACACATTGAAGCTCAAAAGAGTTTGGAAAAGCTTGTTTTTTTATATATGGAGTTTTTGAAAAAAAAACGTTGATTTTCATTTGAAAGTTTAATGTTTAGAAAATAATTTTTGTTTCAAGATTTAATTTCTCTATCTCAAAAATAAGTTCACATGTTTGTAATAAGTATTGATTTTTTATCACACATATTTGTACTTCATTGTATATACATGAACTTATTTTTGTAGAATTTATTGGGATTTATTGAAATTTAATTGAGTTTAAAAGTTTGCTTAATTATACAAATGTGTTTTGGTGCTGAGACCGGTCGTCCGCCCGGTCGACCCGATGTGCACATGCTCAAAGGCTATGCATGTCGGTCGATGACTAATCGACTGCAGAGAGACTCAGTACTCTCTGATTTTCTCGATCGACCGTGCGGCGGACTGCAAGAGAGCATTACTCTTTGGATGGGGTACGGTTAACTGCCCGGTCGACCGGCAAACCCCAACAGTCAAAAATCTGACCGCTGACGGTGACTAGATGGCTGACCAACAGGCTATCTGCTTGTGTTTGGACCCCAACAACTATTTTTAGTAAAGTCTATAAATAGGGGGTTTTGGGTTATTTTTAAACCAAGATTTTTATAGAGAAAAATTATCATTTTCAAGTGTTGTCTTTCTCATTTTCAAAAGAGCTTTCAAAAAGTTTTTGAGCCTCAAATCTATATCTTTTCAATTGTTTCAAAGTTTTAAAAAATCAAAGAAAATAAGTTTTTGGGGAAATCATTTGTTGTTCTTCAAGTTTCTATATCTTTCAAGAAGTTTTTCCCAAGTGTTTTCTCTTGTGTTTCATTCCCAAAATTATTTTCTCACAAGGTTGAGCTATTCATTGCAAAATCTATTCTCTACGATCTTATATTGTCAGAGGTGTTGTTTGTGATTTTTGTGAGCACTAAGTGTTGAACCCTTATTTCTCTTTGCCTTTGTGTCTTACCTTTGTGCTTCCCCCTTGTGTAGAAGAGTGGCTTTGTGCCCATCTCTTGTGTAGAGATCATTGACTTTATTCCTCCTCTTGTGTAGAGGATTGAGTTTTGTATATTTTTTGGAGTTTCTTAGTGGAGATAGTAGAAATTCTTTTACGCGGTGAATGCGAGGACATAGAGCTAGGTGTTTGCGTTTGCTATCTCTCTCAACTACTTTTATTTCTATCTTGCATTTATTTTATTGCTTATCTCTATATACATGCTTGATATTTGTGCTTACACTTGTATCAATTCAAGAGAGCTATGAAGCACCTCAACTATTAATCTAGAGGAATTTAGAGGAAAAGTTCTAGAGCCCTTCACCAGAAATTCGACTCACTATTTGGATATCACTTGTGATTAATTTTGTTAATGAAAAGTTTTAATTTCATATTATTTGACATTAGATTAGCACTAGACATATTCACCCCTTTAGGTGTACTTTCAATTGGTATCAGAACTAGTGCTCCTGATATTCGGTTTAACCACTGAAGAGTGATTTTTGTTTTACTAATCTCTATATTTTCTTTACACATTCTTGTTTTACACACTCATGGATTATCTTACTCCACCTATGTTCGATGCTTTTAACATTGAAACATGAAAAATTAGAATGAGCTCCTAATTTAAAGTCGTAGGAAGACATATTTATCTTGCCACCACCTAAAGATCATATATTGATAATGGCAAATATTTTGAGGCTAATGCAAAAGCCATGACTGAACTAAAACAAACACTTGGCAACGATTATCTCTCTAAGATTTCTTATTATGATTTCGCTTTTGCAGTGCGGAACACATTGATATCTCTTAAAAATAAATTTCAAATGATGTGGAGAAAGATTCAAGTAAAGATGATTCTCACCAAGCATGCTTTATGGTCCAAGGAACGACCCCCTGAGGTAAACTCAGAATTCGATCTTGATGATTATGCTAGTGTTTTCAATGATGATGCTCACAAGTTAAAAGAAGAACTTGTCATGTTTTGTGAGGATTTATTGCGAAAATATAAAGTGTTGAAAAATAAAGGTTACATTTGAAAAAGAAAAATGTTTTTTTAATTCAAAATTAGATTGTGTTTTTAAAGAAAAAGAAGAAATTTAAAGGAAAAGGATTCTTTGAAGAGTCAAACTTGATTTTGTCATAAATGAAAATATTTCATTGAAAAAGAACATTGATTTGATTTCAAAAGAGAAGGATATTTTTTAAGGAAAATAATATTTTATCCTCAAAACTGATTTTGTTTTAAAAGAAAAATGATTCTTTGAAAAATAAGATTATTTTGTTTTCCAAGAAACAGATTGCATTTCAATAGAAAAAGATTCTTTGAAAAATATTTTGATTGAAAAAGAAAAGATTTCTTTTTTTAAAGAAAAGAATTTTGTTTCTCATACTCCATCTATTTATTCTTCCATTGTTGAAATGATATTTGTGTTTAAAAAATAAAATTGATTGTTTAGGCTCTACTTTGAGCCAAAGTGCTTTTGATCATAAACATTTGGAATCCTTGTTTCACAAGAAGCAAGCTCCACACATTTATACACATTTCTCCTGGCATGCACATACACATCATACTCACAAGTATGCTAACTTGTATCATTGTTCATACTGTGGCCAAAAAAGGTCACCTAACCAAGTTTTGCTTGATAGACTAAAATATTCGAATGCAAATGTTGGACTCGTAGCAATACTAACCCCGAGGACCCAACAACACTTGTTTTTGAGATAGATATGAGTTCTCACAAGACATGAGAAGATTGGTACCTTGGTGTGGATATAATTGAAGCTTGATGGAAAATTCATGGATGCATCACTATAAGGTGTTTAGGTGGAGGACTACCTCGTTTTGATGAAATGAAGACTAGTTCTATTTATGTTGGTAACTATCTCTATTCTCCACCTTTTGTTTGTATATGCTTTTAAATTGCTGATTTTTTAGCATATCATGGTTTCATGTTCTTATTTTAAATGCATAGTCTATTAGAACTTGATACTTATAGAGCTTTGAGATACCCTCTTGATTTTGTGCCAAAATCGATTTATATCTCTTGTGTACTCAACTATTGTTTAGGTACATATGTATACCCACTTTTGATCACTTCTGTATTTATACTCATTTATTTCTCTAGTATGTTTGATTTTACATGCAAATCTTGCTTTGGTTCATATGATATGTAAATCTTATTAAAAAAAATTTTATACATGTACAATTCGTGAGTTACACTTGATTCTTATGCTTTTTACATGTTATATTGCTTTCGTGTACTCGTTTTATGCTTGATTGTACTTGTTTATTGAAAAAGCAAAGCAATGAGAATTACCATTTAGCTTTGGGCTAATAGGTCGTATCCACGAGAGGAATGCGATAGAAGCTTTTCGATGAATTGTTAATTAACAAAGAATGGTGTTGTGTTTTCTTTTTTTTATATATTGAAAAATAGAATGGAGAGAAGGGAAGTGATTTAAGAAAATTTTAAAACTTGAAAAAGGCTTTGGAGAATATGATCTTTTGGAAAATGATTTGAGAGTGATTTGGCTGTGATTTAAATTATGAAGAAGATCTGGGCTCACTAATATTTTACTCAACTACTTACTTATCTCAAGAACACTTTGATGCATTTCTTTTATCATAAGCAAAAACAATTAGTTTCTTTTAATGTTCAAGCGAAACAAATAAGATAGTTTTGTTTAAATCTTAAGACCTTTCTTAACACAACATTAAAAATAGAATGTTAAACTATCAAGCGCAAAGAAGTAAGTATGGAATAAACGATTTAAAAATATTGTGCTTTGAATGTCTAAGTTTAAAAAAGAAACATCCTCATTTGCTTTCAAGAACAAAGTTCAACTTAGGCATTATTATGATTCAAGAAAATTGCTTTCATAAAAATCAATCAAGAGAACGGAGGTAGAAGAGATTGATTAGTGAGCCCAGAAGATGATTTAGTTACTCATGATAAAAGAAAATAAATAAGAGAATGAAAATCAAACACAGACATACCGAATTGAGTCGAGTTGAAGAAGCAAGTTGAATCTCCTCTGATTATCACTTCAAGGATGAATTAAACACTTATTTTCACTATTCTCTCTTTGCTGTTCTAAATAGAAAGTAAAGATAAGATACAGCTTCTCAAAACTATCTAACAATACTTCTAAAACCCTAAATATGAACAAGAATTCTAATCCTAATCTTTGCTCCCTTTTTCAGTGCAGAACCTGCCTTTTATAGGCAAAAACCAAACGGGGGAAGGGTGCACGAAGATAAGGGGAGCAAACGCTCCCCCAACAGATGCAACCAATCCTTGAAAATGCGACTTTGGCTGCGTTTTCGTGGCCATGGTGTGGCAGATGGCTAAACCTGGTTGGTTGCATTCCCTCATTTGGTGATTCCCCTTTATCACCTGTTGGTTTTCTTGTTCAGCTCCAGGATTTGATGAAACGGTCTTTGATCTTTGGCTTTAACTACTTGATTTGGGAAGATTTATTTTAACAATTTTAATCTCTTTGATTTGCCATGATCTGCCCTAATTTTTGATTTCAAATTAATTTTAAATTAAATCAGAATTTAATGGGCTTTTGGGCTCGTTTCTCTTCCCTTTCCTTTAGTAATGGGCCTGCATTTTATAAAGGAAAATAAGACTTATTAATATGATTGATTAGATAATAAACATGGTAATGTGACAATATATATGTAATATATGTGACCGATCACACTCCTACACTTATCTTTTGCTCGCCCTCGAGTAAAATATCAAAATTAATCCTAATCAATTATTAAACCACTTTCGCAAGTTGCTCGATTGCTCTGAGCATGTGCAACAAGCTGTTAAACCTCTAGGTTACCCCTAGAGGACGAGTTTTGTCTCGTGAGGATTTTCAATGGATTGCACCCACAAAATCCATAAAGAAAGAGAAAAAATGTTAGTATTTTCGAAAATGCTTGTTACATGACTTTTGTGCACTCATCTTTATTTACTCATGATTTTAAATGCATGAGCATATATATGTTATATAGATTTTGAGTGTCACTTCTTATGTAATTATCATATTTCATGAGATATACTTGATTTGGTTTATATTTGAAGAATCTTGAACTAGTTTTCAAAATTAGTCCTTTTATTCTTCACTTAGTAGTGTTTTTAATCATTCTACTATTTTTAAATTATTACTTTTAAAAATATCTATCCTAAGTGGGCGGTTGGTTGGGTGATCATGCGTTGTATACATGAATAACTATTCTCTTGACACATGCGTATAGGTTAGTGATTTCAATGAGTTATACACATGATTATCATGATAATTGATTTTTCATACTCATTCTTCTTCATCTATATATGTATACTCTTAATATGAATGGTATTTCAATTAACATAAATACATACATATATGATTCTTTGTGCATAACAATGTCGAACATGTTCTTATTGCACAAATGGATTCATGCTAAGCTTAATTTCATTTCAAATATTGACTTATTTTTACAAACTTATGCATTGGTTTCGTGATTGTTTCAAAAAGGGGGAGAAATTTTTTTGACTTTTAATTAGTATCTTTATCTTATCTTTTTGAGAAAAATATTTTCTTTAGTAAATGTTCATATTTTCTATTGGTATCAATTATTTACAATTGGTATCTACATAAAAAATTGTTTAGTATTTCAAAATTAGTATCATAGGATTTCATGTTCTATTAAATTGGTATCATGTTTAAAAAATCTTCAATTGGTATTCATTAAAGCATTTCAAAATTGTTTTGCAAATTGGTATCCATGATGGTTTCAAAATAATTTTCAACTTTCAATTGGTATTTCTAGTTTTCCACTTGGTATCCATATTTGTTTTATAATTGGTATCTTACAATTATTATTCTTTCAATTGGCATTCTTATTTGTTTTTATAAATGGTAGCTTAGAAAATCAAATTTTCATTTTGTTTTCAAAATTTGTTTTGATACTTATTGCTATATGCAAGGGAAGTTAACCAAACATCTCCTCTATACATATAAACTTATGATAAGTGTATTGTATAAGGAAGAGCTTGACCTCTCTTCTCTATATCATACACGTGTGAAGGTGGCTTAACATTTCCGTTTATACATTATATATTATACTTATGTAGGTTAGACTTTAGTCCTCCCTTCTCGATATAATGCATGTATGCAGGGGAATTAACTTCACATCTCTCCTCTTCATAGATTCATGTCTCATATACATCTTCTTGATATTTGTTTTCTTTACCTCTTTATTGATGAATTGACAAAAAGAGGGAGAGGATTTTAGAATTTATATATGTGTGTTGTTTATGTTCTGTGCATATGTTTGTTCGGTATCCAGAGCTTACATTGAATATCTGTTTTTGTGCTATGCATAAGTTAAGGGGGAGCTTTTACAATACTTATCTTTAATTCATGCATATATAATTCCATGAATTTTGCCATCATAAAAAAAAGGGAGATTATTGGCCTAAAGGCCTATCACCCTAGTTTTGATGATGACTAACTCATGGAGTTATGGTACGAATAATTTTGTGTTTATTAAGTTTCAGATTTCAATCAAGATCTTAGTTGGTGTTTAGTTTCAATAAGAGATTCAAAGTCAAGTTTTAGATCTAACACGTGTTGATTCAAGAGCTCAAGTGTAAAGATCGCATCAAGTACTCAAGGAAGAGTTTAGCTCGAAGGAATCAAGATTAGCTCAAGTCTACATGGAGAAGAAGATCTTCAAGAAGACTTGAGTTTAGAGTATGTTAGTTTAGATATTATGTATAGAACAGATTAGTTTTGATTGCTCAAGCTCACACACACAAAGTTTAATATTGGATTTCAAGAACAAAAGTTTCGATATTTAAATTTCAAGAAGTTGAGTTTTATACAATATCATTTTGTCAAAGATTTTATACTTGGTATTTTAAACTCATATCTTGTATTTATATGGTTTATATCTCAAAAGAATATGTTTTATAGTTTGGAATATGTGTTCTATCCATACATATTTGAGCTTTATTTATTCAAAGAAACTTATTTGATGAGTTTTGAATTTTGTTGAACACATTTTTGGTTTTATGAATGGAATTCATCAGAAACAAGTTTGCATTGGTTTTTATATGTACTGATTTCATCCATATACATGTATGCTTCAAATGAACTTGAAATATTTGTTTTTGTGTTTATGGAAGTTCTTGAAAAGCTTGATGTTCAATATATAGTTTATTATTTTAGAAAATGATTTCTATTTGTTAAAAACAAGTTCATATTGTTTCATATGTGTATTGGATTCTATCCATGCACATTGAGCTTCAAAAGAGTTTTGAAAAACTTGTTTTTGTAATTATGGAAGTTTTGAAAAAACATTAATTTTCATTTAAAAGTTTAGTTTTTAGAAATACAGTTTTGTTTCAAGATTGAATTTCTCTATCTCAAATACAAGTTCACATATTTGTAATATGTGTTGATTTTTTATTACACATATTTGTACATGAACTTATTTTGTAGAATTTATTGAGATTTATTAAAATTTAATTGAGTTTAAAAAGTTGCTTAATTATACAAATTGTGTTTTGGGGTTAAGCCAGGTCGACTGGATGTGCACATGCCCAAGGGTTGTGCATGTCGGCGACCAATTGGTCGACCATAGAGAGACTCAATACTCTCTGGTTTTCTCGATCGACCGCAAGAGTATTGCTCTCTGGATGTTGGGTGGGTGGCTGATCGACAAACCTCAACGGTCAAAATTTTAACCGTTGGCGGTCGACCGACAGGCCTATCTGTCTGTGTTTGGACCCAAGTTTTGGGTTGTTTTTAAACCAACATTTTATAGAGAAAAATTACCAATTTTCAAGTGCTATTTTGCTCATTTTCTGAAGAGTTTTCAACAAGTTTTTGAGCCTCAAATTGACATCTTTTCAATTGTTTTAAAGTTCTAAAAACTAAAAAAATAAGTTTTGGGAATTCATTTGTTGTTCTTTAAGTTTCTATATCTTTCAAGAAGTTTTTCCCAAGTGTTTCTCTTATGTTTCACTTTTAAAATCTTTATTTTCTCACAAATTTGAGCTATTCATTGCAAAATCTATCCTCTAAGATCTTGTATTATAAGAGGTATCGTTTGTGATCTTTGTGATCACTGAGTGTTGTACCCTTATTTTCTCTTTGGCTTTGTGCCTTAACTTTATACTTTCCTCTTGTGTAGAGGAATTGGCTTTGTGTCTATCTCTTGTGTAAAGGTCATTGGCTTTGTGCCTCCTCTTGTGTAGAAGATTGAGATTTATATCCTTTGTGGAGTTTCTTAGTGGAGATAGTAGAAATCCTTTACGCGTTGAAGGCAGGGACGTAGAACTTGATGCTCGAACCTTGAAACATATCCTTATGTTTGTGTTTTCTATCTCTCTTTCAGCTCTACTCTTATATATATATATATATATATATATATATATATATATATATATATATATATATATATATATATTATATATATATATATATCTTGCATTGCTTTTATTGCTATCTCTATATACATGCTTGATATTGTGCTTACACTTGTATCAATCTAAGAGAGCTATTGAAGCACCTCAACTTTAATTTAGATGAGGAGAAGTTCTAGAGCCCTTCACCGAGAATTTAGCTTCACTCTTTAGATATCACTTGTGATTAATTTTGTTAGTGTAAAAGTTTTTAATTATGCATAATTTGACATTAGATTAGCACTACACCTATTCACCCCCTCTAGTTGTACTTTTAAAAACTATAATTACATTAATAATTGTAACAACCCGACTCCAGGATACGCACCCAAATATGTGTCCCGATTTTCACCCATATGTTTTTCAATTTTTTCCCTATTCGGTATTCGACCCGTATTCAGTGGACTCGAATCCAGCCCAAGACCTTGGCCCAGCCCAGTTCTGGACTTGGACCCGGCCCAAGCCCACCCAGAGCCTGAAACCTTATCCATTTTTCCTTCCCTTCTCTTTTTTCCATTTTCCTTTCTTTTTCCTTCCTTTTTCTCGTTCTTTACTCTTTTTCTTTCTTTTTATTTTTTCTCCCTTTCTTTCTCTTTTCTTTTTTCTTTTTTCCTTTCTTTTTCCCTTCTTCTATCTTCTCTCTCCTCTGGTCCTTCCCATGCGCGTGCATAATGCCTTACCCATGCACAGTCGACTCCCTGCAACCGTGACCCTACACCAACTGCCCCATCATCACCTGCTGCCCCTGCCACCTCTTGCGCCCACAGCCACCCCTATCTCTCTCTCATCATCACTCTCTCCTTCTCTCCCTATATCACCGCCACCCTCTCACTCTCTCACTGTCTTCCTCACTATCTTCCCCTCCTCTTTGTTGGCCGTCGGTGACCAGCAACACCAGCTCCCGACCTCCTCCCTCTCCTCCTCGGAGCACCCTCCGCGCGCCACCGCCCGAGCTCGGCAGCCTGAACTCCTCAGCGCAACAGCCCAGACCTGGGCTGTTTTCCCCCTTTCCCATCTCCTCCTTGGCCACCTCTTCTACCTCCTCTCCTCCCTGGTGTGCAGCCCCACCACCTCCGGCTATCCTCCGGGCTCCCCACCTCCTCCAGGCTACTTCACCACCACCACCTTTCCCTCACTCCCTCTCTTTCTCTCCCTAGCTGCACCCTCTACCTGGACGCTACCTCCCTCCGGTGCACCCCCTCCTACCATCTCCGCCCGGCTGGCCTCCTCCTCCACCACCAGGCCACGCCATCCCCCTCTCTCCCTATTTCTCCCGTTCTCTCTCACTCACTTTCTCTTCTATCTCTCTCATTGTTCTCTCTTTTTTTCTCTTTCTCATCTCATTCTATATTCTCTCTATCTCTCTACCTCTCTCTCACTCCGCACTCTCTCTGCATCTCTCTCACTCACGCATTTTCTCTTTCTCATCTCTCTCTCCCATTCTCTTGCTAGCTTTCTCCGCGCATTACGTGATAGCTTCGCTGGAGCCCATTCGCCACTGGAGTCCGCCGCCGTGCCCCAGACATCGTCGATAGGCGAGTACTTATTTTATTCTGGGTGAGTACCAATTCTTGATTTATGCGAGTACTTTTCTCCGCTTTCGGTATGTACCGTTATTTGTGTTTGGGCGAGTACCGTATTTGGGTGTATCTGGGGTTGTATTTGTGTATCTGGCTGCCTATTATAATTATAGTATTTATCTGTATTTTTGTATACTTTTGAGACTAACGATGGTGCAGGTATTTGGACTAACCGTGGTGCATGTTGCAAGTTTTCTAACTAAAGCCCTCGGGCAAACTAACCTTTCAGATTGCATTGTCCGAGAGACCACTCTGCAAGCTATCCTGTAGGTACTGGGCCTTATACTCTTTTGGGTTTAGTGGTAGTTTAGAAGGGTGATTTGCCAAGTTGCGGTTACTGTTTGCTAAAGCCCTCTGATGAATTATCCTTCGGGGTGAATCGTCATGAGAGACCGCTCTGTGGGCTACTTAATAGGAATTCGCTTTATATCCTTTGGGTTTCATGGTAGCTTGGCAGAGTGGTTCGCCTACTCAGTCCTGGTAGATCGCGCTGTGACTTGTTATTATTATATATGTGTGTATGTTTTGTACTAAAATTTGTGCATGTACCTACTCAGCCTTTGGGGTTAACCGCTACGTAGTTTCACTATTCAGCCTCCAGGCTTAATCGCTCTGCGGTTCTATAATACAGTCTTCGGACTTAAATCCTTCAGGTTTTCATATAGCTCCTCTGGAAGGCGAGCTGAGCGCTTAGCGCTTTACAGCTAGACTCGTCCGAGCGTAACTTTTTCACGTGCGTTACCCGGGCGTTCGTATGTCGCTTCGCCGTGCTAGCTTCACTGTGAGTGTGGCTTCACCATGTGCGTTAGAATGACGTTCATACGTCCGCTTCACTGCAAGTGTAGCCTCACCAAACGTGTTAGCATCTAGAGCTGCACGCTAGCTCCGCCACGAGCCAAGCTCCGTCGTATACCGGGCTATTGGCTGACACGACCTATCTTGCTCCAGCTTAACTTGTCCCGCCTGAATAGTTAATTAGTAGTTTAATTAATAATTGTTATTAGTATGGTTGTGAAGAGTTTGAAATGTTACTTATACTATTTTCTTATGCCATGTCACATGACCTGCCACTTCAATGATATTTTGACCACTGCATTGTTATGCTTCACCCGGTTCTGAGACCTGACATGTTAAATATCTGACTCATGATTATCATTTTTATGGGGACTTGATACCTGCTATTATGTTATACACCCAGAAATCATGTACTCCTGTATCACGCATGTTCCTCCTGTTATTATATTCATGTTAATCCCCGTAAATCGATCATCATGGACATAATCTGTAATAATTGGACAACTTACATCGGACAAGACAAGGGAAACTGATAGAATCAATATGTGTACGTGTTTATAATGGTCAAATGCGTAACTGAAACTTTGATTCTACCTGAGGGCCATTAGGGGTTTTGGTGGGGTGTACTGACACCCTTGCTCCAAATTCTATCCTTCCAGGGCATAAAATAAGACCCTTACGACTTAGCAGTCGGTTCCAGCTCAATATTGGATGTCCCTTTGCCGTTGTCCTGGGTACGCACAGGGCCCACTATAAATATAGTTCATTGATCCCCCATCAGTTTTCAATAACAAACATCGACTTACTCATATGTGGGTGTATGTGTTCTTGGACGCTGGGACACATACCTAGACATACGGGTCAGACGAGTAATAATAATAATATAAAAATATGATTGCATTTCACTTAGTATTGATTATGCTTTTTGTTGTGATTATTCTATGCTTGCATGACTTGAGTGTTGGCCCAAAGACCCAACGCTCTAGTTTTGATGATGATTAACTTATGTAGTTATCGTTTACTAATGATCTTGTGTTTATATGTTTCAGTTATTGATCAAGATCTTAGTAGGTGCTTAGCTTCAACAAAGGAGTTTTAGAGCTAACACATGCAGATTCAAGAGCTCGCGCGTCAAGATCGCATTTAGCACTCGGTTGTAGTCAAACTCATTGGATTGTGTTTGGATCGGGTCGTCTTGAAGATGAGGATCAACAAGAAGACTTCGGTTTGTTTAGATCTTGTGTAAAGATAGATAGTATTGATATGCTCAAGTTCACACACACATAAGTTCAATATGTTCAGTTTTCGGTTTAGCCGGTTATTGGATTTCAACTATACATATATATGATTTTCATGAATAGGTAGAATCAAAACAAGTTTACATGGTTTAATGTATATTAGATTTCATCTATATACATATATGCTACATATATTTAGGAAAACTTATTTTGATGATCTTATTCATGTGTTTGGAGTTTTGTATTTAACAAAACCTATTTTTGAATTTCATGTCAAAAATATAGATATATCATTTACATGTGCATTGGACTCTATCCATATACTCTATGCTTCAAAAGAGTTTAAATATCTTGTTTTTTATATTTATACAAGTTTGGGAAAAATTGGATTTTTATTTCAAAGTTTGGTTTTCAGAAAATACGGCTTTTGTTTAAAGCCATAGTTCAAATAGTTTGTAATATGTGTTGATTTTTTATCACACATGTTTGTTATTCAAATATCCTATAAAAACTTATTTTTGTGGAATTTATAAGATTTATGAGATTTTATTGGAGTTAAAATGGTTGAACTTCATGTTCTGAAATATCCCTGCCAGAACTGCTGGCGGTCGACCGGACGATCGACCGGACCAGTGGTCGGTCGACCAGAGCGGTCAACGATGTGCACAAGATACGTACACGGACCAGCCTAGAAGGCCGGTCGACCGCACGGTCGACCGCCTATAAGCACCCAACTCTCGGGTGCTGCCGGTCGACTAGGCGGTCGACCGACAGGCTATGCCCGGTCGACCGGAGGCACAACGGTCAGAAATATGACCGTTGGGCCGGTCAACCGGCCGGTCGACGGGAAGGGCAATTCTGCCATTTCTGACTTGAGAGGCTATATATATGCCTTCTCTTGGGCTGTTTTGCATAAGAATTAGAGAGCTATTTTCCCATCTTTATAAGAGTTTTACAGCAAGTTTTTAGAAGAGTTTTTATGCCAAAAAGATTTATTTTGTTTTGTTTTCAAGGGTTGAAAAAATAAAAAAAAATAGAGTCTTTGAGAATTTGATTTTGATCTTCATTTCTATCTCTATCTAGTATTTTTCTCAAGTATTTTTCTTTGTGATTTATTTTCCAAACACCTTGTTTCTCACACTTGAGCTATCATCTCTATCCTATCTATAGGATCTTGTTTTGTGAGAAAAATTGTTTGTGGTCTATTGTGATCACCAAGAGTTATTTGTGGTCTATTGTGATCACCAAGATTACAATTTGCTCTTTACTTTGGCTTTGTGCCTATCCCTCTTGTGTAGAGGTGATTTTGCTTTGGGTTTGTATTCATCTCTCTTGAGTAGAGGTGATTGTGGTGGAGTTTGGCTTTGTGCCTTTATCCCTCTTGTGTAGAGGTGATTATTGTTTTGGCTTTGTGCTTTGCCTCTTGTGTAGAGGTGGTTGTGTTGGAGAGAGGAGTTGTGTACTCCTAATTTTATAATTACAAATTTCTCGGTGGAGGTTCCCTATGTGGGAGGTCCTGTGTGGACGTAGTGAAAATTCTTTTGTGTGAAGGTGGGACGTAGAGTAGTACCTCGAACCTCGAAACATATCTCAGTGTTTGCATTTGATCCACTATCTCTAAACTCTATCTCTCTTATCTTGGATTACTTATATTGTTCATATCACTTACATGCTTGGTATTGTTTGTGCGTTCATACTTGTGTTGAACCAAGAGATCTTCATATAGCATCTTAACTCTTATTTAGAGGAATCTAGAGGAGATAGTCCAGAGCCCCTCACCGGGAATTCGGTTACACTCTTTGGTTACACATAGTGTGTTACAATTAGTTTTTAATTCCGCATCATTCATCATTACATTAGCTAATACACCTATTCACCCCCCTTTAGGTGTATTTTCATTGAGTACACGATACATTTCCCGATACACGTGTGTTTGCTTGTGAACGCCACTTGGTTTGATTTTAGGTGTATTTTACATACTCATTGGGTTATTTTCTGACTATCCTGGACCTTCCTGTCCAGATCTCGGATCTTAGACCGCAGTGGCTCCTACCGCGGAAGATCAGGATTTCCTCGAGAAGCATTCGGACTAGCCATAAATCCTTCCCGTCCTGCTGTCTTTTGACATGCTCGCAAGATTTTCACTTACAGTTTGTGAGCATCTCCCAGTCTTTTTATATTGTAAATCATACTTTTGCGCCACTTAGTGATGTAATAATGATGTAATATTAAATCATGCTCTGTAATAACTATGTACTTATACTCTTTTCTATTGGAATGTATAATACCACACAGTTTCATACTTAGGCTCCTGTTCTATACTGATGTTTAATGTACATATGCATGGTCTACTAGCCTTGTGTGTGTACGTCGCAGTAGCGTCCCCGTACCCGCGAGTTCGGGGTGTTACATAATTATTATAAGCTTATCCCAAAAAAGAATAATATACGGAAAATAATTTTGATAAAATAACGACCCTGATATGATACTTTTTTCAAAATATCAATGTTTTATTATTAGTGTCTATTACTTTTTTTTCGAGTTTCTTTTTGTGTGGCAGACTTAAAAGTTTTGTATACTAATTTGCTTAATTAGCAACTATTGATTTAGTACCTTCTAACATAAAGAGACGAGAATTTGCTCGTCACGCTTTTTTCCATCGCTACTCTTTCTTAGATTCTTTGTTGATTTCTCTTCTCCACATTCCTTTTTCCTTGGGTGTAGTAGTACAAGAATGAAAAGCTGCATTGGTGTTGCAAGTCGTAGTGAGTCATGATGTAGTTATAGGTGTTGGCTTACCTCTACAAGTGATTAATTTTGTAATCAATCAACCACCAAACACCAACCCCCACCTCCTTCTTCTTCTTGCCTACGCACCCACCTCCGATCACGGGTTGGACTTGACGATCTCGAGTCTGCCTAGGGCTCCAGCCATCTCCAATAGGAGGAGAAAGAAGAGAAAAAGATAATAAAAGAAAAAAAGAAGAGAAAAGAAGAGAAAATTGATTAAAGAAAAAATTTGGAGAAAAGAGAGGATTTTTAGGGGGTTCCTCAATTAGGGAAAGTGTGTGTGTGTGTGTGAGAGAGAGAGAGAGAGAGAGAGAGAGAGAGAGATTTCTTGGATGAATAATAAATTAAGAGAAAGAAGTATAAGTGAGGTAAATTTTTGGGGATTTTCTTTATTTTTAACAAAACTCTAGAACTCTATCTCTCCTTCTTTCTCTCTCTCGCTCTTCATTCATATAATTAATACACATACATTTGTAATTATCCTTTATCACCCTACACACATTAAATATACTTAAAGCTTAATATAATTAATTTTCATTAAATAATGATTAAATTATCGCTTCTATTCATTCTTTATATTCATATAATCAAATATTAAAATTTAATTTAAGGTTAAACAATTTAGGTGTTACACTTTTGATGTTTTAGCTGAAGCTCGTATTATTTCTGCTTGCACATCTATTGCTCTAGATCATATTGTTATCACTATGTCTGATGGTTCGTGTAGTTTAGATTTGTAGTTTTTAGAAGTCTTGTCTTGATGGTGGTTTTGTTTATAGTATTTATCTTTATTAGAATTTGTCAGATGGAGTGCGTTTTCTGTAGGAGGTGATGGTTATGTTTATCTTAATTGTATGAACTCTTTTGTGGACTTTTCTATTTATGTATTATATCTATATGTTATGATTAGAGTTTGCTCCATCTAATGTTGTCAAACAGAAACAAAGGAAAAAAGAAAAAGAAAAAGAAAAGAAAAGAAAAGAAAAGTTTGTAGTTGAAAACTGAAACTAAAGGCTTGTTTGTTTTGTTGCAGCTGAGAAAAAGAGAGGGGAAGAGATGAGAGAGAGCCAATCATCAACTGACACATGAGTCTCTCCCTCATGTTTGTTTACTGGAGGAAGAAATTTTCTTCCTTCGAGTTAGAGTTAAAGGATCAAGGTGAGATAGAGACAGAGGAGAGGAGAGAGAATGGGCCGGTGGGGTTTTGTTTTTTTTGTTTTTTGTTTTTTCCCCTCTCCTCTCTCTCTCTCTCTCTCTCTCTCTCTCTATTTCCTCCCCCAATCAAACATCAACGACAGAAGAGGGGAACCTCTTTTCATTTCCTCCTCACTCCTCTCTTCGTCTTCCTTCCAACGGGCATACAGGCCGTAAATAGGCAGAACAAAAGATGCTTTTCAATCTCATTGGATTTGTCCCCAGTTTCGATAATTGAATGTTGTGATGTAAGCCCACGGACAATTCTCAAGAGGAAAGAGAGAGTGAAAAACAAAAAAAAAAAAAAACGGTTCATATTGTTCTCAAAAGAAAAAAAAGAAGGGCTTCATAGTTTATGGGTGTGATCAGTGAATTTTGTACCCTTAATGTTGCGTTGCAGGGGCATCTCTACAGACCTCTCCCCCTCATCTCCATTCTCTTATGACTTTTCCTCGTCAAAATTTTCTTCAAAGAAAATTTCTCTCTTCTTCTTCTGCTTCTTCTTCGTTCTCTTCTGGTCAAAACCCTCTTAAAACCCTTACTCCCTCGACCCTTGTTAAGCTCGGCATCACCCCATCCATCAAATCCCTAAACCTCCTCTCTTTCCTCCTCAAATTCCAAAAGTCCAATCTTTTGCTCCATCTCTTCTCCCAAATCTCCTCAAACTCCGTCAGAATCAGTTCCCGAACCTGCTCCTTAGTTGCCCGTTGTCTTCTCAAATCCAACCGATTCGAAGAAGCTGAAACACTCATCTCCCACACCCAAAATTCGATTTTGTTCCAAGAAAAGGCCTTTGGGACTCTATAATCCAATGTCTTTGTGTCGAAGGAGAAAACCCGGAAAGGGCATTCTCTTTGCTGAATCAGTGTGTTTTCCCCCTCTTTCACCACATTTCGATCTATGGTTCTGAAATATAGCTCTCAGGGTAAGATGGAAAGAGCAATCGAGGTGTTGCAGCTAATGAGGAGTGAAAATATCGGATACCCATTCGATAATTTCATATGTAGTTCCATAATTTCTGGGTTTCGTGGCATTGGGAAGCCAGAATTAGGGCTCGAATTTATGAGGAAGTTGAGAAAGAACATGTATTTTGGCCTAATTTGGTTACTTGTACAGCTGTTGTTGATGCATTGTGTAAAGAAGGTAGAACTGATGAGGCTTACCATTTGGTTTGGGCAATGGAGGGTAAAGGAATAGTTTTGGATGCGGTTTTGTACAGTTGTTGGATATGCGGATACTTGAAGAAAGGGGTTCTGATGGAGGGACTTCAAAAGCATAGGTTGATGGTGCAGAATGGAATAGTGCCAGGATGTAGTTAGTTACACTAATCTCGTTGATGGTTTGTGTAAAGAAGGTAACATTGAGAAAGTGACCGGGTTCTTGAGTGCGATGGAGAAGAATGGAACGAAACCTAATTTGATTACTTATACTGTTCTTTTGCAGGGCTTTTGCATGAGAAGCAAGTTGGAGGAGGCATTTTGTGTTTTAAAAACGAATGGAAAATTTGGATTTGGTTATAGACGAGTTTGTGTATGCCATTTTAATTGATGGGCTGCGTAGGAGACGGGATGTGGATAGAGTTTTTAAATTGCGTGAAGAAATGGAGAGGAAAGGAATCCAAGTGGGTTCAGTTGCATACAATACAGTTGTAAATGGTTTGTGTAAAGCTGGCAAGACCAGCAAGGCGGGTGAGATATCAAGAGGTTATGTTGGTGATAATTTCACATATAGAACATTGTTGCATGGGTATGCAATGGAAGTGGATGGAGTGATGGATACAAAGAGGACGTTGGAGGAAAGCGGTATTTGTATGGATGTTGTAACATGTAATGTACTTATCAAAGCGTTATTCATGGTAGGCATGATTGAAGATGCATTATACTTTTCAAAGAAATGCATGATAAGGGACTAGTTGCAAATTCTATTACTTATTGTACAATGATTGACGGGTTATGTAAAATAGGGAAGATGGAGCAGGCACTAGAGGTGTTTCTGGAATATATAGGAGAATTTTGCCCCTTACAGGTGCTGCTTGTCATGTGTGTATAAGACGAGGGCTCTGTAAGGAGCACATGGTGGAAATGGCTGTTAAAGTGTTGAAAGAACTTGCTAAAAGTAATCTTGTTTCTGATTCTATTACTTACAGGAAGTTAATCGAGGCTCAATTTATAAGGTAATGCGAAGGTGTTCTGAAGTTTATTCACACAATTGCCAAGATAGAACTTGAATTGTTCACTTCTATTGCAACGATGTGTTGATATTCTTGTGTAGGAAGGGATGCTCTACGGCTGCTTTGGCTGCCTGCATATTCATGGGAAGGAGACGTCCGTCAGTAATGAACAAATCATATTATGTTCTTCTCAAATACCTCATCCGCGGTGGAAATAAAATAATTACAGAACTAGTAATGTGTGACTGCATTAAAGTAAATGGACCTTTAGGACCGAGGATGACAAGCATTCTGTTCCTTTATCTCTGCAAGAAAATGTTGAAGAATCCATGAGGTCCTAGCTGATAAGAACAAAAAAGACATCAATGTTGGCATTTTGACAACCGTTCACACTCTTAAGAAGGAAGGCAGATCTCCGGATGCACTTAATTTTCTTATGGAACCTGAGCCAAATGGTGCTACAATAGATGTTGTTGTCTATTCTATTGTAGTGGATGGACTCTGCAAGGAAGTACATATTGAAAAGGCACAGGATTTTTGCGCAAGCATGAGAAGTAGGGGGATTCACCCAAACAATGTTGTTTACAATTCTGTGATTAATTGTCTGTGCTGGCTGGGTTGTCTGGTTGAAGCTTTGAGGATTTTTGATTCTTTGGAGACCAACTATACGCTTCCTACAGTTGTTACTTATGCTACTCTTATCGGTGCTTTATCTAGGGAGGGGTTCTTGGAAGATGCTGAACAGTTATTTAGAAGAATGATTCTTAAGGGCATAACTCCAAATGCTCGAACTTATAACTCATTGATATATGGATATTCCAGTTTCAGATTGATAGAGAAAGCCCTCGAAATTCTTTTGGAATTAGAACAAAGTGACTTGCAACCAGATGCTTTTGCAACCAGTGCTGTAATAGGTGGCTATTGTCAAAAAGGTGACACACAAGGTGCCTATGGCTTCTTCAATGAATATAAAAGAAGAGGTCCTTCTCCTGATTTCTTGAGTTTCCTGATTTTGGTCAATGATCTGTTTATTAAGAGAAGAATGAAAGAAGCGAGGGATGTTCTGAGGGATACGCGTCAGTGTGTAGTGGTCGTGGGTCTAATAGATAGAGCCGGTGATGAGCAGCATGTTGAGTCTTTAGTTAGTCTCCTCAATCTTTTCTGCGAGCAAGGGAGAATCCAAGAAGCCATTTGTGTCCTCGGTGAAGTAGGATCAGAGACTTTCCCCTCATGGAGGTCTAACACCAGCAATAGACTTAAACAACTCAAGCAGCTGCAGAAATGGGGTCTTTGGATAAAATTGTTGAGGAGAAGGTTCCTGCAAGGAGCAACACCCTTGTGGCGCTTGAGTCTGTTCCGCAGCATGTTGTCGTCAAGTACAAGGGCATCCCCATCAGAATTTGGAGCTCCATGCTGTTCTTACTTTGTGCTGAAACAATGCACATGCGGCAGGTAGGCTAAATTTGCTAGTCTATTTTGAGTTTTTTTGTCAGTTTTGTTTGTGCTCCCTTGAGATACGCTCATTTTTTTGGATTGGACCTCATTTAATATTGAGCCTGTTAAATAGATTTTTTTTTTTTTTTGCTTTGACAGGTTTATGACAAGATATGAAATTTGGGTGTTACATCTGCTGAAAACAGATTATTGTTATCTCCCCTCTATATTATGATTATTATTATTACATCTATGTATGATTTATTTCAGGATTTTCTTCCCTCTGTGTGTGGGTTTTTTTTTTTTTTGGTTCGTACGTGTTTCAGCGCGCGCCTGTGCATGTTTTTTTTTTGGGGGAGAGGTGGGGTTTTTTTTTTTTTTTTGGGGTGGGGGGGTTGGGGGGGGGGGGGGTAGCTAGCTGTTCTTTATTTCTTCAAATTTGTGATGCCAATGATATTAGCATCATATCTTCTTCTCCAGACAAAATTGCTTTACTTTTCTGTTTTAATGTATGTTTGTATATTTAAAGTTTAATCATTAATTCCCTTCAAGTATCCTGGGAAAATGAACAGGTTTGCAGGAGTCTGTCAATCTGTGTTGCACAAATCAAGCTTACCTTATTGCCGATAAAATATGTGATGATGATCATTTCATGGAAGTTCGAGGCAAAAATCTTTAGTACAGGTAAGATGACTCTGACTAGCGTACTTTCGGATTGCATTGTATTAAGAATTCTAAATTTTCTGTGCTTTACTTTGGCAAATTCTAATTACCTTGTGAATTAGCAGCTTTATTTTTCTTCTGTTAGGCTAATATGAGATCTGTACGTTAATCCTGAAATAATTCAATCACCCCTCACTATTCCAAAAATAACCCCACCCTTTTCTTCTTTCAAGCCCTGAAAACCCTAACTCATTCCTTGTCTGTTTCCGATCTGAGCTGATCATTCTCATCCAAAAATAAGGCTTTATGGATTTTCCATTAATAAAATTCATCGCACAGTCAAGCACCATGGCTTTCCTGACTTTAAAAGTCCCTTTCGACATTTGGATTTTATTGAGCCACATTACATTCCTCGGAAAGAGCAAAAAAACAAAGAGAGAATGAAGGCTCCTTTGCCAGAAAAAGAAGTAGAGAAAAGAGGAGGCCGAGGTGGTCATGGATAGCTTTTAAGAGATGGATGGGATCAAGGAAGAAGAAAAAGAGAATGGGGAGCAATAGGTTTGGGAGAAGCCGGTGAGCCCGCAGAGAAGAGGGTCGTTGAGTGGAATCCTAAAGACAAGGGGGTTGAGAATGATGATGGTGAAGATGAGAAATGCTTTCTCGGTGGCCCCGTGTTCGAGGATGAGGAAAGAGAGAGATTGCCTCATTGATATTCTAACAATAGTGTTGGGAAGGAAGTAACACACAAATTAGAGATGATGTCCTAGTGAAAGTGAAGTGCCATTATCTGCAAGCCAGAATTAATCATTGAGGTATACTTTTTTTTTTAATCTCAATGATGATATATATGTAAAAGATGGAGAGGACAACCTCGCGCTATTGGGCGTATCTTGGAGTTGTTAGAGATTTGTGATCTTGAGCTGTATTTCACTTCTTAATGGTTTTTTAGAGTAGAAAGTACTTCATTTCTCCAGAGGTTGGTCACTTGTCAAGGAGAAAGAAATTTCAGGTTTAGAACTGTACTATGATTTGTCTTAGTAGCTTATTCTTTCTTTGCTTGTTTACCTCTGATGTTGGAATGAATGTAGGGGGACATCATCAGCCAGGAGTACTTGTTGTCCTTCAAATGTTTGAAAGATGAACCTGCTCCAAATGCTGCCATAGACAAATTAGATCCTAATTTGAAGGATCTATATCTAGATAAAAGAGCGAGCTTTCATTACTTGACATATTTTCTGGTGGCGACACCATGTCTACTAGTTTGTGCTTTGGGACAAACTTGGCTAGAGTTAACCTTAAACCACATTGGACTGTTGATATAAACACCTCTATGCATGTGAAAGTCTCAAGATCAATCACTTTGAAACAGAGGTTAGAAATGAGAAGGCCGAGGATATTCTAGTAGTTATATTTGAATGAGATATGTGAATGAGAAAACTATGCCAAAGATGAATGAGTGTGCTCACTCTCCCATTGATGATGTGGAGCCTGAAGATAAATTAATATTGCCATCAAGTTGATAAGATTGTCTATGGGAAAATTGACAAAATTTATAAAAGGTACCCTAAAATTCAAGGTTTGATGGAAGGACCACGTTCCAAGTGAAGACACTTGGGAGCCGCTACATAGTTCAAGCGTGTACCAAAAGCGAATAAAGGATTTTGTATTTTGGGGTTTACAAGAGGAGTATTCAATTCTGCCACTACCTAGCATTGTTGATGTGATTCGCAGACGGCCTCCATGCCAAGAAAACTGAGTTTAATCAGTTTAGGCAAATAGACAATCTTTTTAATGATGTTTTTTTATTGAAATTGTTAAGTTTCTAAAAAAAGTTTGTCTTCATGGATAGTATAGTGGATATATTGAAGTTAGTTCGAGGATATTCAGGGTGATATGCGCTAGCCAGCTTGTAGCTTTGAGATACCAAACAAGGTTCAAGATCCTAGTTGCAGGAAACTACAGCGTCTCTCAATATAGGACGAGGGTATTTCTAGGGGGTGCTTATCCAATTTGCCTCAATTTTCATTACCTATGCACAAGGTGGTTCCTCGTGGTGCTCCTTCAGTCAAGTTTGAGTCTCGTGTCATTGCATGTGATGATAGTCAGCAACAAGATCTTGAGAAGGCATAATGATTTTTTAATGCCATCTCTGATCACCCTCCTGTTGAAAACGATGAAAAACCAGAGATGAAATGAATTATGGGAGGGAATCCAAGGATAGATCTCAGCGTTTTATTCATCTTGGTCATATCAAAATGGTACATTCTTCATCAACTGTAGAGAAGCCTGCTCCAAGTAATAAGCTTTTTTATTACAGGCCTCTTCGATTAAATGAGGATGGTTACCAATGCATATGCGGAGTCCCCAAGTGTAAGGGTGCAAAGTTCAGAAATTTGCCAAGTGTGATGGTTGGTTCTGGTAATTTGACTTAATGAGATCCAAATATTGAAAGACTTTTAAACTTGAGAAATCCATTGGTCCCTACATAAGCTTTATTAATGAAAAATAATAAAGGTCTTTTGGACGTCTTTGGTGAGGTGAAACATTTCCACAATGGTAACAAGAGCTGAACTTCACAACGAGATCATTATTCATCAACAGCAGAACAGAGTGCTATGTTCAAGAAAATACAACACCACACGGATTTCTTTATTATTACAAGTTGTTTGGAGTTGTCAGAGAAAGGTAGAACCAAGTTGACAATGTTGTTGCACTACCTATATTCACGGCTCTGGGATACGCATGTGGGGTGGCATATCTTGGAAGGCTAATGAAGAGCCTATCCTATCTCTGCCCCAAAATTTTCCCATAAAATTGTATATTTGTATTTATTGGATGAGGTGCATCAATTTCAGATGAGATTTTACTGAAGGGTAATTTTCAATAGTGTTATCTTTGTGGGGCTGAAGCCTTAGATATTTTTCTACTTGCTCATCCAAGCCATCAAACTTTTTAGGCATGCATATAAAGGTTAGTGATCCTGACATCTCAAACTGTACCCATTGTTAATCTTTTCTAAAAAACAGTATGCTAATTGATCTAGTGTTTATATGCGACAAAATTAAGTACTAGAGGGTTGATCTGATTAGCGTGGTTCAAATTGTAATCTCATGAGAAAACACTGTCAATGAATTCAAACTGTCATCTGTAAAGAAAAACATTGCTTGCCTTCATAGGATTGCTACACAAAGGAGAAGAATAACTCCATTCCTTGGTTAAATACCCAAGGATCATTGAAGATCCTAAAGGATTGCTGAAGCTTTTAAAGAACATTTCTCTAGGATTTTTGGTTTCTTCCAAAAACCTTGTAACTAATGTGACTGGGGATATGTTTATGGAGAAGAGAATAATTTGCAAGCATTAGCGGACGCTTTCACCTTGGAAGAAGTCAAAGAAGTCAGCTTTGGGATGTCACCAGAAAAGGCTCCAGGTCTTGATGGGTCTTATTTTTTTTTTTTCCTGAACAGTTTTTGGATTTAGTGGTTGCAGATATTATGGCATTGTTATGGGAGATGGATTTAGGAGTTGGGGATTTACAAAGATTAAATCATGCTTTGGTTAGCCTAATTCCTAAGGTGAAAGGTGCTTCTAAAGTAGGAGAATTTGGGCCTATTACATTGCTTAACTGTGTCTTCAATTTTTTTCCTCAAAATTTTGGCTAATAGGTTAATGTTTTGGTCGACATTCTCAAACTTCTTTTGTTAAGAGGTCTATATTGGATTGCATAGTAGTATCGCAGAATGTCATGCAAGGAAGGATGTAGGAATGATAATCAAAGTTGTTTTGGAAGGATTATGGTATAGTTGAATGGGAAACTTTTGGAAGAAATGTTGATTGCAAGAGGTTTTGGTTCTAAATGGGTCTACTGAATCATGAGCACACTAAGGGGCAATTAATTATCAGTTTTGATGAATGGTGCTAAGGGCGATCTCATCAATTGTTGGAGGGGGTTGAAGCAAGGGGACTCTTTGTCTCTCTTTTGTTTGTTCTTCTGACTGATGTCTTTTCTGGATGCTCAACAAAGCTAAAGAGGTCTTTCTACTTGAGGGTTTGGGTGGGAGTCATGATCATATAGAAACTTTGAATTTGTAATATGCTCATAACACCTTTCTTTTTTGTTAGCCTTCCACTATTCAGTTGGCAATTATGAAGTTTTACTTATTAGCTTTTGTGTATGTCTCTGGCTTAGTAGTTAATGTTCATAAAACTCAATTATTGCTAGTTTGGGGATTTTTTTGAATTAGATCAAGCTTTAACTGACGGTTTCAATTGTAACATGTTATGAAGCACAGACACTTTAAAGTGAGTGACATGTCCGTGTCAGACACATGTCGGATACCGACACTTGCAAGACACTTGCACGACACGTATTGGACACTCAGATGCGGTGTCGGATTTTAAATAATCATAAAATCACGTATCGGCACCGTGTCCAACGTTGTGTCAGCATCAAATAAAATTAAAGACCATGTATTAGATATCTAAAAATTACATGTCGCTTAAATAAACATTAAAAAAAATATCGTTCTAACATAAGTAAATATGTTAGTAAAATTTACACACATCACGAATTAGGTGAGGTATTAGTTAGATTTTATTTTGTTTTTCATCGTACCTTTAATAAAACTAATTATTCATATTTGATTATTTTTTGACAAGTTAATTATTCATTATTCTATTCACATAGGTAGAGTTGTGTAGAAATGTCTACTTCGGAAAGTACTGTTAAAAAAGTAGAAGACAATGCACCTCTTTGAAAATATGTAGAGAAAATCGAAAAATTAGGAACATGGGGAGAAAATTTATCTATATATAATAATAATAATAAAATATTGCTTACCGTGTTCCCGTATTTTTTTTTTGAATTTGTCGTGTCACGTGTCCGACACCCGTGTCCGTGTATGTTCTACATAGGTAATTTGACAACTTTCCCACTTTATTTAGGAGTTCCTATTAGAAGTAAGGAAGTTGTTTAAAAAATAGAAATATTACCCTCAACTCTCAACTCAACTTAGAGTTTTGGTGTAGTGGTAGGGACTTAAATATGATATTAGAGCAACCCGGGTTCAATATTTTTTTCAAAATGGATTAAATAGTGTTGCGCAAACACCCAAGTTTTAGCCCATAAGAAGGGCACTCAACCTGTGAGGGTTGTTATAAAAAAGTGGATTAAATACTGTTGCACCCAGGTCCTGTTGCACCCAGGTTTCATCCCATAAGAAGGGCACTCGACCTGCTAGGGTCTTATATATTAGAAGAAGGGTGCTAGACCTGCAGGGGCCTATTATATTAGAAGAGCTTTCTTATGAAGGGTTTTAATACTTTTTTCAAGAATTCACTCTTTGGTGACTGGGGAGAAGTTTGCAGACCTAAGGAGAAGGGAGTTAGGAATGTTGAATTTAAATCTTATGAACATTTTATTATTAAGCAAATGGGTGTGGAAGATTATCAGCAACCTTGAGATGCGTTGGCATGAGATAATTATTAGAACTTATTACAAGAGACATTCTCTTTGAAGGTTTGGAGATATGACATCAGGTCTTTTTGTCTTCAGATTTTGGAGGGGAGTGCTTAAATGTAGAGCTTCCTTTCCAACTGGGATTAGATTGGAATGTGGATCTGGGGAGACTACTAGTTTTTGTAGTTGGGTTGGGGAATTAGCGTTGGCTTTAGTGTGTCTAGGTCTCCTTGGTTTTGCTTTTACAAGATGAAGCCAATGGCTTGCTTTTCGCTACTCTATCTTCTTCCACCAAGAACAGAAGGTTATGGAGATGGGAGGAGGGTCCTTTCAATGTAAACTCTTGTTACAAATTTCTTAGATTTGGGGGATGCAAGTGTCATATTGCAAAGGTGCTCTGGAAGTGCAATGTTCCACCTAAACTCGAGATCCATATGTGGCTTATTGTGAAAGAGAGGTTTGTTACCAAGGATGTTTTGGAAAGGAAAGAGGTTGATAAAGGGAGTGGTTGTGTGCTTTGCAACAAGGGTGGATGAGACTCCTAACCACTTATAGGTTGGATGTTCTTTCATTAGAGATGTGTGAAATAATTTCAGAAAGTCTTTTTCTGTTAGGGGTTGGCTAGGGTCTCTAATTTCCTTTGGGTCTTCTTGGAGAAGGAAAAGGGTCAGAAAGAAGGTTCCAAAGTAATGTGATGCATTCATATTTGCTCTTTTTTGAAAAATATGGGAAGAAGAAATAGCAGAAATTTCAAGCAGCTCTACTCTTTTTCTAATGATGTTGAACAAGATATTAGTCGACTACTTGAATTTTAGGCCGTTGTGAAAAAGAGGAGGCAAGAACGAAGCTTGGGAGGAAGGTGTTGTCTTGAAGGCATTACAACCACTGTTTTAAATATCGGCCGAATTGGTCGAGATATCGTCTGATATCTCATTTTTTGTCTGCTGCCCATACGATATGCGAAAATCGTTCGCTTTATCATTTGCAGTAAATATTGGCGATAAATTGCCCGATATCGAGCAATTTATTGCCCGAAATATCGTCCAATATGAAATAACTTATTTATTGCACGACGACGTGCAAATGTACATTATTTTTTACTATTTTTACATGCATATTACATCATTTTTATTAGGTAGATGATATCTATGACACTAGACTAACTTTTAGTTATCAATATTTCATTATATATTTGTCTGATATGAAAGCCCGATATGCGCGTGTATCCTCGATATCCGATATGAAAAAACCCCATCCGATACGATCCTGACATCCGATATTTAGAACCTTGATTACAACTTGCATTATGTTTGGCTACTTTGCCTTTTTTGTTTTGGATATGTAATTATTCTATTGTAATAACTCTCATTTCATAATCGCAAGAGGTCCTCTGACCTCATCTTGTAAGACATTTTTTCTCATATGACTCATCCATTTTATTTGACACAAATGTGACATATAATAGGATGAAATAAATTAGTAACTATATAAATGATTAAAAGGTAGTTTTTCATTTGTTGGTTATAACCACATTGATGGAAGGTGTTATAAAGAAAGTCCTTTCCTACACATATGAATACTAGTCATTTTGTTTTCTTCCATCAAGAAAGACAAGGGATATGGAGTAGGCAAGAAGAAGTCATGAAGTGACAAAGATCTTGGGTATTTTTTTCATCTACTTCAAGTGTTATAGGATTACCGTGTTCATACAATTGAACATGGCTGAAGGTATATTCTATACTCATGTTTTGTGTGCGCATGAAATTAGTTTGTTGTATGTATAATATACTATTAAGTAGTTGTTCAGTCAAGTTTATTGTCAACATCAGAAATTTCAATTTCTAATATTTGATATCAGAGCATGTAATTATGATTGTTTAATCTAGAATTGTCTTCTAGATTATGTATATGTTTAAATGATTCATAGATCGTTTAGTTTCTTTTAAATCATGAATCATGTTCATTTAAAAGTAGAGAAATCCATGATTATATTCTCTTTATGTTTTCAGTCATGCTTGTGAGTTTTCTCATTGTAGTTGTAAAGAATATTGACTACAGTTCATCAATTTATGAACTACAAAACTGTGTTTGGTTGTAACTTTAGGCCTATTCTTGTATTGATACTCTGTATCTATATACCACTGCGTTCGGATTGAAGTCTTGTTTCCAACACATCTAATATGGTCTTAGTCGGAGGTATGTAGTGAGAGATAAGGCTGAAATGCTACAGGCTGCGCATATTTTCAGACTGCGTAGATATTTTAATCTGTAGGTGTATGAAGTAGCCACAACTTTCATGTATCCTATATATTGGTTGATATACATGTATAAATGTTTGAATATATTAAAAAGTATTGTGTTTAATTTTTATGATTATCTACTTTGCCCACATGAAAGTAGGTGTTTGTAGAAATTCAACAGATTAAAATAGCAAGATACTTGTAACGATTGAATTCTTATGCCCATAGGTATAGTTTTCTTCTTTATCGAATCTAACTCCACTAATTTTAAATAAAGATATCATAGTGAATTTAATGCATGCTAACACTTTTACCCACAAGAAGGTTTAAATTCACTGGTGAAACATATGTTGTTTTAGTTTCAATAAAGTTAATTTGTCGTGTTTTTAATTTTCTGCTTCAATTTATGATATGCAGTGACGACACCCGTTTTACTTATTACTGATGTTTACATGTTATGTGGTGATCATTGTTTGGTGGGAAAAAATTGAAGATCGAGGTGTAAATTCTTTATCTGATTGTAAAGAAAATTACAACGGATCAATAATCCTTTTACAAGAGAGGGGAGATATTCAAGCTCAAATCTCTCCTTTATTTAGTGCCGGGTTCTTGACGTGGCGATGGAAAGTGAATCTTGTTTTCCATTGACCGGGTGAACGTCAGGACCTCTTGGGAATCCTTTCTTTGGATGGAGGACGAAATAACACAGTTTCTGTCCAATAAGAATCTCAAAGAGACTGTAGGCAAAAATAACTTGTACGCAGCAAGTTAGAAGAGTTGAACTCTCTCTTTCTTTTAGTTAGAGATCTTGGTCATTCTATGGCTTACAACCGAAGCTCTTCTGACCAAAGACTTTTCCGACCCCTCTTCTATAGCAAACTGGGTTATTTATAGAGTTTCAGGGGGTAAAAGTGTCCCCTAAAAACGCTCCATAATGGGGGTTAACTCCCTCATTACGTGGGCAGTAATTGACCCAGTAATGAGGGCAGTTATAACCGAGACGCGGACTTTGGGCCTCACATTTTTCCATTGAGGTGATGCTTGAGAAATGCGAGCTTCAAATTCTGCGTCAAGTTTCACGTGAGACGCGGGCTTTGGACTCTGCGTCTTGGTACTGCTGTAATGCTGAGACGCGGCTTTCATGCTCCGCGTTTGCAGTGATGTTGAGACGCGGGTTTCAACTAGGGGTGAGCATCGTCGGTTCGGTTCGGTTTTTGCTAATTTTTGCAAAACCGAACCGAACCGATTAGACTTAGTAACCGAACCGAACCGAATCGACTCGGTTCAGTTCGGTTTTCGTTTTTTCGGTTAGGTCAATATATTGCAATCATTTCTTACATTTTTTAATCACCATTATATTATCATCCTTTAATATTATAATCTCAAATATCCATTACCCAAATTAGAAATAAGAAAAAAATTCTAAGCTTAATGTGAATTGAAAATTTCATATTCTAAAACTTTTACACCGTATTTGAGCTCTTATATTAAAACTCATATAATTATTACTAACTTTTAATGATAAGAATGAAAAAAAACTATATTAATATAAATATTATTCTCAATTGTGATGGTGTACTTAATATGACTTTCATGTATTCAACATAAAAAAGATGGTATTACTAAAACTAATGAGATAAGCTTCCACCAGTTTTTATTATGAACTATATGATTCACTAAATTGAATTTGAGTAGGTTAATATATAGGGTGAGAAATTCGGTTCGGTTCGGTCTGTTCGGGTTTTGGAACACAAAACCGAAACCCGACCGAATTAGAGCGGTTCGGTTCGGTTCGGGTTCGGGTTTCGATTTTTGGTCGGTTATTTCGGTTATAACCGAACTCTGCTCACCCCTAGTTTCAACCCTCGCGTCTTCGGCTGCGCTGGTGGCGATGATTAGCCTTGCGTCTGGAGTTTGGATTCTGCTTTTTGATGACTTGTCTTCAGTGATTTTTTGACAGCCTACAGAACCCCCTCTAAAGTTTTCGATATTCCGCAGTCGATTGGGACGGATTTCGAAATACTTTGGACTCTGATTGAATTCATACTTCTCATGATTAGACTAACAATCATTTGAGATACTCTGAGCTTGATCTTGTCTGGAGTATGGTCTTCGTGAGTGTACTGTAAAACCCTTTGAAGCCACCAGAGCTAATCGTGGTGAGAGTCTAGATACGTTGTCCAGACCTCCTCAATGCTCTGAGCTGATTGTTGGTGTACTGTTGAACTAGGGGTAAACAGTCGTCTACTTATGTCAGTGTACTGTTGAACTGATTTGCAGAAGAAAGACTGAATGCAAGTCTTATAGACGCAGGGGTCATGTTGCTTTAGAGACGCAGTCCTCACTCAGAGTAAGGACGCATCTATTAATTTGCTGAAGAAACGCGGCCTTTGGAGGGACGTGATCTTTGAAGTGAAGACGCAGCTCTCACTCTGTTGACTAGGCGCGACTTTGGCCTTGTTGAAGAGGCGCGACCTTTGGAGAGACGCAGTTTTTGTTAAACGCGAGTCCCGCGTTCTGGACGCGTTGCACATGTCCGGCGGAGTTGAGGGGACATCCTTCCTTTGACGCGCGAAATTCGCGTCGCATTTAAGACGCATGCCACGCGTCGGGCGGGGATTAGGCCTCGAGACCTGCGCCGCGTATCTCTGCAAATCACTGTGCCTATAAAATACAACAGTCTTTCAAGAGTCATCATTAGACTCTTCTTCTTTTTCGCTGAGCTTTTTATCGAGGGTTCAGAAGAGCTTAATGCTTTTTCCATTTTCATCGTCTTCAACACTGATTTCACGATTGCGATGGCACCAAAAGCCAAGCATGTTGCTTCGTCCTCAAGTGCTGCTGCCTCTGAGACTCAAATGGGCGGTCCTTCCGCGCAGGAGGCCCCCATTTCAGGTAGTAAAACCATCTGATCTGGTTTCTGCCATTGAAGAGGCTTAAAGAGTTCTCTTAACTCTTAAGTCTCTTCTGAATGTGAACCACTAACGCGAGGCTCATGCCCGTGTTTGATTTTCATACGCAGCTCTTGAATTGGTATGCAAGACGCGGGTTTGACGACTTCCGCTCAACTTGAGTTCGTATCTTGTTTGTTAAACGCGAGCCTCGTTGAGCCCTGCGTTTTGAGCTCAATACTCAGAATTTTTCTAAGTATGGGAGGTTTAGACGCGGACTTCATGTGATCCTTGAGTCTTTAAAGCTAGGCGTAGGTTTTACTGAGTCTTGCGTCTGAGTCCGATACTTAGAAATTTTTCTAAGTTATGAAATTTGAAATGCGGGCTTCATGCAAGCCTCGCATTTTTGAGTCTAGACGCGGATTTGTGTTTTTTTTAATAAATGGGGAGCGGCCTTCAGGTTCATGAAAGGACGAGGATCCATGGATGCGGCCTTTATCTGCAGTAGAGACCCGGTTTTGGGGTCGTAACTACAACCACATCAAGAATGACGCGCGTTTCTCAGCTGGTTAGTGAGGACGCGGCTCTGACTAAATGGAGACGCGATTCTGGTCCCTTGAGAGGGCGCAAACTCGGGTTGTACTGACTTCATGATTGAGACGCAGTTTTAGGACGCAGCCTCCAAGTCTTGTGAATGGGTGTGAACTCATGACGCAACCCTAAATAGTCGTGGAGAATAGCCCCAACTTGCTGAGGAGACGCGGCTCTGAACCACTTCAGGAGACACGGTTGTGACTTTTTCAACAGGAATAAAAGGAACGCAGCCCTCAGGTCTATGAAAGGTCGCGGACTTGTGGACACGACCTTTGAGTCTGCGCCCATGTAGCTTCCTAAGCGTCACACGCAGCCCGTCTTAAAGATCTTGTTGGATCTTTTAATGCCAAATTGGCGTTGACGATTAGGGACTTGTGTCCTTCGATGTTTCCGAAGTGGCAATCTACGCGTCAGTTCCTTATTGGACTTGATGTAGTGCGAGAATTAAGACTGATGGCTTTTATTTTCATGTCATTAATTGTAAGTCTTATGGCTTGCCTATAAATAGGCCTCATCCCCCTTAACAGTCTATTTGTTAGACTGTTTCCCTTTGAGAGCATGCGCTCTGAGGGTCTTCGTCTTGATTTGTCTATCTTCCCTTCAAGGAGATGTGTTCCAATGAACAGCAAGAACTCAAATCTTCCATGCTTTCCTTTAATCTTTTCCAAAGATTATCACTGTCAAGTGATTTCAAGATCAAAAAGCATCGCCTTAAGTGCTTTTACGGTCGCGCCTTGATGCATAAAGTTCAACTTTTAGAGAATTCTTCTCGGCGTAGGAACCAGTTGTCACCATGAAATACTCAGTCTTTCTGAGTTTCTGTCTTCCTATCCATTGAAGAAACTCGATCTCTTGATCTCTTCTTGAAGTCTGATTGATGTGCCCTTGTTCGAAAGTCGCGTCTTTCAGGCTGCTTGATGAAGAGATCTGGCTGACTTTTAATTCTAAGTCACAAGTCTTTTGACGCGAGTGTGACAAACTCTGTACTTAGATCTTGAAACGCGAGTTTTATACATAAAGCCCGCATTGAGGCTCTTAACTTAAGAGAATTTTAACTCTTTCAAACCTCTGGACATAAATGTGGCAACCTCTGTTTCTCAAACGCGGGTGTGGTGAACTATGCGTCTGGGTTACCTCGCGTCTTTTATCTTGGACGCAGGTCTGACACCAAACTGCGTTCAGATCTGCACTGGCCAACTCCGCGTCTGAAGTTCACAACTTCAATCGCGTCTGCTCTTCAGCTTTTCTGTTTCTGTCTTAACAGAATTTTAACTTTTTAATTTTTTGCTTCTTGCAGGTTCTGGGAGCCTCAGCCAGTCTTCCGCATCTTCGCTGGGCTCTTGGGAGAATATTTTGATCGGCGAGCTTGTTCGATCGGCGAGCATTCAGGGAATCAAAGCTCTTGTTCATTGGCGAGGAGGATTCCCGCGATTAATGACATCCATCAAGGCCTTATTGGACATGACGCACCAGCAATGCCCCGGGTTTGTCATGGTCACAGTGGGTATGGTGGTGGGTATGGTCCTCTTGCAGGTCACGGAAAGAGGACGTCACCTGTAAAGTCTCGGATCCTCCCTTCACCAATCTTACCCCCAGAAGTGACATCGACGAAAAACCTATGTTCATTAGATGACTTTCTGGTGGTGGAGATGTTCATCAATGAAGGATTACGGCCCACACCAGTTGGTCGGGTGGAATCAGAATGTTCTGCATTTTGATCTCGAGAAATACCATTGTTCTCGGTTAGCGATGAGCTTCTTCAATGTTTACATCATGCATCATGGTGTAATCAGCATCCGATCATCTCAACACTGATTAACTGCGATATGTCCAATGGAGGAAGAAAGTGATCTTTCTTTGGCGCTCTTCTAAACATCTTGTATTTGGAGCGGTGTAGATGTCTTGAGGAGTGAGTGCAACCTTTCGCTGAGAGAGAGGGACTTCTTTGTACTCCTTTATTATAACACCCAATCTTATTATATAAGAGAGCGTCTTGTATCACTTTCATATGTTTGAACATAAATAAAAGTGACACTTTTTCTTGTCTTCTGATATGTCTTGAATTCCCTTTTTTTGCATTGAATATCAGACACATAGAAGTAGAAACTCTTGACTTGCTGGAAATGCGATAATTAACTTAACAAGTCAAAGTTGGAAAAAATTCCATTTCAGGAACTTAAGATTACTATCAGAGGTGTGATATTAACTTGACAGAAATGTGGGTCAGAGGTGTGATATTAACTTGACTCAAAGGGAATTTCAGTTTCATTTGGGAAGACTGAAAACATCACTATCACAGGTGTAATGTTAAACTTGACAGTGAAGGTAATGCTAGAGGTATAATTTTGAACTTAGCATTAGTCATCTCGACTTCGATAGGGAAGTTCGAGGGAAAGTCATTATCATAGGTGTATTATTGAACTTAGCAATGAACTGGACGCTAGAGGTGTTATGTTAAACTTAGCATCGCTCATCTCAGCTTCGATATGGAAGTCTGAGGGAAAGTGACTGTCAGAGGTTTAATATTAAACTTGGCAGCAACTTAATCACTGTTAGAGATGTAGTGTTAAACTTAACAGTAATTTGTCAGAGGTGTGATAACCTGATAGTGGTTGATTTGTAATATGAGCAATTTTGAGGACTTGTCATTCTATGGATGAGAATTGACAAGTGAAGTTTAGAATGTCAGAGGTGTAATGTTAACTTGACAGTGGTTGATTTGCGATATGAGCAATTTTGAGGACTTGGTGAATTTGCCGTTAGAGGTGTAGTATTAACATAACAGCGTGGATTTCTAATGAGTTTTGTTATCAGAGGTTTAATATTAACTTGACTGAATCCACTAGGGATTGAAAAATCTAGTTTGTCAGAGGTTTAATATTAACACGATAAATCCCAGTTCATTTCATTAGGGAGATGAACACAGGTATTTTTGTAGCCCTACCATTTTGTGGGTGAGAATTGGTAGGAGATTTTGGATGAGAGGAAGGGACCAAGTCCCTTAGGATTTTTAGTAAACCCTCAGCTATCAACGGATTTGATGGGCCTTTACCAACCACCGTTCGAGTTGGGCTAGCCATGCTATTCCCCTCAGAATGATAAGTTATCGAAGACTTATGTTGGACTTAAAAGTCAATATTTTCCACTATCCTTAGCCGTCGGAGGCATTGAATGTCAGTAGAAGAGTAACTAAACTAAAACCGAAGTTTTGCATTTTATTTCTTCTTCAAATTTTACGTCATGCATCATGATGTGACCATCGCTTGATCGGCTTGACACTGATCGTCCGTGATATGATCCAACGAAGAGAAGAAGCTTCTCATGAATCTGAATTTTTGATCAGAGGTGTAGTATTAACCTGATCAGGAGAAGAATGCTATCAAGGATAGTATTTCTTCAAGAATTTGCCGTTGATTGGCATCATGAGCGTATCTCCGTCTGAGGTTATGAGGCGATATGCTCCATTTGAGTAGACTGACTCTACTACAAATGGTCCTTCTTATTTGGGCTGAAATTTTCCTTTGGTCTTATGCGTCATCACCATAGGTCTTCTAACAGCTAAGACAAGGTCGCCTTTTTTGAAAATTCGCTCCTTGACTTTCTTGTTGAAGGCTCTGGTAATTCGAGCCTGATAGAGCTCGATTTGCTGTTGAGCTTGCAGGCGTTTATCGTCCAAAGCCTCCAACTCTTGGAGTCGCAGTCGATGCTTCTCCTCATTTGTCATCTCTGCTGTCAAGGCGACGCGTAGAGATGGGATTTAGATTTCTAATGGGAGTACAGCTTCACACCCATATACCAAGGAGAAAGGTGTAGCCTTCGTTGGGGTTCGAATCGTCGTGCGATAGGCCCATAAGCATTCACTTAATTTGTCGTTCCAGTCACGTTGGCTTTTCAAAATGAATTTTTTGAGAAGCTTTCCAATAGTCTTGTTGAAAGCTTCTGCGAGGCCATTAGCGGTTGGGTAGTATGCCGATGAGGACACACTCTGGATTCTGAACTTGTTGCAGAACCTTTGAAAAGCTTGGCTGACGAACTGGGACCCATTGTCATGAATGATCCGTCGTGGCACGCCAAAACAGTAAATGACGTGATGTTTAACAAATTTGATCACGTCAGATGTCTTTACCTCCTTCAAGGGAATAGTTTCAGCCCATTTAGAGAAGTAATCGGTTATAGCTAAGATGAACCGATGTCCTTTGGATGAAGGTGGGTTGATAGGGCCGACAACGTCCATTCCCCAGGCATCTCAAATGGCCAAGTTGAGGTTGTAGAGCAAAGATATTCTGGTGCTTGATGGATGAAATCGCCATGGACTTGACAGGCGTGGCATCGTTTGGTGTAAGTGATGGCGTCCGGAATCATCGTAGGCCAATAATATTCTAGCCTTCGGAGTCGATCTCCGAGTTTCGGACCGGGATGATGAGCTCCACAAATGCCATCATGCGCTTCTTTGAGTACTTCTTGTGACTCCTTTTGTGACAGGCAGCGGAGGAGGATCCTGTCATGTGATCAGCGATACAGTATTCGCGTGATCGCATTATAGTAGAATTTGGGGCTTTCCTTCTAATGACAGCCGCCTCTTTGGGATCGTCAGGCAGAATGCCGTACAAGGTATAGTCAATATACGGGAATCGTCAATCCCAAGGCTCTGGACCGGCTGACGTCTCAAGAGCTTCTTTAGCTTGACAGTCTCCTGTCGGCTTTTGGCGATCTTCAAAAGTGACTCTTGGGCAATACAAGTCATGGCTATAGACAAGTATTTTCTCTACTACTCCAGCTGAAAGGGCTAAGGAGGCAGCGAGAGATGCCAGTGCATCTGCATGCGCATTTTGCTGGCGTGGTATATGGTCGATGTAAAAGTTTTCGAACTTTTCGGCCATAGAGATAGTTGCATTAAAATATGGTACTAAGTCTTCATGCTTGACTTCGTACTCTCCGCAAACTTGGTTAACGATGAGTTTAGAGTCACCGTATGCTTTGAGATTTTTAACGCCAATCTCATCGGTGAGTTGCATTCCAATCAAGAGGGCATTGTATTCCGCTACATTATTGGAACATGGTTCGGTTAATGAGAATGCACGAGGGATTACGTAGTTCTGTGGGAAGACCAGTACTACCCCTACTCCTGCTACGATATGCCCTTGTGGACCTGTTCTCGATGCACCTTCGAAGAAAAGTTGTCACACTTATCTTTCAAAAGATGTCTGAGTCAGACAAACTTCAGCGACTTCGTCTGGGAGATCCTCGTAAAGTTCGGTCGCTCTCGGATTTGGATGTTCAGCCAGGAAATCTGCCACCGCTTATCCTTCACGGCTTTTTGCGGTAAAAAGTGCATCTCATATTGGGAAAGCAGTATGGCCCATTTTTTCAGTCGACCATTTAGCGACGATGGCTTCGTTGTGAGCAACCTCAAATGGTTGACTGATATAACATTTATACTTTGGCCCACCAAGTAGTGTCGCATTTTCTGGACGGCGAACACCAACGCCAAACATTCCTTTTCGATCGGGTTATACCGATGTTCGGCTCCGATCATAGTTCTGCTCAGATAGTAGATTGTTTGCTCATGTCCCTGATCATTATTCTGGGCTAGTAAAGCTCCTAAGGAATGATTCATCGCTCGAACATATATCAGGAAAGGTTTTCTTGACACTGGAGCTATAAGGACAGGTGGTTGTGTGAGGTACTGCTTGATTTTCTCAAACGCTTGTTGGCAAGCATCATCCCAGATGAATGAGACGCCCTTTTTCATTAATTTGATGAAGGGTTAGTATCTTCCGGAGAGATTTGAGATAAACCTCCGGGTGTATGCTAGTTGCCCTTGCAATTCTCTAAGCTTCCTGAGATTTTTTGGAGGTTACATCTCCTGGACAGCGCGAACTTTTTCTGGGTCCAAGTGAAGTCCTTTGGATGTCACCACAAACCCTAAGAATTTACCGCTGGTTACTCCCAGGAAAGATTTGGTAGAGTTTATCTTCAACTGATATGCTCGCATGATTTCAAAAACTGTCTTCAGATTGGCTATGTGGTCGCCCTTGACGCGGTTTTTTACTGCAATATCGTCGACGTAGCATTCTACTGTTTTACGCATGTGTTCGTGAAAAAATTACATTCATAGCTCTCTGATATGTTGCCCTAGCGTTTTTCAGTCCGAAGGGCATGACAGTATAGCAATATACCCCCAGTGATGTCCTAAAAGAAGCATGCTTTTCATCATCAGGGTACATTTTGATTTGATTGTACCCTGAGAATCCATCCATGAAGGACATTCGTTCAAACTCGCACGTATTGTGAATCATGACATCCGTGATTGGGAGAGGGAATTCGTCTTTGGGACAGGCTTCATTTAGATCGCAAAAATCGATGCAAATCCGGATCTTCTCGTTTTTCTTAGTAACGGGGACTATATTGGCTACCCAATCAGGGTGTTGCTCCTCCCTAACGAAGCCAGAGTCTATAAGCTTTTTAACTTCCGACTGGATTACTTTCATTATTTCTGGACGAAACCGTCGCTGCTGCTGTTTGACTGGCTTCACGTCTGAATTAATGTTTAGGCGATGCATAGCCACTTGAGGATCAAGCCCAGGAATGTCCTCATAATTCCAAGTGAAAACATTTATATACTCTCGCACAAGAGATATTAAGTCTTTTTTCTCGGAGGGTGTAGGCTTTCGCTTATAAAGATGGGCTTAGGATTAGCCTTATCTCCCAGATTAATCTGGGTGATCTTATCTTTCGTTGGTGGTTCGCGTTGTTCAAAGCGAATATCCCAGAGAGTATTTAGGTATTTGATCCAAGGATCTGTATCAGACTGGATCATTTCTTCATCTCCATCTTCCAGGTGGCCTATTGAAACTATGTTTACTGAAAGTTCTCCGAAGAGGTTGCCGATACTGACGTCCGACTCCCACGATGACGCGCCAGATGAGTAAGCGTGGTATAATGATTCTTCGGACTCAGAGGCTGATGGAATTAGAGTTGACACATAGCCCAAACCCCTGCGAGTTCGATGGTAATAGTCGGGGGTCTTCCCTTTCGGAACGAAAGATCGAGGTAGTGTTCTTCTTCCTTTGCCGAAGTTCAAACCAGGACCATTTGTTAGATCCTACCCCATCCTCTCCATCATTCTGAGTATGTTTGGCTTATAATGAGAGAACTGAGGAGATTCATCCTCGCTTTCTGAGTCTTCGCGAGACATCAATTCGGACTTAATTCTTAATTGGTTTTGGCCTTTGCGTCGTGCTGGGACCATGAATACTGATTCTTACACATCATCGATATCTTGGTACGTTTTGAGGGATGACTTTATTGGTACATGCAATGATGTCAGAGCATCCATTGCCGACTAGGGGTCATTATCCACCTCTGTACCAGTGTCTGATGGCACCGAATCAGAAGTAGACACAGAAAAGTAAGTCAAATCTAACTCTTCATTAATATACCACTCGCCTACATCATCGGCGGTGTTATTAACATCGATCTTATTAATGCTCGTTACAAGTGAATTTAATTCCCACATGTACTCTTCTTCTGCCTCTGGCTCAGTGTCAGCTTCATTACCAGAGTCTGGTTCCTCTGGCTGTAGATTTTCATTCATCTCTAGAGAATTCTGGTATAAGAGAGAGTCTGTGAAATAGTTCTTTACCCGTTTGAACGGATGCCCTTCGGCAATCAATGTTCGGACTTTCTCACTTCCATCGATGTACTTCATGACTTGATGGAGAGTGGAGGGGACGATGGAATTACGATGGATCCACGGTCGCCCGAGCAGCAAATTGTACGAAGTATCGGCGTCGATTACATAGCACGTTGCTTCAGATCTTAAATCCCCAATCTGGCATTTGAGTTTGATCTTTCCCATTGGGCGCGTACCATTGGCGTTGAAACCATAGATGGTAGTATGGGTGGCGCCCAATCGGTGGGTGGGATTCCTAAGTGCTGCATGACCCGGCTAGGCATATGCTCAACGCAGATCCTAGATCTACCTGAATGCGGCTCACTTCAGATGATCCAATGTACGCTGTGAAGTACAGGGGCCGATCATGTTTCCCCTTGACCTGCATGTCATCTGACGTGAAGGTGATGCAGGGAGCATTTTGGGAGGCATGGAGGCAGTCCTCTTCATCTTCCTCCTGTGGTCCAGCCAGGATCTGGGCCATGAAAACCTCAGCATCAGATAGGGCTTCCCTCAGAGCTTCTCTTGTTGACTTTGATAGTCTCAGGAGCTCGTAGAGGGTGATCCTGACCGGGATATTGGTCATTTGAGCCAAGACATCAAAATGGTAAGGTGTTGGAGATCCTTCCGCGTTGTTCGTTGGAAGAGCCTTGGAAAACTGAAGCTCTTTCTGCTTCTCCACAGGTTGCTTTGCGGAGGCCTTGGTTGGCTCTGTAGTAGGTTTAGGAGAGCTCACCACCATCTCGTCGTACTTCTTTAAATACGACTGACCCGAATGAGTTTCTGCCACAAGCGGTTTATTGAGCTCTGCGGCAAGGACAGTTGTTTCCTCTTTCGAATCGGTTGTGAGGGAACATCGGTTTCTGCTTTCCGGAAAGAAGCACACACCACATTGCTGGACGAAGCTTTCGTCTTGCCTTTGACTTTCTGTTGGTAACAGTAGTCCACTGTTGGCCAACTACAAGGTCGGGATGAACCCACATAAGTTCTCCCTGAGATGTAGGGATAGGTATAAGACCTTTCTCATGTTGATGATGTGGGTCTGTTTTGATCATTCTTAGTTTCCCTTTCGGGATGGGAACTACTCCGGATGGTGCTGGAGGCTGTTTTCTAAACTGAAGAAATTATGTCATATTAGCCGTCACTTTCTTATGTTCTGGACGGAGCTTTAGCACTTCCGCATTGATCAGAGCTTGAAGAATATCTTTGAAGACGTAACAGCTCTTAGTGAGGTGCCCTAGCATCCTATGATACGACAGTAGTTAGGATTGTCGGACTTGCCGACTTCTTTAGGACGTCTAGCTTCAGGAAGCTTCAATGTGTTGTTCTTGTTGAGTAACTTGAACAACGAATCGACATGCTTGTCTTTGAAGGAATACTGCTTGTTGGCACGTGGCTGACTTTAAGAACCACCTCCCCTGGTCGGCTGAGGTTTGACGGGGGATTTTGTTTCTGTCGCCAATGTATCTTTTCTTTTGATTGAAAAGATATTTCTGGCGCGCGCCTTGTCGACTTTTCGGGTCTAGGTTTGTTTTCTTTTACCCTAACCCTGGCGATAATTTCTTCAGTCTGTTCACCTTGCTAGACCAATTGCTTTCAGGTGCGGCTTTCAGCAACCCTTATCTGGGTTAGGAGTGAAGTTTGTAGATTGTGGCGACACGTTTCTACTAGGGTGGCCTGGGTCATTCCGCTACGACATCGGAACGCCATATTCTGAAATCTCTCTACAAATATTTTGACTGACTCTCCCTTTCGCTGCTTTGTTGCCAGGAGAGTGAGCATTGTAATTTTTGAGTCGTCTTCAAAGAAGCGTGTCAGGAAGAGTTTTTCCAAATCACCCCAGTTTTTGATGGAGCTTTCTAGGAGTTTCATGAACCATTCAAAGTCAAGCCCTTTTAGAGTGTCGATGAACAAACGTGCCAAGATGGCATCATTATCTACTACATTTCCTGTCTAAGACTTGAAGTAGTAGATGTGTTGGTTCGGTGACCCTTTACCGTCGAAGGCATGTAAGGTCGGAGCTTTGAACTTAGGAGGGTACGGAACAAGGTCCCACTCGGCTAAATATGGCCGGACCGCTCTTTCTTCTTGGAGGCCTTTCGGTTAGTAAGGACTTCCAGACGCTGCTCCAATTGACTCATTCTTTTAGAATGAATACCCCCATTATCCGGGTTGCCTTTCTCTTTAGATGAAGATTTAGACGACTCGGAATTAGATTGCCCCTTCTCGATATGTACAGAAGATGAGCTCTCTCCTTCTTTCCGTTTGCCTTTAGACTTCTTAGAAGAAGCTTTGTCGGTTGACTTCCTCTTATCTTCAAGCAATTGTGCAAGCATTTGCTTGAGGGAATCGATAGATTCTTGTTGAGCACGAATCATATCGAATTGTTCCCTCTGGACCTGGGTTGTTCAAAGCGCCTGGCTGTCTCCTCAGGAGTATTTGTCATGTACGCAAAGGCTTCCTTCTCTATGGAAGAGTTCGAGGTATGCGATTCTGCAACGGCAGAGTGTGATTCACTTATTTCAATGCCCCGAGTTAGGGCATTGTAGTTGATTGGGGCGACCGTACCATTCCGAGTGCGAGTATGCCAATACACTCCTGGTTCCGTGTCAGACTTGTCGGAGCTGACCGCCGGTTGTTTTCCTCTATTTCTGCTTGCCATGTTCGCAGTGACTTCAGGGTACTCCACGTCAGAGAAGGCTCTCCTTCTGTAGGAGCGACACCTCTTGGCTGATCGGGAGGTCGAGGTCAATCATCTGAATACCGACTATTTGCCTGCATGTGAGCTGCAGCGGCATTCAGAGAACATTGTTGTGATGAGCCGTTCACAGCAACAAGATGGAGTGATCTGATTAGCACTCCTTTTCTTTATCAAATAATCTCTTAGATCCGTCGAAGGGGAATCAAAGAGATTGGCCTCGGGTTGTCGAGGGCTTTTCAGCTTCTGAGGGCCACCCTTACGTCGAGAATCTGAGACGTAGGGTTCAGAAATGCGAGCTCACGTTGTGTAGAACAGGCACAGCTCTCGCGTTTTGACTTTGAAACGTGGGTCTCGTGTCTCTGCTGAGCAGAGACGCGGGCCTCATGTTGCTGATTGTCGCGTTTGGTTAGCGATGGTTGAGACACGCGGACTTTCCCAATTCCGCGTTTGGTTGTAGAGACGCGGGTCTCATGTCTCTGAGAAGAAGCATAGCCCTCGCGCTGCTGAACGTTACGTTTGGGAAGTGAAGTCTCAAAAATGCAAGCTCGTTTTGGTCTCCATACGCAGACTTCACGCGTCTGACGTAACTTAGAAGAGACACAGGCTTGAGCCTCGCGCTCTGTATCTGATGGATAGTTGGTTGTTCCAGCTTCTTACGCCTGTAGTTGACGCGCGCGTCGTCTCTGTCGACGTTCAGTGTTCCGGTTACGCTGTACGGGTTGCTTGGAACCTCCGGTAACCTGGAACTGAGGAAGGGACGGGCATGAACGGGCTGAACATCAGCAACGCTAAGCTCGCGAGTCTCGTGGGAGATGTTGACGCGGGTGTTACGTGTGATGTGGCTAGCCATGACACTCTTCTTGTCAGTCGCGTCTGAAGGGATCCCAGAGCGGGTCCCCGAGGAGACCTTGCAGTACTGCCGCGCCCTAGGGCTCTTAGAGCCGGAAGAGAGGAACTCTTCATATTTCGCCTGGTCGAACTCTACGACAAGTGATTCGACCATTTTGCCCATGTAGGTGACGTCACCTTATGCCACGACTTGCTCATCGGTAGAGAAAGTGTTCCCCAGCGGAGTCGCCATCTCTTGTTTGGTGGGAAAAATTGAAGATCGAGGTGTAAATTTTTTATCTGATTGTAAAAAAAATTACAACGGATCATTAATCCTTTTACAAGAGAGGGGAAATATTCAAGCTCAAATCTCCCCTTTGTTTAGTGTCGGGTTCTTGATGTGGCGATGGAAAGTGAATCTTATTTTTCGTTGACCGGGTGAACGTCAGGACCTCTTGGGAATCCTCTCTTCGGATGGTGGACGAAGTAACACAGCTTCTGTCCAACAAGAATCTCAAAGAGACTGTAGGCAAAAACAAGTTTGTACGCAGCAAGTTGTTAGAAGAGTTGAACTCTCTCTTTCTTTTAGTTAGAGATCTTGGTTCTTATACGGCTTACAACCGAAGCTCTTCTGACCAAAGATTTTTCCGACCTCTCTTCCATAGCAAACTGGGCTATTTATAGAGGTTTCAGGGGGTAAAAGTGTCCCCTAAAAACGCTCCATAATGGGGGTTAACTCCCTCATTACATGGGCAGTAATTGACCCAGTAATGAGGGCAGTTATAACCGAGACGCGGGTTTTGGGCCTCGCGTTTTGCCATTGAGGTGATGCTTGAGAAATGCGAGCTTCAAATTCTACGTCAAGTTTCACGTGAGACGCGGGCTTTGGACTCTGCGTCTTGGTACTGCAGTAATGCTGAGACGCGGCTTTCATGCTCCGCGTCTTGGTCATTGCAGTGATGTTGAGACGCGGGTTTCAACCCTCGCGTCTTGATGCTGTGCTGGTGGCGATGATTAGCCTTGCGTCTGGAATTTGGATTCTGCTTTTTGATGACTTGTCTTCAGTGATTTTTAGACAGCCTACAATCATTTTCTGGATTGGAAAGAAAAAATCCTTCTTAAGTTGAGCCGTATGGATATAGATTTTGCACTCCGTGAGGGTGTTCCCCCTGTTCCTACAGAGTCTTCAAGTCTAAATGATGAGATTGGTTATGCTAAATGGGAGTGATCAAATTGCATTAGCCTGATGCTCATAAAGGCCAATGTCAGTAGGAGTATTAGAGTTTTGATTCATGACTGTAGCAAGACAAGAGAGTTTATGAAGGCTGGTTGGGAACAATTTGTGACTTGTGACAAGGCATTGACAATGACCTTGACTCAGAAACTCACAAACACGAAGTATAATACCTCAAAAGGTGTGCTTGTGCATATAATGCACCTAAGGGATATTACTTATCAGTTGAAGTTTCTTCAAATCGAGACGTCAAAGGCATTTCTGGTGCACTTTATATTATCTTCTCTTCCCTTGCATTATGGTCTATTTAAAATATCATACGATACATATAAGGATAATTGGTCATAATATGAAGTTTTGACCATGTGTGAAGAGAAAAGACTTGGACAAGAGGTTCTGGAAAGTATCAATAATGCAACTCATGATAAATGTAGTGAATCCAAAGGCAATAAAGGATATGATTTGTCCAAGGTTAAAAGAAAACAATCTATGAAGGTCAAGAACAATAGGCTGAAGTGTTGGCCAAGAGGCCCATCACTCTAGTTTTAATGATGATTAACTCATGTAGTTGTAGTTTACTATAATCTTGTGTTTAAATAGTTTCAGTGATTGACCAAGATATTAGTAGGTGTTTAGCTTCAATAAAGGAGTTTTGGAGCTTTCACATTTTGATTTAAGAGCTCGCGCGTCAGATTACATCTAGCACTCGGTTGGAGTCAAGCTCGTTGGATCGCGTTTGGATCGAATCGACTTGGAGAAGGAGTTCTACAAGAAGACTTCGGTTTGTGTTTAGTTTAGTATGTTTAGATCTTGTGTAAAGATTAGATAGTATTGATATGCTCAAGTTCATATACACACACAAGTTTAAAGTTTATTGATTTTGGTTTTCGATATAACCGGTTTTGGATTTCATATCAAAAAACATATATATATATCTTATATGTATATTAGATTCTAACCATATACAATATGCTTCAAAGTTGTTTCAATATCATGTTTTTGTATCTAGACAAGTTTTGGAGAAAACGGTTTTCCATTTCAAAAATTCAAGTTTTGAAAAATACCGATTTTTGTTTAAAGCCTAATTTCAATATCACAAAAATAGTTCAAATTGTTTGTAATATGTGTTGAATTTCGGTCACACATTTGTTATTCAAAGATCTTAAAAGAACTTATTTTTATGGAATTTATGTGTATTTTATGAGATTTTTTAGAAGGTAAAAAGACAAGTTTTCAATCCCTATAATTGTTTGTCCTGGCCTTCTGCCGGTCGATCGAATGGTCGACCTAGTCAGAAGTCGGTTGACCGGTTTGGTCAACCGAAGTGCACGGCCGTATAGACTGGAGGGTCGGTCGACCGCTGAGAGCTCTGCTCTCTGGATCTGGCCCCGGTCGACCGGTCGAGAGCATCTGCTCTCTGTATCCAGGCCTCGGTCGACCGGGCGATCGACCGGAGGCACAACGATCATAAAAATGACCGTTGGCCGGTCGACCGGAAGGGCATTTCTGCCCTTTCCTGGCTGCCAACGAGCAGTTTTTAGAGAGCAATTTTCCCACCTTTACAAGTGTTTAACAACAAGTTTTTAAAAGAGTTTTTGGGTTAAAAGATTTTATCTTTATTTGTTTTCAAGGGTTGAAAAATTCAAAGAATAATAGAGTATTTGGGATATTGGTTTAGATCTTCATTTCTATCTTATTCTAGTTGTTTTCTCAAGTATTTTTCTTTGTGATTTGTTTTCAAACACCTTGTATTCTTACACTTGAGCTATCATATCTATCCTATCTATTAGGATCTTGTTTTTGTGAGAAAATTGGTTTGTGGTTTTTGAGATCACCAAGAGTTGTAACCTTCCTTATATTTATTGGTATCCTTCTTGTGTAGAGGTGATTGTGGAGGTTGTGTTTGGTTGTGTTAGTATCCCTCTAAGTGTAGAGGTAATTGTGGTTGGTTTGGCTTTGTGACTCCCTTTAGTGAGAGGTTATTGTTGTTTGGCTAAGTGCCTATCCCTCTAAGTGTAGAGGTGATTGTTGTTGTGCCTTGCCTCTTGTGTAGAGGTTGTGTTTGTTGGAGAGAGGAGTTGTGTACTCCAAAGTTGTATTACCCAAATTCTCAGTGGAGATTCCTTGTGTGGGAAGTCCTGTGTGAACGATATAGTGGAAATCCTTCTGTGTGAAGGCGGGGACGTAGGCAGTGGCTCGAACCTCGAAATATATCTGGGTATTTGCGTTTGATCCACTATCTCTAACTCTCTCTCTCTCTCTTATACCTTGCATTATTTCATATTGTTCATATCATACTTATATGCTTGGTATTGTTTGTGTGCCTCACTTGTGTTGAACCAAGAGAGCTTTACATAGTACCTCAACTCCTATTTAAAGGAATTTAGAGGAGATAGTCCAGAGCCCTTCACCGGAAATTCGGCTATACTCTTTGGTTGCACTAAATGTGTTGCAATTAGTTTTTGATTCCGTATCATTTGTCATTAGATTAGCCTTATACCTATTCACCCCCCTCTAGGTGTACTTTCATGAAATGCTTCATGTGCATGAAGAAAGACCATGTGAAGAAAGATTGCCTAAAATATGAGAATGACTGTTTAAAAAGATACTCTCATTTTATGTGTATGTTATGAGTATAATTTTAGTCTTGATTCTAATTACACTTTGTGGATTGATTCTGGTTTTTCAATTCATGTCGCCAACAATATGCAGAGATTTCTCACCCAAAGAAAACCAACGGAAAGTGAGTTGGGCATCTATTCAAGAAGGGGGATGCGCTCACTAGTTGAGATTGTGGGGGACCGATAGGCTTAATTTAAAATCTGACTATGTAATTGATTTAGAAAATATTTCTATATACCTTCATTTTTTAGAAATTTGATTTCTGTATCAAAATATGCCGTCGTTCAAAGTGTAACAACTTTTGATGGTATTGATTTTCAGATAAATAAAAACAATTGTTGTGTTGGTTCTGGAAAATTGGTTGATTTATACAAGCTGGATTTGAAAATAACTTATTGTCCCTAAATGTTAAAGTCTTGGTAATAAAAGATGTATTGTTAAGGAAAACTCTTTTAGATTATGGCATGAAAGTTTGGATTATATATCTGTTGAAAGAATAAGGAGATTGATACATCAAGGCATTGTTCATAATCTAGATGTTACCAATCTTAGTATTTGTGGACTGCATAAAGGGAAAGCAAGCAAACAATATTAGTAAAGGTTCTAAAAAGAGGTCTGAATGCCTTGAAATCATACACATTGATATGTGGGGCCTGCTTCTACTCCTTGTTTGAATGGTTAGAGATATTACTTCTCTTTTATTGATGATCATTCAGGCTACATGTATCTCTATCTCTTAAATGATAAAGATGAAGCAGTAGATGCTTTCAAATCATATAAAACTACTGTAGAGAAACAAATAAATAAGAAGATAAAGATCGTAAGATCAAACAAGGGTGGTGAGTATAATGGAAGGTATACTGAAGAAAGGACAAACGCTTGGTCCATTTGCTAAGTTCCTTGAAGAAGGAATTTGTGGCCCAATACACAATGTCGGGCACACCGCAACAAAATGGTGTTACCGAAAGGAGAAGTAGGACTTTAATGGACATGGCGAGGATTATGATTAGCAATGATAATTTGCCATTATCCTTTTAGAGTGAAGCACTCAAAACAGCTGCGTATGTGCTAAACAGGGTTTCTTCTAAGGTTGTTCCAAAGACTCCTTTAGAGATTTGGGAAGGATAGAAGTCAAGTTTAAATCACATGCATGTATGGGGTTGTCGAGCTAGCTAAGGATTTATAATCCTCATTTAAAGAAACTTGACCCAAGAACTGAAAGTGGCTTCTTTATTGGGTATGCAATAGATTCCGAGAGATATGGGTATTATTGTCCATCACGCATTTCGAGGATTGTAGAAGCTAGAAATGCTAAATTTCTTGAGATTTCAGGGTCCAGTGGGAGGGAACATCCTCCTAAAGCTAGATATGAGGAAATGCAGAATTCCGGTTCATCTTCTAAGGTACATGAGTTGGATGTTCTTCCACCAGTCATGCTTAACCAAATATATATATCGCTAAGCATAACAGATCAAGTTGAAGAATAACACATTCAACAAATTCAAGATGGACCACTATAGGATGATCCTATGCACGAAGAGTTTGAACCACTCCATGAAGAAATTATCATCCATAATCAAGAAAATTTGTATGAAGTTCTTGGACCAAGGAGATCTTCAAGAATAGGGAAATCGGCTATTCCTAATGATTATGTTGTTTACTTCCAACATGAATTTGATCTCAAACCTAAGGACGATGCAAAGACATTTTCACAAGCCAGGAGGGGAGAATTCTGGCTAATGGTACGATGCCATGAAAGATGAAATGGAATCCATGGCAAAGAATCAAGTTTGGGAACTCATTGAATTACCTGAAGGAGAGTCGGCTGGTTGTAAATGGGTTTACAAAACCAAACGAGACTCATTCGATAATTTCTAATGATATAAAGCTAGTTTGTTGCTGAGGGTTTTACTCAAAAGGAAGACATTGATCATGAGATCTTCTCTCTGATTTTAAGAAAGATTTATTTAGAATTATTATGACATTGGAAGCTCATATGGATCTTGAGTTGCATCAAATGGATGAGAAAACGATATTTTTGAATGGGGATCTTGAGGAGGAAGTATATACATGTAGCAGCCAAAAGGATTTTCTCTTGCGCAGGAAGGTCAATTATTTTGCAAGATTAAGAAGTCAATATATGGACTAAAACAAACATCCCGTCAGTGACATATAAAGTTCCATAATATTATTATCTCATATGATTTTATTGAGAATGTTGTGGATGAGTGCATATATATTAAAGTGAGTGGGAGTAATTTCATTTTCTTGTTCCTATGTAGATGACATATTTCCTGCAAGTAATAATCTTAACTTATTACATGACACAAAAGGATTTCTATCTCAAAGTTTTGAAATGAAAGATATGGGTGAAGCCTCTTATATCATTGGTATAGAGATTCACAAAGATATATCCCGAAGAACTCTTAGGCTATCTCAGAAGGCTTACATTGAAAAAAAATTTAGACTGCACTCCTAAGAATTCACATGATGTTCAAGGTGTTTAAGTTCAGTTTGAACCAATGTGCAAAGAGTGATGTAGAGATAAAAAAATATAAATAATTTCATATGCTTCTGCAGTAGGCAGTCTTATGTTTGCAGTTATGTACGAGACTAGATATCGCCTTTGTTGTGGGAATGTTAGGTAGATATCAAAATAATCTTGGTATGGCACACTGAAAAATTGCTAAGAGGGTTATTAGATATTTACAAGGAAGTAAAGATTTCAGGCTCACTTATAGCCATTCTGATCGTTTGGAGTTGGTCGGATATACATATTCGGATTGAGGCCGGGTGCGAGGATACAAAAAAAATCTACCTCTAGGTACATTTTTCTCCTAGCTAGAGGTGATGTTTCTTGGGAAAGTATGAAGCAAAGTATTGCAGCATCCTCGACAATGAAAGCATGATATATAGTTGCTTTAAGGCATCATCACACGCATCATAGTTGAGAAATTTTATCACAGGCCTTAAAGCTGTTGACCTTCTGTCAAGGACATTGCTGATCTATTGTGACAATACCTCTACGGTTGCATTTTCTGTGAACAACAGCAGTGGAAGTCGATCAAGGCATATCGACATCAAATTTCTTATATTGGGTTTGTGATCAGCTTGCGACTTTGGACCATATAAGGACTGAGTCTATGATAGCCTCTTCCAGTTGCAACAGTTAAGGATCGTGTAAATTATATGGGGCTCATTAAAGAATGAATTATTTGTGTCACTATTGTGTAACTTGTTTTATATGTCTAGACATGTGTAGTTGTTGGTAAAATAAAGACATGACAATCAAGTGTGCACATTCAGTTATTATGTAATGTAATGTTTAATTTTCATTACACACTAAGATTAGATTTATAAAGTTGTGTTTTATGTGAAGCTTCATTTTTTGGAATTTTATTTCATTCTTTCGATGCAACTTATATATATTGGCCATAAAGAAAAGTGTGATTATATGGCATTATAAGGTCGTAATAAAATGGTTAAGTCAAGTGGGAGAATGTAAGATATTTTCTCTCATATGACTCATCCATTTTATTTGACACAAAAGTGACATATAATAGTATGAATTAAATTAGTAACTACATAAATGGTTAAAAGGTAGTTTTTCATTTGTTGGTTATAGTCACCTTGATGGAAGGGGTTATAAAAGAGAGTTCTTGCCTACACTATGAATATTAGTCACTTTGTTTTCTTCCATCAAGAAAGACAAAAGATATGGAGTAGGCAAGAAGTCATGAAGTGACAAAGATCTTGGGTACTTTTTTCTTATAACTGCAAGTGTTAAGGATTACCGTGTTCATACAATTGAACATGGTTGAAGGTATATTCTATACCCATGCTTTATATGTGCATGAAATTAGTTTATTTTTTGTATAACATACTATTAAGTAGTTGGTCATTCAAGTTTATTATCAACATCAGAAATTTCAATTTCTAATACGTCCTTCTTTCTCAGAAAAGTAAATCTTAAAAAAAGGATATATATGGGCATGTGGGTGTGATATATGTCCGTATGTATGTATCTATATATCATTTGTTCGAATTCTCATGCATGCAAGTCTTGAGGCTTATTTACAATAACCAGAGAACATTTTTATTCTCTAACTATTATTCAGTTGATGATATGGAGCTAGATTCTGGACTTCATAAAAAAAAAATAACTTCGTATAAAAATTTAGTGTATTCTGTATGTAATGCATAAAATCTTTCTGAGGTTCATTGCTGCAGTTAGGTGGCATTGATCAAGTTAGAGGAAAGATGCTTGAATTCAGAATGCTAACCATACATGGGAAAAACTTTTCCCTATTAGTTCCGTAATTTGCTTGAATTATTTGCTCTCATTGTCACCTTGTTGATCTTTTCCTTGAGATGCAAAAGGGTAAATATGGGCTCAACATGTATCTCTTTGTACTTGCTCATTTTCTATTATGACTATTGCCTGTATATGTATACACGTAGTTCTGCACACACACACACCACACATCGTTATATATATGTGTGTGCACTGATATGTACATATTAAAACCCTATTATTGTACCTATCATAGACTTGCGTTGTTTCCATGCCCAATGAGTCACGTCTCCACTTGCTGTAAAAAATTTCTTTCTTTTTCTTGTCTTATTCAACTTTTTTGCTTGTTGAACTATCAAGTACATCAGAACAGAAAAGTTGACATGCATTTTGAGTTGAATCCATGTGCTGTTGTTTCAGACGGCAGTGAGTAATTCCTAGAAAATTTATCCATGCACCAAAATAGGGGGAATTAATCAATAAATTGTAGAAATCAAACCAATGCAAACACAGAGATTTACGTGAAAATCCAAAGAGAGAAAAACCACGAAGAGCGGGAGAGAGAATTCCACTATAATTCAGGAAAATTACAATGGTGGGTCGTCCTATCTCATGAACTAGGATTTCTGGGATTAACTGATCTCTTTCACATTGGAAGGGGCGTGTTATTTACAGGCAGTATCTGTTATGCTCTCTGTTGGATAAGTCTGGAGAGTCCAACTCTGTTTAAACATTTATCCGCTTATTGAAATCACCTAGAGGGGGGTGAATAGGTGACTAGCTAATCTAATGATGAATTAATGTGGAATTAAAACTATTTATGTAAACTAAAAACTATTAAGATAAACACACCAAGTATAACACAAGAGTGTAGTCGAATTCCCGTGAAGGGCTCTGCACTATCTCCTTAAGATTCCTCTATATAAGAGTTGAGGTGCCGCTATGGCTCTCTTGGTTGAATACAAGTGTGAGCAAACAAACCCCAAGCATATATCAATATAAGCACAAGTATATCAAGCAAGTAAAGATAAAGGCAATGTAAGCGTGCAAGATATAAACACAAGTGAGAGATAGAGAGAGCAATCGCAAACACGGGAGATTTGTTTCGAGGTTTGAGCACTCTTGCTCTATGTCCCCGCCTTCAACACTATGAAGGATTTTCACTAGAACTCCTTAGACTCACTAGTCCCTCTCTGCTTCCCGCAAGAACTACACACGCAAGCACATTAGCTTGCCTAGGCCGCACCTCTACACCGAGCTCCAAAAGAACTCAAAACAACACGAACCCGCAAGTTCGCCCCCTCAAATACAAAGATGAAACACTTTGGTGATCTTAACACTTTGATTACCTAAAACTCTCTCACAACAAAAATCCCTATAGGATTGATGTAGCAATGGATAGCTCAAGTATGTGTGAGAAAAACTTGGATAGAATTTACGGTGAAAAACTCAAGAAATCTCTTTTTCAAAACTCAAAAAATCTCTTTTTCAAAACGCTCTTAAAAAACTCTCCTTTTGATATGGAAGTATTTGGCTCTAAAACAAGTGGAGATAAACACTTAGAAAGGTAGAAAAAAACTAGCTTGAAAATCTACTTCAAATCTTTGTAAAACAGCCTAAAACAGCCCTAATATATAGGCCTCAAAAATATAGCCGCTGGGGTCCAACTCAGCAGAAAACTCTGCTGTCGGTCGACCGCCCGGTCGGCCGCCAACGGTCGGATTTCCGACCGTTGGGAAAAGCGGTCGACCGGCCGGTCGACCGTAAACTGGGCTTTGACCTAGCGGTCGACCGCCCAGTCGACTGGGGCCATTTACAGATAGCAGAAGCTCTCTGGTGGTCGACCGTGCGATCGACCGGCCCTTGACTGTGCACGTTCGTGCACATCGGTCGACCGCCCGGTCGACCGACCTCTGGAGCGGTCGACCGGCAGAAGGCCTGTTCAGCAATTTTTTAGGGATTAAAACTTGGTCTTTTTACCTTCAATAAAATCCCATAAATTCTCATAAATTTTACAAAAATAAGTTCATTGATATACTTTGATATACAAACATGTTTAAGTAAATATCAAAACATGTTATAAATATTTTGAACTATTTTTGTGATATAGAAATTTTGGCCTTAAACAAAAATCTGTATTTTTCAAAATCAATTTTTCAAAACTTCTTCAAATACAAAAGCTAGATATTTTAAACACTTTTGAAGCTTAGTGTGTATGGATATGATTCACTACACATATGAGATGAAATATCTATGTTTTTGACAATAAGCTCTAAACTAAGTTTTGATAAAAACACATGTATACTTTGAAGCTTAAAAATCAAAACGGTATTTTCTAAAACACATATGAATTTTGTGTGTGTAAATGAACTTGAGCAATCCAACTAATCTATCCTTTATATTTTATCTAAAAACAAATTTTAATACTTATAAAACTTGAAAATCTTCTCTTGAAAATCTTCTTCTCCTTCTTGACTTAGTCCAAACCTTGATCTAATGAGCTAGACTCCTCTTGAGTACTTGATGTGATCTTGATGCGCGAGCTCTTAAATCAACACGTGCTACCTCCAAAACTTGACTTCAAATCCTTTGTTGAAGCTAAACACTTACTAAGATCTTGATCAAATATCTGAGACTAAATAAATACAAGATCGTTAGTACTATAACTACATGAGTTAATCATCATCAAAACTAGAGCGATGGGCCTTTGGGCCAACAACCTTCCCTTTTTGATGATGACAAAACTCATGGAGTTATATATGCATGGATTAAAGATAAGCTTCATAGAAGTTCCCCCTTAACTCATGCATAACAATAAACATAAATATATTCAATGAAGTGTATAAAATTAAACAAACATATATGCATAGACAAGGAGATAAACATGCATAAACTCACCAAATTCTTCTCCCCTTTTACGTAAACAAAACATATATGCATAAATAAGAAAATATTCTTCTCCCCCTTTTTGTATAAAACAAGAAAATGAAATAAACATGCATATATAAATCAAATATTTCTCCCTTTTTTTGTCAAATCATCAACAAAGGGGCGAAAACGAATCAAACAATAAGGATATATATATATATATGCGATATACATTCATGAAGAAGAGAGACGTGAAGTTAACTCCCCTTGCATACATGCATTACATGAAGAAGGGATGACAAAACTCTAACTCACATAAAACATAATATACAATGTATAAGCGGAGATGTTAACCTTCCCTACACACGTGTACCACATAAAGAAGAAATGTCAAGCTCCTCAATAAAAGATACACTCAACATGAATCTATATATAGAAGAGATGTTAAGCTCCCCTTGCATACAGGCAATTCATATCAAAAAAATTTGAAATCACTTTAAAACAAATTGAAATCATCTTAAAACAAATTTTGAAATCTCTTAAGTTAAAAAAATAAATTTTGAGATACCATTTGTAAATAAGCAAAAATTTTAAGATACCAATGAAGGTAAAACATTTTGTATTTGTGATACCAATTGAAATATATAGTAAATTTTGATACCAAATGAAATGTCAATTGAAATACCAATTGAAATCGATTATAAATTTTGATACCAAATAAAATGTCAATTGAAACACCAATTGGAAACAATGCATAAGCTTATAAAGATACCAATTTATTTTTAATTTTAAGTCAAGTTTAGCATAAACATAATTTGTACTTTAAACATGTAATGGATATTGTAAATCAAGCATAATCAAAACATATATATATGTATGAAAAAGAAAATACCAATTGAAATTAATATTAATTGAGATTTTGAAACATACATATATAGAAACAAATATGAGTAAACAAAAGAAATAGAATTTCATGAAGAAAATGTGTATAACTCATACCGATCCACCCTATTCATGCACATGTTAAGAGATTTTCTATTTAGAGCATACAAGGTATGGTCTCTCAACCATCTGTCCTTCAAGGGTAGAAGTTTTTAAAAATAAGATTTGAAGATAGTTGTATTTTGAAAATATTGCCAAATGAAGAATAAATAACTAATTAGAGTACTTTTTGAGAAACTAGTTAAAGATCCTTCAAAATATGAAATCAAATTATATATCCCATGAAATATGCTAAGAACACAAGAATTGACACTCGAAATCTATAAAGCTCAAAAATTTTCATGAAAATAATGTTATGAGTAAACAAATGAAGTGTGAGTGCATAAGAATCATGTAATAGCATTTTCATGAAAATGATCAATAAAGCTCAAAATAAACATGAATATCTTTTATCAAAAGCATAAAAATGTATTTTTTATTAAAATCAAACTTCAAAAGTATATGTATGTTTTATCCAAAACTAAAAATATACATACATGTCCTAAACACAAAAGAGTATATAATATAATTTGCATGAAGGCAAGAGACTCAATGGTTATACATGTATATCTATTAGTTTTAGATAAGAATAACATATACAAGAAGCAAAACAGCATAAGAAGGGGAGAAAACAAGTTAAAATGCACGAATCATCAAAAACTAGGCTATACTAGTACATCTAAGGGTTTAAATGAGCAATTAAGTACAAACATGCAATAATCAAATGTGGCTCACTAGTTGTACGAGTATATGCACAAGTTTTAATGAAAATTTACATTTAAATATGTAATCAAAATATGAAGTGCAAACTATAAACAAACATGATTATTAAGGTAAATGCACATGTTTTAGAGTAATGATATATACAATAGCTAAACTAAAATTAGAACACAAATATGGATCCATATATGAACATGGGTGTATCTCAATTACTATACATGTATATCATAAGTCTAAATAACATGGGATTTAATAACAATCATGAAAACATGCTAAAAATCAATAGCATGTAAACAAATAAGGAGTTAGAGATAGTTACCAAAACCATTAGGGCACATCTCTATATCTCCAAACCATGGTGGTCCTTCCACCAAACTTCCTTGATAGTGATGATCAATTGTATGTTCATCTACCTCATGCATCCACCACCAAGGCATCATCAATTCTCTCACGTCGTGTGAGAGCCTTACACCTACATCAAACAAGAGGTGGGGATTTTGGTACCCATTTTCTTTTAGGTCCACGGGGGTTTAGCATTATTCGGACCCCAAATATTTTTATTAGCAAATTTTATATGATTTATCTTATCAAAACAAAACTTTGCTAAATGGTCTTTGCGGCCGCAATGTGTACACATTTGTACACTCTTAATATGCACATGAGAATGAGTGTGATCATGAAGTGCAAAGTGCGCATATGTATGTCGTGGGTGATATGCATGAACATGTGGAGCTTATTTCTTTGAAGACAAGGTTTTCAATTTAGAATGATTAAATGCACAATTGCTCAAAGTTGAGCTCAAACAATTTATTCTATTTTTCAAAAATTGAATCTCATTTTTATCAATAGTGGCCATGAAGAGCATGACAATTTGAGAATCAACAATCTTTTTCTTTTTAAAACTATTTTCTTTTTCTTTTAAATAATTTTTCTTTTAAAGAGTTATTTTCTTTCAAAAGCAATTTTTTTCTTTTTCCACCAAGTTGATTTTATTTTTCAAAGAATTATTTCCTTCACTAAGATCATTTAATTTAGAAAATAAGGAAATATTCTCTTTTCAAAGATTCATTTCTTTAGAAATGTTTTCCAATTTATTTTGAAAGAATTTTTTTCTTTTGAAATGGACTCATATTTTATTTTTCAATCTTTTATGGTCCTTTTTAAGCAAATCATATTTTTTCAAGAAGTTGACAAAATGAAGTAAGTAAGATCATCATATGATTGTCAACATCCTCATCAAGCTCTAATTCAGAATTTACCTCAAGGGGGTTATCCCCTTGGACCATGTAGCACAATTGGAAGCCTCACTTCCATCATCCGAGTCTCTCCCCGCATAATATTGCTTTTGTTCACCAAGGGAGACTAAAGTGTTCCATACTACAAAAGCCGAATCAAAGTTAGGAATCCTAGATAAATAATCATCATTTGGGTTGACTTTAAGGCATTGATGGCTTTTGCATTAGCCTCTAGATGTTTGCCATTTAAACAATATGATTTTTAATAGTGGCAAAATAAACATGAATACCTAGGGCTTTGAAGTACATTGACATCTTAACCTTCCAAGTTTATTTGTTAAGAATATCAAACGATGAGAGTGACATGAAATCCATGTGTGTGTAAACAAATATATGATTAGCTAAAATGAGAATCTTTAACTCAAAGTGTTAGACCCCAAATCAAGAGCACCAAGCTTTGATACTAATTGAAATCACTTGGAGGGGGATGAATAGGTGACTAGCTAATCTAATGAAGAATTAATGCGAAATTAAAATTATTTATGCAAACTAAAACAAAAACTATTAAGCTAAACACACCAAGTATAACACAAGAGTGTAGTCGAATTCCTAGTGAAGGACTCTGGACTATCTCCTCAAGATTCATCTAGATAAGAGTTGAGGTGCTGCTATGACTCTCTTAGTTGAATACAAGTGTGAGCAAACAATTCCCAAGCATATATCAATATAAGCACAAGTATATCAAGCAAGTAAAGATAAAGGCAATGTAAGCGTGCAAGATATAAAACACAGTGAGAGATAGAGAGAGAGCAATCACAAACACGGAAGATTTATTTCGAGGTTCGACACCCTTGCTCTACGTCCCCGCCTTCAACACTATGAAGGATTTCCACTAAAATCGATCCCACGGTATCACTCAATGCCGCAACACCTACAATGAGTTCACACTAGAACTCCTTGGACTCACTAGTCCCTTTCTTATTCCCGCAAGAATTACACACGCAAGCACACTAGCTTGCCGAGGCCGCACCTCTACACCGAGCTCCCACAAGAACTTGAAATAACACGAACCCGCAAGTTCGCCTCCTCAAATACAAAGATGAAACATTTTGGTGATCCCAATACTTTGATCACCTAAAACTCTCTCACAACAAAGATCCTTTAAGGATTGATGTAGCAATGGATAGCTCAAGTATATGTGAGAAAAACTTGGATAGAATTTGTGATGAAAAACTCAAGAAATCTTTTTTTCAAAACGCTCTTAAAAAACTCTCCTTTTGATATGAAAGCATTTGGCTTTAAATAAGTGGAGATAAACACTTAAAAAGGTAGAAAAAACTAGCTTGAAAATCTACTTCAAATCTTATGTAAACCAGCCCAAAACAGCCCCAATATATAGGCCTCAAAAATATAGCCGCTGGGGTCCAACTCAGCAGAAAACTCTGCTGTCGGTCGGACCGCCCGGTCGACACCAACAAGGTCGGATGGATTTCTGATCGTTGCGTTGGGAAGCGGTGACCGGCCGCCGGTCGACCGTAAACTGGGCTTTGACCTAGCGGTCGACCGCCCGGTCGACCGGAGCCATTTACAGAGAGCAGAAGCTCTCTAGCGGTCGACCGTGCGATCGACCGGCCCTTGGCTGTGCATGTTCGGCACATCGGTCGACCGCCCGGTCGACTGACTTCTGGAGCGTTCGACCGCTGGTCGACAGGCAGAAGGCCTGGTCAGCAATTTTTTCAGAGATTAAATTTTGATCTTTTTACCTTCAATAAACTCTCATAAATTTACAAAAATAAGTTCATTGATATACTTTGATATACAACATGTTTGAGTAAAATCAAAACATGTTACAAATATTTTTGAACTATTTTTGTGATATAGAAATTTTGACCTAAACAAAAATCTGTATTTTTCAAAATCAATTTTTTCAAAACTTCTTCAAATACAAAAGCAAAATTTTAAACACTTTTGAAGCTTAATGTGTATGGATATGATCCACTACACATATGAGATGAAATATCTATGTTTTTGACAATAAGCTCTAAAATAAGTTTTGATAAAAATACATGTATACTTTGAAGCTTAAAAACCAAAACAGTATTTTCTAAAACATATAGAATTTGTGTGTGTAAATGAACTTGAGCAATCCACCAACTAATCTATCCTTTACATTTTATCTAAAAATAAATCTTAACACTTACAAAACCCGACACAAGTTTTCTTGAAAATCTTCTTCTCCTTCTTGACTTGGTCTAAATCTTGATCCAATGAGTTAGACTCCTCTTGAGTACTTGATGCGATCTTGATGCGCGAGCTCTTGAATCAACACATGCTAACTCCAAAACTTGACTTCAAATCTTTTGTTGAAGCTAAACACTTACTAAGATCTGATCAAATATCTGAGACTAAATAAAACAAGATCATTAGTACTATAACTACATGAGTTAATCATCATCAAAATTAGAGCGATGGGCCTTTGAGCCAACACTTATCTGAGAGGCGGTTAGAGTCAAATATTTGGATTTGAATTGATTGAACGAATATTTATCTTTATCTAGTAGTCTGCGTCCAGATGTAGATATGGTAGATCCGTTCTCGAACTGCAACTATCGTTTCAAACGGAGATTTGATTTTAGAGATAGAGATACTCGTAACCAACTTAGCTCTTTCTTCTAACTACCCGTACTGCTCGGAGTTTAAATTGGATGAGGATTCCTTTTCAGAGGTTCTGAAAGCGGCCACGTGTCACTCGTTTGTTTGAGGCTGGTTGGACAGTGTTATGATCTCGAGGAGGTCAGAAACTGACCAACACGAACTTACTAAAACCATAATTTAAAATGTCATATGCTTATAGACCTTGAAAGAGTAAAGGGGTATGAACTTTCAGATCTTAGTATGAAATCAAAGTCCTTTTTTGGAATAAAGTTGTTAAGACATTATTTCGTCTCTTAAGGTTTAGATAACTTCTCTTTCTACTAATTTTTAAATTGTTCATAAAGTATATCTTTTATGTTTGAGTGTGTGTGGGGGGGTGCGCCCGCGCGCATGCTCATGCACCGGCATTTGTTGTGTGTGGTGCGCATGTGCATGCTTTTGTTGCGCGCCGCGGCGCGTGTCCTCGTGCGTGCACTCGCGCAGATGTACCTGCATTTTTGTGTGTGCGCATGTGCTCGCACGCACGCCCACGAGCTTGTGCTCTATTTATGATCAAACTTAACATGGTTTTCTACTCTTTTTAAGTTAGATTCTTTTTCTGTGTATCCATGCAACACTGATTATCCCTCTTATGTTTGCCACCAATTTTGAACATTATGTCATGACTCAGGACTTCTAAGGCGCTGCAAAATGTGCATTTATCTCAGTGTATTATGCTGAAGCTTCCTATCATTTTGCAGAAGTTATATCTCATCCATTCTTATTCAAGAGCTTTTCCTTACATGGGATCAATGGATGATCTATCTGAATATTGCGCAAGTGAGTCCCATATCTGTACATGTCTTAATGAGCAACTATGATTTTTATGCTTCCAAGGTCTTAACCGTTCTCAATTAGCTTTCAGTGGTTCTATGCATGTTATAATTCTATAGTTAAGTGTTTGCTTGCTACTTTGTGATGTGAATATAGGTTCTCAGAACTTTGTACTCTTATGTGCAAGAACAAATTTGATTCTCTCTGCCAAAAGCGCGAGGAGAAGTTATAAATTGCTCAACTGTGCTTTCCTCTTATTAGACAGGTTAGTCAAGTTTTATGAGTGACCCACTGAACTTATCTATCTAATGATACAGCCTTCATACTATTGCATATTTAACCTTTCCAATTGGAGGTTATTGCATCCAGCATGACAAAATATAAAGTCATAATTGTTGAGAGCAATCTTTCCTTTATCTTTTGGTGAGTAAATTTAAGAAGTTTAACCTTATATTACCAGAAAATGCTCAATCCATTGCAATCCACGATCTGGAATGCATGTTTTGAATTGCGAACCATCTATAATTTCCACATTCAGAAGTTTAACCACTCTTTAGACGCACATTCTTCTACAACCTTGGGGAAAATGTAGTTTTTTTTAATTCTCTTGCAATTAATGAGACTAGTAAAGAAGCAAAGATAGAACACAAGTATATTCTTTTTGAAAGAGGCAATGAAAGAAATTTTTGCTTATAAGCCTTTTAGGAAATGTAGATCAAGATAAACAGAATAGATCATCCAACTTCTTTACATATTACACATTTTCATAGATGGACATAACAAGCTTAGTTATGCCCTAGAACTTCATCTAACCCTTTTCCCATTAAGATGAGGTCCGTTATGGAGCAAGGCTCCCCAAAACATACGGCAAAGTGTTGTGACCAGTTGTCGACGTGATGTTAACCCTCTCCTAATTAGTGTCAACTTCTTGGCCAAACTTTCCATAATCCTAAAAGGCGAGTCAACATCCTTCAATTCTCAAGGAGTTAGGGAAAACATCCAGGAGAAGGGGGAATGATAAGTTTTCTATAGGAAAGCCTGTTCAGCTATAAGACACATAAATCCAAGAGTCACACCGAACGCATTTCCCTAAAGTTTAACCCATTGTGTAGCAATAAATTTATAAATATGATACATGTCCTTTGAATTCTGACCTAGAATGAACCAGATTCTACACTGGAAGTTTTCTGTATATGGACAGTACAAGGAACACTATAGAACTGTAGCCTGTCATGTCTTCTTAGGTTGAATTGCGTGGTCCTTGGTTGACTCAAACCAAGTTGCACCTGCATCTTTGATAGCATACTCAATACTACAAATTTATTGAACTGTTTTCCTACAAATTCATGGCTTTCAATATTGACTGATAAAGCGACCCAAATTCCCTCCTGGGGACGTGAACTGTGAAGAATATGTAGAAGATAGTTATATGTGTGCTGAGTCCACGATGGGATGAAGGATGAGATGAGTATGTCATATGTTCAATGTTGAGTTGCATCAAATAAGGACAGGCCTAAGAAGAACTGTAATGGATGAGTTGGCATGTGCAATGAAAGACCGAGGGTGTGAACAGAAGTTTGTGAAAGGTTTTGAAGCACAGAATTTTACAGCTGCGGCAATATTCTGTAGGTGTGAATGACATCCAACTCTTTAATAATACTGCAGAACATTAAGCTTGTTAGTTTTAGTTAATTATGTAGTGTATCTGCATTTTGTTTTCTTCCGAGTTCATCTGCTGATAAACATATTCTTGGTTTATTTGATTTTCTACTGCAGATGAGATTCCTGTATTCTATAATATAAATTCTGTTAAAGACATGAAGGTTTTGTCGTCGTTGTGCTTGGATGATGCAATCCCTTATCAAGGTATGCCAACAAAGCATTGCTTGAATCATATTATTTCTCAAACTCTTAGAAGAATGTCTAATTATTTTTTGGAGTATTGAAATGGAAGTCCATCGTGTGTCCTGTGAAAAGAACTTTTTTGATGCCATCATTATTTTGTTGATGACACAAATTGTCAACTCTTTTGCAATCTAGATTGTGTGTGCTGCTTGTTTTGGGGGTGGGTAGGTCTCTCTCTCTCTCTCTCTCTCAAATCCCATATTTACTGTGTTACTGATCCATGAAGTATGGTTTCTTTAATATTATGAACGCTGGGGGAAGGTTGTTTCCTTCTCTAATATTATCTCCCGACGACGGTGAGTGTGCTACACTTTATAAACACGCCTGCTGATCCTGATGTAAGGTTCTCCAATATTATGAATGTTTGAGGAAGATTAAAAAAAGGTAGGTTATAGGTTAAGGAATGAATGTGTCTATATAAATTAGAGATATCTTCATATGGTATATGTGATATATGTTATTAAAGTTGTTAACGAATTGTGGTCCTATGTATAAAATAAATGCAGTGGAAAAAAGATAGGATCTTACTTGTCTTGAAACAAATCTTACTGTTGAAACTTTTAACCCTTACCTACGATCTTTGTTGATGCTCCTTTTTTTCATGCCCTCTCAATCTACTTGTTAATTGACGTGATAGCCAAATAATGGGATATCTCTGTCAAAAAGATTCCATCATTTCCGTGGGAGATATACATATTATATCTCTACAAATATTTGGATAATATCAAGTCAAACTTGAACCCATCTTGGTTCTTTTCCAAAACTGGCTTGGGGCATCAGATCTGTTCTGAACACATCAAACTGGATAATATGACAAGTGATTGAGATGGTTTGGGAATGTGCGACATGAATGATAGGTTTTTGACTAGGAGGGGTAATAGGAATATTGTTTGTTAATGAAGCAAAAATATTAATCAGCAAGCCTAATAGATTTTTAGTATTGTCCAGGAGGGATGAACCTGGTCATCCAGCTGCATGGGCCATAATCCAGTAAACATCTAGTTGCTGCATCTGGATTAGGATTGCGAATATGGATTTCTGCTCCATAAATAATCTATTCAAGAGTTGATCGTGAGACGAAACAGTAGGTTTCCACGTGTTTTTACTGTGGTCCAGGAGAATAAAGGACTTGTTTCTGACACTTTGACATTCTAAATTTTGAAAAAGATCAAGTTAAACTCTTAACTATTGCGGACAGATAAATTGTATTTAATTAGGTTTCACCCTATACTCATTATTATCACAAGTGTGGAGCCCCCCCCCCCCCCCCCCCCCCCCCCCCAACCCCAACCCCAAAGCAAGTCAGCATCAGAAATAGTTTCCTAAGTAATATGCATTGTTTGATTAGTTAAAATTGTACTCAATTTGTCCAAAATTTTAGATAAATTGTTTGAAAATAAATGCTGTAAAATTTTCTCAGTTAATTACTCTTGCAATGATCTGGTGAGAGGGGATGTTTCAAGTAATACCATCAACTTCCTTCACATTGTTGCGGTTTGGCTTTTTTGATGTACATCTAATTTTCTTTCAAGAAGTTAAAAACCCAAAAGAACCAAAATATATAATTTCCTTTTAGACTTCCCTTTTCAGTAAAAGCCCAATAAATTGCTCGTTCGGTCCACTCAAGAAATCCAGTGAGACTAGCTTCTACACTTCAGTCAATAAAAAAAATTCCTTAGATATGTTCTGCAATATTTAGTAATATTCTTAGAGGGAAATACTTCTTGTAGCCATTTTGGCTTTCTAGATGAGTGTTGTGGGCGAAGGAGGCCACAGATTTTAGCAAGAAGTAAATTGGTCGCTATGTTTTAGAAAAATTGGTAAGTGTTGAAATCTTAATCCTATTTTCTCGTTTTACTAAGTTATACTCTTTACTGAAAAAATATAATTTGTTTTTAATGCATAGATAGCTGTTCGCGTGCAAAAGTTGTATGAACACTGGTAATTAATTGATGAAACAAATTAAGAATCAAGTAATTCCTTCAGACATGTCTAAATTTCATGGGTCCTGAACTTAGTTCTACTGTTTGTGGATTAAAATCATTCATGCTATTCTGTGGATCAGATAAAAAGTGTTTCATTGCTTATGTTGACTTTCACTCTTATTTGGAGACTTGGAAGCCATCTTACTAGTATTGAAACAAAAGATTGTAATATATTGCACCCCTGACTCAAGGCTGAATAAGAGGACTTAGGCTAGAGTTCAAGCCTCTCTCGCCCCCCAAAAAATGAGGACTTAGGCTGTGATTGAAAAAAAGAGGAAAAAAAAGAGCACTCACAGGCTTCTTAACCACAAGAAATCATTAGCTTAGAAGTTAGAACAAGCAAACTGATAGAACTTCAGTTTTCAATATTAGGCTTGAGGTCTGGAAGTACAAATTGCATAAAGGCAATACTTGAGTTTAGCTGGTCTCACCTACTTTGAACTACTGTTGTTTCTCTTTGCATCTAAATTAAAGTCAAATCTGGATCGAAGATCTCTCGCCACAAATTCTTTTAACCTGTGCCAGTATATTGTTAATGGTTATTAAAACCATACCTATTGAATTTCTCTTCATTTTTATGTGATAGTTGAATCCTGAAGGTCATATCACAACACAAACTAGCCCCTGTCAGGAATATGAGTACAAATAATAATTAGATAGCATGCGCCATCCATCGACATAATAGATATCATTATAGCATGGATTTGGTTTTAAGAGAATTCCGACTGTATTTGGTGACTTTCTCTTTCAACCAGATTCACCGCCTAAGTGCCCTTTAGTCCCAGTCATTCCGAAGAACACTTCGCGACGTATAGTTCCAACCTCAAGTACACTTGCCTGAGAAATACATATGCTGTAAACAAAATTGTGCAGAAAGTAAAAGAGTGAAGACATGGGGATTTTCACGCAAGTCACAGTTCCAGTTGTGGAAAAAAAGTTGCATGGTGAAGTAGGTTTCCTATATTTTTCCAGCTTGATTTATGACTCTTAGTATGGTTTGAAGTAAAATTATACCTTGAATATGAAACTATATTCAAAGAGCACACTGCAGATCCATTTTTTGTTCTTACACTCAGTCGCCAATTTTACCAATAATGCAGCTCCAGTCCTGGTTTCAATTCGGGAGTCATTATGTGGCATGTGGCTAAGTCAAGAATTGAGTGGTTTTCGTAGTTGAATGGGTTTGCATCAAGCTTTCTTGGACTGATTATGATGTTAAGTTCATGTACAGCCATGTCCTGCAATACAGATTCATCAATAGAAAGAGGAAAGGTGCCGCCAATGTATGTCTTTATTTTTGCGCACAAGTTACAAATGTTGGAGATTGATTACTAACGTTCTCTCTTTGCCTAATTCTGTGTCTCAGGATTTGAATCTGATACAAATATATCACCTTCGTTTCTTCGTCCAGACTCTTAGCCGTGAAGAACTTGAGTGTTAGCAGTGTTGGAACGAGAGATTATTATCAAGGAAGATAGCCGAGAGGTCGTCGAGGTGATCGCCAAGGAACTTGACGACGAAAGGCGAAGGGAACAGCAGCAGGAAATAGCAGCAGCAGCAGAAAACAGGTTGGTCGGTCGACCGGACCAGTCGACCGACGTGCACAACGTGCACAGGATCAGAGAGCGGTCGACCGGCCGGTCGACCGCAATACTCTGTCTGTAAGTGCCCAACTCTCTGTTGTTTTCGGTCGACCGGCCGGTCGACCGGGGTGGATGTCGGTCGACCGGCCGGTCGACCGACAGTCGGGTTTGGGCGAAATTCTGCTGTTCTGGAAATCTGGGTATTTAAGGCTGTTGTTTAATTCTAGGGTTTGAGACCTAGAGAGGACCTGTGAAATTAGAAGGCTAGAGCTCTCTTGCATTCAAAGAGGCTATTAGCATTTGTAATCTTTCTCAAAGTAATTAATCTCTCCATTGGATTGCCCCGAGGACGTAGGCATTGAGGCCGAACCTCGTTAAATCGTGTGTTTTGCGATTGTGTGTTCTTCTCTTGCTATTTGGGTGTTCTTTGTGCTTGGAGATTTGTGAGATTCTCTGTTGGTTGTTGTCATCAGCACACAACAAGTGGTATCAGAGCTTCCAGGTTGCGCTTGGGATTTCTGAGAATTCGAAGGGCTCGAGATCTGATCCGGTGGAGATCGTGTGTCGATCTCAGATCAGAGATATTGGTGTTCGAGGAGATCGTGTGTCGATCTCAGAAGGACGCAAGGAGGGCTCGTGGAATCTGAGGTGGAGTAGATCCGGTGAGAAACTCGATTTAGGGTTTCAAGGGACAGGTAAAAATCCGATTTTTATCTGTGTAGAGATCTATTTCAAGTTGGTTGTTCTTCCGCATAGATAGAGAATCAGGGAAAAATCTCAATGGCAGAAGAAATTGCATCTGTTAAGACAATGAACTCTCACCCAAGGATTGAAGTTGTTAAGTTCAATGGCACTAATAACTTCGGTATGTGGAGATGCGAGGTTATGGATAAGCTGAATGCATCGAACCTCGAAGACACTCTCCTATTGGAGAGGAAGAAGAACACGACCACTGATGAAGAGTGGGCGAAGATGAATAGGTCGGCATGTGGCTTGATACGTTCATGCTTGTCGCAAGACATCAAATATCTTGCACAACATGAGACGTCGGCGAAGAAACTGTGGGAAACCCTTGCAAAGAAATACCTGATTAAGAGTGTAGAGTCCAGGTTGCAGCTTAAGAGTAAGCTGTACATTTTTCAGATGTAGAAGGGGAGCACAGTGAATCAGCACATCAACCGATACACGAAGCTTCTTACAGACTTGGTAAACGTGGATGTCACGATAGAAGAGGAAGATAAGGCGATCATCTTTCTGAACTCACTCCCAGCGGAGGAGTATGAGACATTCACTCTGACCTTCATCAATGGAAGGCAGACCTTGGATTATGATGAGGTGTCGTCTGCACTGACTAGTTATGAGACGAGGAAGAAGGAGAGACATCCTTCTAGGTCAAGCTCATCGGCGGAGGCACTGGAAGTAAGAGGCAGAAGTTCATCGTGGAAGGGCAAGGAGGTTAGAAGAAGATCGAAATCCAGGCCGGGTTTCAGAAATCTGAAGAGGAATCAGTGTGCCTTGTGCAAGGAACTAGGACACTGGAAAGCAGAATGCCCGAAGGCCAAAGGTAAGAAGGTGGAGTCAAAGACCGAGGCGAATCTCGCACAGGCGGATGGATCGGATGATGACTCATCGGTGTTTTCTCTCTCGGTTACTACCCCTACTATTAGTGACTCAGATAGTGCTGAGTGGATCTTGGATAGCGGAGCCACCTATCATGTGTGCCCAAACAGGGCCTGGTTTTCTAGCTTTGAGAAGCTGGATGGATGTTACACGGTCATGGGAGATGACCATCCGTGTAATATAGAAGGGATGGGTACAGTCCGCATCAAGATGAATGATGGGATAGTTCGAGAGTTGAAGGAGGTGAGGTATGTACCTCAGCTCAAAAGGAATCTTATCTCAGTTGGCACTTTGGAAGCATCGGCATGGTGATATCTGTTCGAGATGGTATTCTCAAGATGATCAGAGGCTCGATGGTGGTGATGAAGGGCGTCCGCTGAGGAAATCTTTACTACTTAAAGGGTAGTATGATGACAGATCAGGTGGAGACTTCGAGTTCTTCAGATAAAGGTGGCCCGGAGGACTGGCAGGGAAAGGTCGGACACGAAGATGGAAGGTCTTTGCAAGCTCCTGTAAAGAAGGAATCCATGGAAGGTGCTGCAACCTGCAAATTAGAAGGTGGACACAGCGTTCTGGACAAAAAGAAGGTGAGATTCAGCACCAGTACTCACCACAATGAAGGTCTTCTTGATCGTGTTCACGTGAGCGTATGGGGACCTGCTAAGAAGGCATCGCTTGGAGGTCACAGGTACTTTGTCTCATTTATTGATTGTGCATCTAGGCAGGTTTGGATATATCCTATGAGACAAAGGGGTGAAGCCCTAGATGTGTTGGTGAAGTGGAGTGGAAGAATGGAGAGGCAGATAGGTAGGAAGATAAAGGAGCTTCTTATTGGTAATGTTGGAAAAGACATGAACCAATTCCTACAGTTTGGCCAGAACACAGGTATTGCTACTCACTTTACAACAGGTACAGATGAGTTGGCTAAAGAAGTAATCCGTCCCTTACTGGAGGAGGTTCGGAAGTTTTTGTCTAATGCAGGATTAGACAGGTCGTTTTGGGCTTAGGCGACTGAGTATGCTAGCCATCTCAGGAATAGATCGACTGTGATAGGAGGTAAAGCTCCATTGGGAACTTGGTCTGGAAAAGCTGCTCAAGATTATGGTGTGTTGCGGGAGTTTGGAAGTCCGGCATACTTCAGTGCCAAGAACGGCAAGGTGAATCCGCGAGTAAAGAAGTTTGTCTATTTGGGAGTCAAAAAGAACAGCTATAGGTTGTGGGACCCCGAAGACAAGAAGATCGTGATGAGCAGACATGTCACTTTTGAAGAGACTTCAGGGTTGAAGTCCACCGTCTCTCAGCAGGTGGAGAGGACGGACACCAAGGGAGGATCGCAGCGGGTGGAGGTTGATGCTACTCCATCATCTCCAGTTGGTTCGGCATCAGTAGAGACTTCATCGGATGTGACACCGAGTGGAGATCGTGATACCAGAATGGGTGCTGAACAGATGGACGACATTGTTGAGGATGTCGAGTTGTTTACAGCTATTGGAACAAAGGTGAAACCACGCTTGTGGGAAAGGAAACATGAATCTCAAGCTTGTGATAGTGACAAGCTGAAGTTGAAGGCCGTTGTTCTCCATGATGGTCGGGAAGAGGTTCATATGACTCGGTCAGACAGGTTTACTGCTGCAAATAGAGATGCAAGTGCTAGAGCTTGATGAAGCTCATCTGAATGAACTACGGTTGGCTTGATCCTTTTGGGCAAAGGTACGTAGGCAGCCGTAAAGGCGCAGCCATTTGGTGATGCAACTCTTATGAAGCTAGTTAGGTTCTCAAGAAGTTGTTTAGATCTTCACGTAGAGGTGAAGAGTTGTGGCCGTTGGAACTTCACATAGAGGTGGAGAGGCTTCACGTAGAGGTGGAGCGTTGTCATGGCCAGTTGGACTTCACTTAGAGGTGAGGTGATGTGATCTCGATGAACAGGTGTATCTTCTGGTGAGAAGAAGTTGAGCTTGCATAAGGAGTGGTATGCATCCAGTTGAAACCGATGATGTTTGGTGGGCTCTACACAGACTTGGTTGGACCATCAGTGGAAGACAGGAAGACTAGATAGAGCTGGTCAGTTGGAGAGTCAGTGTTGGCTCGTGGGGAAGTCTTCGTGAGGTCGTGAAGTTGTGGAGTAGAAGCCATGTTGGTGATCGGCAGGTATTGAAATTCTCCTAAGGTGAAGTGCAGGGAAGGCATGTGCGATGTTTTTCAGGAATAGATGAGCCATAGATTCCAAGCCGAGATTGAGTGTCGATTTCGTCGAGATCGTGTGTCGATTTCGACCGATGCGCGCAAGCCGAGATCGTGTGTCGATTTCGCCGAGATCGTGTGTCGATTTCGCCAGTTGATGGACTGGGGTTTCGTTGGAGATCGGCTCAGATTTTAGGAAAAATCTTCGCCGAGGTGGAGAATTGTTGGAACGAGAGATTATTATCAAGGAAGATAGCCGAGAGGTCGTCGAGGTGATCGCCAAGGAACTTGACGACGAAAGGCGAAGGGAACAGTAGTAGAAAATAGCAGCAGCAGCAGAAAACAGGTTGGTCGGTCGACCGGACCGGTCGACCGACGTGCACAACGTGCACAGGATCAGAGAGCGGTCGACCGGCCGGTCGACTGCAATACTCTGCCTGTAAGTGCCCGACTCTCTGTTGTTTTCGGTCGACCGGCCGGTCGACCGGGGTGGATGTCGGTCGACCGGCCGGTCGACCGACAGTCGAGTTTGAGCGAAATTCTGCTGTTCCGAAAATCTGGGTATTTAAGGCTGTTGTTTAATTCTAGGGTTTGAGACCTAGAGAGGACCTGCGAAATTAGAAGGCTAGAGCTCTCTTGCATTCAAAGAGGCTATTAGCATTTGTAATCTTCCTCAAAGTAATTAATCTCTCCATTGGATTGCCCCGAGGACGTAGGCATTGAGGCCGAACCTCGTTAAATCGTGTGTTTTGCGATTGTGTGTTCTTCTCTTGCTATTTGGGTGTTCTTTGTGCTTGGAGATTTGTGAGATTCTCTGTTGGTTGTTGTCATCGGCGCACAACAAGCAGCAAGTTTGCACGAGCTTAAATCATGTGAGACTGGAAAAGGTAGGCCTACCTTCCTGCCAATTTGTGTCCGGGCTTATGCTGCGTGATATTCTATTACGAACTTAACTTTCCTGCCAAGAATTTGCACCAGCTGATGTACAGTTGACGGGTTAGAACTTGGTTAATTCCTTCGCGGTGCTGTCTGAAACTTTAAGAATCCTACACAGCCAACTTCATTTCGATGGGGAAGAAGCTTAGAAAAAGGAGATGCTGATGATGATGATAAAAATTGCTGATGTGAAAAAGTTTCCAAGGGATTAGTTCCCTTTTTCCCTGATTTTTGGTGTGTTTGTACTCTGATAATGTAAGTTCCTATGTTTTCCCTATGTGTTTTGTGTATTAAATACATCGGCTCTTTTGCTTTTTGCGTTTTATATCTGATTGAGATTCCAGATGTTCAATCAGATTTAATTTTTTGTGCGATCAATTTATATCTTAAGTTTCATTCAAAATGCTTAGTATTTTTGTAAAGCTATGTTATTGATGTGCATTACAACTTTGGTTTTTATTTATTTATTTATTTATTTATTGAGATGTTGAATGGTGGAGTTGATACAGCAGGCATCCAGATCACTTTTTTCCCTACAAACTGAGAAATATTTGGTTGGTGGTTTAATGCATAATGTAAACGAGTTTGGTAGATTGTAGATGTGGTTAGGTTTGCCTTTCATGAAGTTTGATGGTTTAGTGCTGGCAGTTGATGGACTTCGAAAATTCGGTACAACAATCAGCTGCAATAGTTTTCTTTATTGTTGAGTACCGTCGGCCAAAGATTTTTGGTTAGTCTTTCTTCAGTTTTTGTTTTTTCTGTGTGGCCTTTGCATCAGTTCCACTCGGGGAACTGTTTCAAAATGTGTCATAATATTATAGCTAAATGTAGTTAGCTTCTAGGTTTTTTTTTTTTTTTTTTTGGTAATTAACTCAACCACCAGTAAGATTCACCGGCGACCTTCGGGGAGCAAACTCGAGACCTGGACGAGGTCACGTTGGGGGAAGAATAGATGTTCGCATTGCGGGATTTGAACTGATGGCTCATGTGGAGCTTGTGCTCTAACCGATTTAGGCCAACTGGTTGAACCAATCGCGGGAGACAACTGAATGTAGTTAGCTAAATGTTAATTTAGTTATGTAGACATCGCACGATCGTTTTAGTTTAAGTGAGCCTAACAGAGTTTGTGAGTAGTAAGTTCACTCTTTTTTCTATGCTTAGTGGTCCCTGTTGACTCGAAGATCATCCAGTTCCCTTCAGGGTTCAAAGGTTCTGCTGAGAGTTTATTAATTGTTGTTATTTTTCTCCATTTGAAAAGGTACGAAAGTAAAAGAAGCTTAGGTGAAAAGTCATCTTCATCTGTAACTTTGGTTGCAAGGGAAAAATATGATAAAAAGTGAAGTAGTTTATTTTTCTTGGAATCTAGCCCATAGTTACCAGTTCGGGACACGAAAACAGGACACGAGACGTGACACGAGTTGGGATACGTTGTCTTAAAAAAAATATGAAAAATACACAAACATATATATACATACACGTGTGAATATAAATGTGTGTATATAATATCCTTAGTTTCATATAGATCAAAATAGCAAAAATCTTCAAGTTAATTGAGAAATTTTTGTAAAGTTGCAAGAACAAATATTATAAGAAACAAACGTCCTTGTAACTTGAAAAATATACAGAAAATATCTAATGTTACGTTTGTTCAAATACAATTTTTATATTATACAGACAAGTATACATGCATTCTCAATGCATGTTTCACGACCAATATTTTGTTTATGAAATGCTTACCTTTCGAATTAATGCAAGTAATTTCTTGCGCAAAATTTCTGTTTTATAAGTTTTTTTTCAAAAAACTATTGCTGCTATTAGTTGTAATTTTCTAAGTAATTATTTAAAAATTTATCATAAAAAAAAGAAAGTGTCATATGAGCTCTCGTGCATTTGAATATGGTATGAAAATATCAGAAACAAGTGTGGAGTTTCCCCTTTTTTTTAAACACAGGGCCCGTTTGTTTCGCGTAAAAGTCTGTAAATCGTAAATGACTTACAACCCAGTTACAACTACGACGTTTGTTTGGACTGTAATTCGTAAAAGGCTTACATAATCCAATTATCACTCACTTACAGCCTAGTTACAGTTAATTTTGTGGTCATGCAAATTTGTATTATTTTTTATGTTAATATTAAAAAATTTTAATAGTTAACATTTTTAATATTTATTTGCAATATTAAAACTTTTTAAATCACCAAATAGTTAATTTTGTAGTCAACTTTTTTACTTACGACTTACACATTACGACAACTAAACATCGTAAAACACAATACACTTTTCCACTTATAACTTTATATTACCAACTAAACACCATAAAGCTTACATCCATGTAACTCATTTACAACTGTAAAAAACTTTACTAATTACGACTTACGAATTACGGCCAGTTACGACAACCAACAGGCCCACAGTATGGTGTTCGTGCCAGAAACCAGTTTCTCAGGACCTGAGGGTCCCACTTATTTGGGAGACGTTTGGGAACCATGATCTAGCTTGAAACATGATGTAGCTAGAAAAAAGAGAAAAAGCTAGATGAGTGGAGTGGTGCTGTGCTGTGATGTGCTGTGTTGTACTTCGCTTTCTGAGGTCTTGTAAAATAAAGACCCTGCTGGAACTGGCTGGAGCTTTGGCTGGATCACGCTTGGTTTCTGATTAAGTTTGCTCCAATCTTTAATAATCACTTCAATTGTCCTTTAAAATTTTGGATCCTACTGCTTTCTCATCCATTATAAACTCGAAGGATTTTCATCAATGGATTGAAATCTAGGATCCCACACAAGGATATAAAAACGATGAGTATCAATAAAAAAAAAATTAGTAAATTTTTCTTCCACGAATCTGTTGTTTTAGTTTTGTTTTTGAAAAAATTAGACATACGAGCAAATAATTCTATATAAATTATGTCACAAAAAAACATATGATTTAATCGTAGGTAAATAAATAAATCCCCTACAAATGGCTTAAAAGAGAGGATATAGAAAGTCACGATATTTCAATCATTTTTAGATTATATTTGAAATAAAGATTTTAAAGAATTATATTAAATTTACATTGATTACATTAAAATTATTTCAGAAAAAGCCAAATTTTGGGAGTATACGCGAACTTAAAAAAGAAAAAAAGAAAATGAGTCAAGTCTACATCTGCGAAATATCTACTTTTTTTTCAATGTATACAGTGACATGAACAAGGCACTATTGAGCACCTTATAATGAAATCCTCTTAGTTTACTGAATACTCTCTTATAGAAATAGATAGTATATTCAATAAAAAGATGTATATTTTCTTTTTTTTCCTTTTCTTTTTTATTTTAATGAGGGGTGTAGTTCAAGCCAGAGCTAGCGGGAATAAGAGGGGCATTATATATAAAATATGCCCAGATGATTTAGTGAATTTTTAAAAATTACAAGGGGTTTTTCAAATTTTTGGGTCCCGGTGGGCCTACGCTTGGGGGCCATTTGTTTATTTGAAACAAATTTAGACTCTGCGGTGATTTTGTCTTCACATATTTGTTTTAGAGACTGTTTGGTTTTAAGAAAGTAGGCAGAAGTGAGGAAGTGAGAAGTGTCATTTTTCACTTCTATCATCCATCCAAACATCAGAAAAAGAAAATGAAAAAAACCTCTCTTTTTTTCTCTTTTTCTTTTTACTCAACTATTTTCTCACTTTCAAGGTGTAACATTTAATTTTATGGTTATGTAAATCTCATTTGTAATAAGTTGTAACTCAAAATAGTTAATTTTGTGGTCATGTAAATCTTACTTGCATTTTAATTACAGACCAAAATTTTTTCATAATTATTTTTTATTTTATTATTATTTTATGATTAACTTTGTGATTAACATTTTCACTTTCTCTTCCGCATTACTAACTAAATATCAGAAAATACAATATACTTTTTCACTTTCACTTTCCAATTATCAATCAAATACGTAAAAAAATACATATAAATTCTCATTTTTCAAAAGAAAAAAACTACTTATCACTTGCTCACTTCCGCCCACGTCTTAGAATCTTGAAAAAAAGAGATTGAAAGAGATTAAACTAATTCCATTTTTATGTTGGCCTTCTGCAATATCTATCGTGCAGAATGACTTCAACATTAGTCAAAAACACATAAAAAGTGAACCAGATGTATTTTTTACATTTTAAAAACCTTTTATTGGGTCCTAAAATTTGACATTCAATTATTTTTGTTTTGTGCCTGAAGTTCCAATGCTGGAAACAAACACTTGCAATATTGGTCAAAGTGTCCCTCATGTACTTCAAATTTAAAGGAGAGATTTCAAGGCTTTTAGGCTCTTCTTTGCAAACAATCAGTTCCTCAACCCCGTCCTTGTACCAATGAAATAAATAATGCAATAGTAGGACGTTATTTTTGTCATTTTGGGAGCTTGCATATATGCAGGGGAGATGATTATATCGCACGTTCATCTCAACTAAAATAAAAATAAGTAATTTTCAATTTTATTTATCCTAGTTTTCAGATTTGTTGCATCCTTGATATCGTGGTATCAGAGCCAGTAAATGGCTGAGTAAAGTACTTTGTTATGTACTCTTCTCATGTAATTAATTACTTTACTAACTTGTTTTTAGTTTAGATTATAGTTAGATGCCTAGGTATTGTGCTGTCTGCCTTCTACCTAGTAGAGCGATATCTTAGTCACGTAGGATCTTTTACCGTCGAAGATGGCGTTTTGTCTTCGTAAATCGTTGACAATCGTGTTAGGTTTTACATATTTATAGATACATTAGGTAATCTAAATTTAGTGTAAAATAAAAACAAGTTATCTTAGCAACTAGTTGCATAGAAAAGAGTACATGATAGTTTCTCTCAAAGCCTTCTAATGGGTCTAATAAGTTCTAGTTCTAGAAATTTAACTAAGAGAAAATCTATAAAAAAACTATAATGTAATAGAATATCCTATTGAAATAGAAAATCTTAATAAATGGTCTATTTCTAAAGTACCAGCAAAAGAAATTTATAATATAGGAATGTTTGATTTTAAATCTTCCGTGGCAATAAAAACTATAGAAAAAATAATTCAAGTAGATAATAATGAACAATCAATAAAACTATTAAATGAAGAAGATTTATCATCCTTCATTAATAAATATAATTTTATTCATATTGGGCTAATCCAAATAGCCTTAAAATCGTTAACACTTCAAGGGTTAAATACATCATTACTAACCTCATTAAGAGATGCTAGATGTCTAGACTATATTCAATCCTTAATGGAAGTCATGCAGACTAGCCTTTGTCATGGCCCACTTTATTTTAATGTTTATCCCAATTAATTTTATCCCTAACAGATCCAAATATATTAGAGACAGGCACTTTAAATATAAAAACTAACGGATACAATTTTATGCTTGGATCTGAAACGATTGCAATAATTTTTAGAGTTCACTATAAAGTTCTCAATACATTAGCCCCTAAGGCTAAACAAATAACTAAACCAGGAAAAATAATCTTAGTTGAAACAAATTTACTATCATCCAATATAGGTACAAATAGAATTTTAAATTGGGAAGAAATAAACTTTCCACAAAATTGGTTTAGGCCTATAATAGAAACAGACTTAGATCAAATAATTCAGACTGAGAATGAAGAAGTAGAAGTTAAATTTAATCTAAAATTAATAACTAGAATCTCTAGTTTAAGGAATTCTAACTTTGAGAACCAATCAGTTAGAAGCCTTAATAATAACAGAAGAGATCAAGATCTAATATTTGAAAATAGAAGAGACAAAAAGTTAGAAGTTCAAGGAATAAAAATTTCTAATTCCTCAATAGCTCATCCAATTTACGAGAAGCCTAATCCAGACTCTCCTACACAATCGGACAAGGACTTTAATATTTAATGGATTTTTAACCAGGAAGCTTACCAAGAATATATCTTAATCTCGAATATAATAAAGATATTCATTTCAAACAATGGTTTGAAAAAAACTTTTCCTATTGAAAAGAGATACTATAATAAATATGAATATGATAAACATCTTAATCGAATAGACAAATTAAGATTTTTTTCAGAATGGTTTATAGAAACTTATATAAATGATGAAATTAACAAACTCAATGTTCTTGAAGAACATTATAAATCTTGGGCTACCATTAATGGGAGAAAAATAAATGCACTATATCCTCCAGGAGAAAGCATAAAAATTACTACCGCCTCAGATTATACTGAAGCACCAGCCTTAATCAAGGTTTTACCTGAGCCCAAGGAAGAAGTAATAAAAAAATTACAGAAAGTAATCAAGCAAAATAATTATACAAATGTATATTTTCAAGTTTTAAGGCAATAATTAAGCAGAATAGAATCTGCCATAGAAATACTAATAAATAAATTAAATCAAGTCGCTCAATTAGAAACTCCTTTACTAAAAAAGGAAAAAAGAACAAGCTATATTCCTATAAAACCACCTCCAGAGGTTACCGGATTCAAACTTCATCCTCAAAAAAGAAGAAATAACTTCTTTAATAGAACAATTGAAAAATGCTAATTTAAATATTATTCAGGAAAATTCGTCTGACACCGATCAAGAAATAAATGAAGAGCTAGATGAACCTAAAGAACTAATACTAGATATATCAAATGAAGATGACCTTGATTTGAATCAAATAATCGATATTGAAGACTCTTTTAGAGAAAGTATGAAACCTACTGAAATAAATAAATTGGATTTTAAGCATAGAAGAAGAGCTGACAAGTATTATTATAAAAGACCAACCCCAATGGATATTTTATTTGAGAAAAATGATGATTTAGTTCAAAATTCTTATCATGGAAACTCCATCTATGAATAGAACATTGATGGTGCTTCAGAAAAGATAATCCATGATCAATTACATAGAATGATGACGTATGCTACTGTCTGTAAGCAGAATAATAATTCTGATAAAGACATAACTAATTTTATTACTTTTGGTTTTACTGGCATTTTAAAGGGCTGGTAGGATCATAGTATCACATCAGAACAAAAATTAGAAATATCTAATGCCATTAAAATAGAAAATAATGCACCAATCCAAGACGCAGTCTATACATTAATGATGACCATCTTAGAGCACTTCACTGGAGGAGTGACAGATCATGGAGAAAAGAATAGAACTCTCCTTCAGAATTTGACATGTCCAACTTTAACTCATTTTAGATGGTACAAAGACACTTTTTTAAGTAAAGTATTGCTACTTAATGATGCTAATAATATACATTGAAAGTCTAAATTAATAGATGGCTTACCAAATCTCTTTGCTGGGAGGGTTAGGATAACTCCCAGAGACAAAAAAATGGTACTATACCATATCATAATTATACTTACGAAAATCTAATAAACTCATGTATTCAAGAAGGACTAGCCGTGTGTAATAACTTGAAATTAAGGCACCACTTTAAGGTCCAGAGACTTTCTAAAAGAAAGCAATTAGGAGAGTTTTATAGCCAATTTGTCATAGACGGGCCTAAACCCCCTAAATATCTTAAGAATTTTAAGAAACGACATAATGACTCTAAAAAACCTACTCAAATCAATAAAAAATATAAGACTTATAATAAAAAGAAAAATAAAGAACAAAAGGAATCATTCCATAAAAAGATAATATAAAAACTAGAAAGCAAAAGGAAAAGAACATAAAATGTTATAAATGTGGCAAATTAGTCCATTATGCTAATAGATGTTACACTAAAGAAAAATAGAAGAAATTGAAGATGAATATTAAAAATAATGATTAATTCTGATAAAGATTATACTTCTGAAGAGGACCAATCTTTCACCTCTTCTGAAGAAGATTGCTATAAATGTGATAGTCAATATTGTACACTTGATCAATTAAACTATTACAAGTCTATGGTAGAAATGAATGGACTATATGTCCTAACTACTAATGATAAGAAAAATCTGTTAGACTATGTGATGAACAATGAAATGGATATAATAATAAAAAATAAAAAATAGAGTTAATAGTTACTACTAAAGACAAAGAAAAATTACTTAGAATAGACAATGTTTACAAACTTTCTGAAGTTCTTGAAAGATACAGAAATAAAGAAAAGAAACCAGTAACAATTCAAGAACTACATCAAGAAATTAATACATTAAAAATAGAAATAAAGACTTTAAGAAAAGAAAATGAAACACTAGACTTTAGACTAACTAAGTTAGAATAGAATAAAGACAATAAGGTGGAAGAACTTAATGAAGAACTGCTGAAAGAAACTAATCACGAACCTCCTAATCAAATCGATCAATTCCTACAAACAATGGATTTAATAATAACCCAAAAATGATATATAAAGATCAACTTACTCATCAACAATGATATTCTATATACAAGACTTAATAGCACTTGTTGATAGTGGTACTGATCTTATTTGCATAGAAGAAGGGTTAATACCAATAAAATACTGTGAATACACTACACAAATTTTAAGTGCTGCCAATAATAAAGCACTCATTACACCATATAAAGTTACAGATGTAAATATTTATAAAGATAAAGTTTGTATTCCTTTACACTTTCTAATAGTAACAGAAATATCACATGTAATACTAGGCACTCCTTTCTTAGGAAAGCTCACGCCAATTAAACAAATTGATGAAAATGGCATAGTTACTTGTTATAAAGGTCAAAAAATAACCTTTGAATTTATAACAAATCTTATAGTTAAACTTCTAAATGAAGTCAAAGAAATTTACCTAAAAGAAAACCAAATCAACTTTCTCAAAGAAGAGATTGTTAAGACAAATATAACAAAATAATTACAATTTAGCCAGATTCAATAGAAAATTAAACAAGTTGAAGAAAACTTTAAATCTCAAACATGTAGCAATTTACCTAATACTTTTTGGGAAAGAAAACAACAATTGTTTCTTTACCATATGAAAAATCTTTTAATGAGAAGGATATTCCTACTAAGGTAAGACCTGACCAAATGAATAAAGAATATTTAGAACTTTGTAAAAAGAAGATTAATGATCTCTTAAATAAAAATCAAATTAGAAAATCTTATTCTCCTTGGAGTTGCAAAGCTTTTTATGTTAATAATGCAGCTGAAAAGAAACGAAGCGTTCTAAGATTAGTAATAAATTATAAACCACTCAATAAAGTGTTAAAATGGATCAGATATCCAATCCCTAATAAAAGAGACTTATTAAACCGAATAGTAAATGCAAAAATATTTTCTAAGTTTGATTTGAAATCTGGTTACTGATAAATCCAAATAAGTGAGCAAGATAAATATAAAACTGTTTTCGCTGTTCCATTTGGCCATTATGAATAGAATGTAATGCCCTTTGGACTAAAAAATGCTCCATCAGAATTTCAAAATATAATTAATGACATATTTATGAACTACACTAACTTTATATTATCTTATATTGATGATATATTGATTTTCTCTAATACATTAGAAGAGCATTTTAAACATCAAATATATTCAAATATCTTATTATAAAAATGGTCTTGTTATATATGCCTCTAAAATGAAACTATTTCAACAAGATATAAGATTTTTAGGACATAATATTGTCAATGGAACTATAATTCCAATAAATAGAAGCATTGAATTCGCCTCAAAATTTTCAGATGAAATAACTGATACAAAGCAACTGCAAAGATTCTTAGGTGCACTAAACTATGTAGCGGATTACTACAAAGATTTAGCTAAAGATACCAAAATCTTGTATGACAGACTAAGAAAAAATGCTAAACCTTGGCCTAAAGAACATACTGAATCAGTTAAAAGAATAAACATATGGTCAAAAATCTACCTTGACTACATCTTGCTAACCCTGACTGGTTTAAGATAGTAGAGACCGATGCTAGTGATATTGGGTTTGGAGGAATCCTCAAACAATTAAACCTTAATAAAAAATTAGAAGAGTTAGTTAGGTTCCATTTTGGAAAATGAAATCCAACTGAATATAATTATTCAACAATTAAGAAAGAACTTCTTACTATAATAAAATGTATACATAAATTTTAAGATGACTTGTTTAATAAAAAATTCTTATTAAGAACCGATTGCAGCTCTGCTAAGTCTATTATCGAAAAAGATGTTAAAAAACTAGCTTCGAAGTAATTTTTTGCTAGATGAGAAGCTGAATTATCTATATTTGATTTTGATATTGAATACATCAAAGGTCGAGAAAATTCTCTACCCGACTGTTTAACCCGTGAATTTTTACAGTCCAATGCAGGATTCTAGTGCAGGTAGAAACCGAGAGCGCGGAAGAGGCAAAACTCCCTGACTCGTCCTATCCAAGCCTAACGGGGAGGCCTTTAATAGCACCTAATTCTCCTAATTCCCCTTCATCAGGCAATATTCCTGATAGGGAAGAATCTTCCCACCAATTTCAAATAAATAAAACTTCAACTTTTAAAGAAATTCTTGAAGTTGAAGCAATATTCTACCAGAAATATACTTCAGAGTTAATTGAAAAGGATAATATTCTTAATTATTTCAGCTTAATATCTTAATTACTTTGTAGGAATATCATGCCAAAATGTGGGCGAAGAAGGAGCGAGAGTACTACTCCCGCTACTCACAAAACCTCAATAACTAATACTACCCCTTTAACTTTCTCCGAAAAATTAATATTTTCTCTTTCTACTAGACAACAACTTGTCCAAGATCTAATCCAAAATCTTCCTTCAGAAATCTATTACAAAATATTTCGATTACCCAGCACTGCTGAAGCCAACTACTCCACAAAATAAATCAGCTTCCCCACATATTCTCTAAAGGCTCTTATCGGGTCATTAAGCCTAATACTTCTGTTCTTAAACTCCTTTTGACTCCAGAAACACCTAAAGCAGAGAAAATTTAGGCCATCGAAAATGGTCTCTGCTATGGACTGATCTCACACTCTTATCAAGATAGAATTCATCTATTCCCCACTTTAACAAAAGCTTCTTTGAAACTAAGAAATCTTTATTCTGAGAAACTATATTTCCAATTCCTTTCCACTCCACCCACATAGGAAGAAGAGTAATACAAACCAGTCAAGCACCTAGTCTTCGTTACAGAATCTATGGATGGTGGAACACTCTACTGTTGGACACGAAAAAGAAGGAGGTGTAAAATTTCCTTGAATCAGATGAAAAATTACAACAGACTAATCTTCCGGTTATAAGGGAGGGAGGATGTTGAAGCTTGAATCCCCCCTTTGTTTAGTGCTGGGTTCTTCGTGTGGCGGTGGAGAGTGAATCTTGTTCTCCGTTGACCAGATGACCGTCTGGATCGTCAAGGGATCTTCTCCTTGGCAGGTAGAAGGAGTAACTCAGCCCCATCTACCAAAACTCTAAAAGAGAAGGTAGGCGAAGAGCAACTTGTACGCAGCAAGTTAGCTTGAAGAGTCGAGCTCTCTCTCTCTCTCTGTATGTGTCGCGCCTGTTGATATCTCTCGGTCTCTTTATGTCTATTGATGCCCTTCGATTTCTTCCGATGCCCCCCTCCCCCTCCATAGCAACTGGGCTATTTATATAGGCTGTAGGGGGTGAACGTGTCCCCTAAAAATACTCCACGATGAGAGCCAACTTCCCCGCTACATGGGCGGTGAATGGCGCCATAATCGGGGTGGTTGTAACCGAGACGCGGGTCTGGACCCTAGCGCCTTGAGGTTGAGACGCGGGTTTGGACCCTCGCGTCTTGAGGTTGAGACGCGGGTTTGGACCCTCGCGTCTTGAGGTTGAGACGCGGGTTTGGAGCCTACGCGCCTTGGTTCTGAGACGCGGGTTCGGACCCTCGCGTCTTGAGGCTGAGATGCGGGTGTCGGGCCCACGTGCCTTAATGCTGAGACGCGGGTTTGGACTTTCGCGTCCTGATTGTCACATTTAGCCTTGCGTCTGGATCTTGGATCTCTGCGTTTTGGTGGCTTGTCTTGGTGATTTTTAGACAGCCTACAGAACCCCCTCCAATGTTTTCGATATTCCGCAGTTAACTGGGACGGATTTCGAAATACTTTGGATTCTAGATGCATTTGCCTTCATGACTAGACTGTTAATGCTCCGGGTTTGATCTATTCTGGAGTTGGTCTTCGTGAGTGTACTGTTGAACTCTTTGAAGCCACCGGAGTTGATCATGTTGAGTGTCTAGATACACAGTCTAAACCTCCCCGTTTGCTTTTAAGTCTGTCACGGGTGCGCTTTAAGCCAGGAGTGGTTGGTCTTCTGCTTGTGCCAGTGTACTGTTGAACTGATTCGCAGAAGCAGGGACTGAACGCGGGTTCCTTTTTGAAAAGCAGAGATGAGACTGCTTTAAAGACGCGACTTCTTAGCGAGACGCGACCTTTTGGCAATGGAAACGCGACTGATCTTCATAAGGCAGACGCGATGTTCAGCTGAAGACGCGAACTTCGGAGAGACGCATCTTTTGAATATAGACGCGATTGTCTGGGCGCATTTATGGCGATGCTGACGTGGCATATCCATCGAAGAGACATGGCCGTCGGGTGCGAGTCCGTGCCACATCATGATTGCGCTGCCAGTTGGCCTGGGGAACCGACGGGATTTCACCTTTTGGCGCGCGGATTTCCTGGCTCATTAAATGATCCGTGCCACGTGTCGAGCGACGATTCGCTACAGAGTCGTGGCGCATGATCTTCTCTGTGCGTTAAAGTGATTTTGTTCCACGCGTCGAACAGAGATTCGCCGCAGAATTCATCGGGCCATACGCTGCGTATCTTCGCGAATCCTTGTGCCTATAAAAGGCCACAGTTGGGAAGATTCCTCTTCTTCTCCGAACGCACTCGCTGATAAAATTAAGAAAGAGAATTTCCCCTTCTGTTCATCTGTTTAACCTCGGATTGAATTAGCAATGGCACCCAAGACCAAGCTGACTGCTTCTTCTTCAAAGGCGACCGTCGCCGAGGCCCGGAGGGGCAGCTCCTCCTCTGCGCAGGATGTTGTTCTCCAAGGTCTCCAAGGTAAAATGCCTTTTAGGCGTGAATTTCGCCATTAAAGGAAGTTCAAAGAACCCTTAAGAACCCTTAACACACAAATTTAAATCGTGTTTGATTCCCAGACGCAGTCTTTGGGTTGATAACCGAGGCGCGGGTTTGATGACCCGGTGCCATTAGGTCCTGCCTTTTGGACCCTTCACTTAGAATATTTCTAATTGTGAAGGATTTAAACGCGGACTTTGATCCTTGCGTTCTGCAACATCAGGTGCTGGTTCTTACGGTCTGGCGCCTGAGTCCAAGTACTTGAATCTCATAAGTCTTGGTTTACAAAACGCGGATCTTGCAGGTCTGGACGCGGATTTGATAATTCCTGCGTCTAGTATCTCTTCTGCGTTTGGACGTGGATTCGCAGGTCTGGACGCGGGTTTGATAATTCCTGCGTCTAGTATCTCTTCTGCGTTTGGACGTGGATTCGCAGGTCTGGACGCGGGTTTGATAATTCCTGCTTCCAGTGTATCTTCTGCGTTTGGACGTGGATGCGCAGGTCTGGACGTGGATTTAATAATTCCTGCGTCCAGTGTCTCTTCTGCGTCTGGGTTATGAACACTTAGCATTTTTCCTTACTTTTGATAAAGTATCTAACTAAGTGTCCTTTTCTTTTTGCAGCGCCACACCTTACTACTTCACTCGCCAAGACGCGCCACTTTGGACATGTAGGTGGTGCTGACCGGGACTTGACCTTTGTGCTACAAAAGACTGTCCCTGTGACTGCTGACCAGTCGCAGGCTCGTGAGGAGAGGCTCTCGAATGTTGACATGAGGACTCTTCGGGTGCTTATGACCGATGCAGCATTCACAACGGATGCTGGCATCAAGCTGGAGAAGCCTGCCTTCTTCTTCGGAGATCGTATCCACGATGGCGGCTATCGCGTGTATGACGGAACTTACAAATGGCTCCGTCAAATAAGGGGTGGAAGATTCTTTCTTCCGGACATGGAGAGGATGTTCCCGCTGTCCTATTTCCAGCACATGTCCGTCCCTCGGAAGATGGAATGGGACCTTCCTCGATATGTCCCTGAGATTACTCTCGGTGATTTGGGCTCCCATAAAGTACACCGTCATGATAGCATGACAGGTCGGTTATCGGCCTTTTCCCTGGGTCGCGCAAGTCTGAGGTTCCGGCTGGAGAGATATCACAACTTGGCACTACCTTCCTCAACGCATTCATGGAAGCGGAGGGTGATTATCCGGTTGGGTTCCGTGCGCCCGGGTGGGTCCATTCCACGGAGAACTATTGGTGGGGCAGGATGGTCGGCTTTGTCCTTACCGAGCTCGGGGATCTGCTAAAGCGTGTGGGACTGTACTCGGCAGTCAGGGCCGTGCAGTGGGGGATCCCTCAAAGCTCTCAGAACTTCTTCGGGGTTCTAGAGCGTTATAATTCTTTGACGGGGACGTTCTTCACTCCGGTCGGGGAGATGGGCCTCGCTCTGCACGAGCTGCATGAAGTCTCAGGATTGGCAACAGGGGACATTCCCTATGAGGAATATGTCCCGACCACTGTGGAGCTTCACCTTTTGAAGGAGGAGTATCCCCTAATATATGAGACCTACTGGGAAGTGCTATGTCACTTCCACATTTGCGGCCAGATAACCAAATGGCGGTCGCAGGGAGTCAAGCAACTGTCTTGGGCCAGTTACTTGTTCAACAACGTCAACACCAAAGACCATCTGATAACCCGATTGGCTCCCAGCTCCGATAGGGAGATTGAAGACAGGATCGACCAGGCTTCTGACAGTTTCTACACTACGGAGTCGAACGAGGACGGTTTCGACCCTGACTTGGTTTTTGAAAGCTTTCACCATCAAGCCCGGACCCCTATCTCCGATCGGGCGCTGTTGGCGGGCTTTCTGATGCTGTGGCTGAAGCGTTGTGTGGTGCCCACGCTGCCACATGAAGTTATTGTTGCTGACGTGGTATACCCGGCGGTGCTCCTGGCTCATGGCAACCCCATAGCCCTTCTCCCGGCCGTGGCGGCTAGTATTCAGAGCGGGCTGCGGGCGCTAGCTAAGAATTTCTGCGAGCCACCGAAAACTGCAGACTCCGAGGGAAAGCTGTATGTTGACTCAGAGGGGAATCCGACGGTGAAGCGTCCCAACCCTCGAGTCGAGCTGCCTTACACGTACCTCATGGCTTGGTACGTGATGCATTGCCCTTCCTTGATGACGGCGGTGCGTTGGAGGGAGAGTTCTGTCCCTTTTGTACAGCGGTTGGAGGGTTCGAACTGGCGTGATCCTTATATATATTACGTCCGGAAGTGCCTTTCAGACCCTGCGAACTACCAGCTCAATCGTTGCCTCCCCCAGATCCCTGGTGCATCTTTCGGGGATCTACTTATTGATTCCGCGGGCCCAGATGATTTCACGAGGTTATCCACGGGAGCCTTCTGGTGGTTGCTCAATATTCGGCCCGGATATGTGCTTTTCCGGCAAGGGACGTCATGCACCATTGAGCCGTACATGCCGAATCGCTTCGCTCGACAGTTCGGCTATGATCAGCTCTATGTCGGGAACCCCAATGCTCGACTCGCCTTCGAAGGGAACCTGTTCGAGGGTGCTCGGGCCTGGTACTACAGTGTGGCTGGAGGGACGGGAGCAACTTTCCGTCTACCTCTCGAGGGGCCCAAGTGCCATATGAGCCTCAGCTTCTGCACTTGGTACTCCCAAGCCATCCAGACACCAGACTTTTTTCCGGCGTCTTCATGCATCGAAAGCATCAATGCAAGTCTCGAGGCAAGGACAGAGTCCGGTAAACCGTCGAAACTCGTAGAATAGTACCTGAAGGCCCAGAAGGAGGTCGGGAGAAGAACGAGAAGGGAGCCACGAGCCACGGAGCCACGACCACCAAGGGCAGAGCCGCAAGTGACTAAGGTGGAGCCGCGAGCAACAAGGGCAGAGCCGCAAGCAACTAAGTCTCGACAGGCGGTGAGCAAGCGTCGTCAGGGCTCTATTTCCACTGCTGGGCCTGCCCGTAAGAAGGTGCGGAGAGACTTGGCGCCAGCAGTTTCTCTACCAGCGGCCATCCCTTCTGGTGTCAGGGAACTGTCGACAGCTGTGGTTCCACCGGCAGTTATCCCTTCTGATGTTGGGGAACTGAGGGAGGAGGATATAGCTGAAAAAGAAACTCCTCTAATCCGTGTTCCCAGGTCGCTTAGCAGAGACCACGGGTCTGCGGAGGAAGGGGAGCTCGTTGATCGATCCACCGCCACTGACGAGGATGAGCAGCTAGAGGTCGACATCATGAGCGGAGGAGATGTCGATATTCCGGGGATTTTAGCTCATCCCGAGCCTTCTTCTACTCATGAAAGAAGAGATGAGGCACAGCAGTCGGGGTCTCCTTGTGTCTTCATCTCCAGTCCTCGGGCAATTGATCCCAGTCCTACCACTGGGGTAATTGGAGGCAAGGCTCCGGTTGCAGAGCTTCCTCGCGTTGAGCTGTCTTCTTCCTCGTACTCAGGGGAAAGCGAGTTTGAAGACGAGGTCGACTACGGTGATGAACCCACTCTTCCTGATCCGAGCAAGTTCTCCCATATCTCGGAGGAAGAAATGTACGGGGGAACCGTTGACGGCGCCATCACCGTTGGCGACAGTTGCTCCCATTGCAGGTACTTTCACCCAAGGGTTCGATATCTCTGGACCTCCCAGGTGGTAAGGAAGTTCTGATATTTTGAATGTTTCGCTTTTCACCTTTGTGGCTAATGTTGTGGTCATTTGCAGAGAGAACTAAGGGGGCTCAGGTGGAGAGTCCAATGATTGATATCCCTCCAGAAGGCCACACGGCTCAGGTCTCGGCTGAAGTTTCTGAGGAGGAGGTTCCTGCAGAGATAGCACCTCTGGAAACGCCCGAGGCTACTTCTGCTCTAGCCGTATCGGTGGTCAGCACAACTCTTGTGCGAGAAGATCCGCCTTATCCCGTGACAGAAAAGGGGTCGGGAAGCTTCCCAGGTCGTGACGATATGGAGGAACTGGCACGCCAGATGCTGCAACAATTCTTTGCTTCGATGGGATCATGTATTGATCTCATCTTACGTGGAAGCAGCTCCTTCAATTTTGCCCAGACGCTTCTCAGAAATCTGGCCGAGAACGTCGAATTAACCGGAGGCCCCTCACTTGCCCAGGCGTGTCTGAGGGTGGTGGAGCAACTGGGAGATGACCTGCACGAGCTGAAGTCTTTGGAAAATGCCAGCTCTTCTAGTGAGGCCCAGGCCACCCTAACCCGGCTCTTAGCTGCTCAAGAACAAGAGCGACAGGAGGCAGAGGCATAAATAGATGCAGAGATCCGCAGCCTCGAATATTCCCAGGCTGAATGTCAGAAACTAACTGACGATTCAAGGGAATCCGAGATTGTCATGCAGAGCACGGAGCACGTCATCATCAGTGCTCGGGACACCATTGCCAAGGCTCGGGACACCATTGCCAAGGCAGAAGTTGTGCTTGCGATCAATGAGAAGAAGCTTGTTACCATCAAAGAGGAGCTTGCGGAGCAACAGGCGGCTAAGGCGCGAGCTGAAGAGAGTCTGTCTCTACATTCTTCCAGGGTGGAATCTCTGCGAGCGCAGCTGGCTGCAAAACCCTTCCTATCTGAAGAGGAGCTGCGGGTCCAAGCCATGATGGAGGCTGAGAAGGCACGTCAGATCAAGATGCATCATCTCAGGGAGCAAATCCGTTCCTTGGCGAACCAGGACATTTAGCCTTCTTTTCTTTTTTTTTTGTAAAGAAAAGGACACTCTATTTATCAGAGTGTTTGTATCCACTTTTGATATAAAAAGGACATTTTTTGTTCCATCTTCTTTGCTTAGCTGTGGATGAATCCAACTTCTTGATCACTGGCTGTGAATACTGAACTTAGGTAAGACTAAGTTCTTTCAATAAAACGCAGCATCGACTCGCGGCCTCTGTTCACAGGGAGACGCGGGTATCAGTTCAGAAGAACTTGGGCAGAACCAAGTTCTTTGGGCGAAACGCAGCGTTGATCCATAGGGAGACGCGGCCATGAGTTCAGAAGGACTTGGGCAGAACCAAGTTCTTTTGATGAGATGCAGCGTCAATCCATAAGGAGACGCGGCCATGAGTTCAGAAGAACTTGGGCAGAACCAAGTTCTTTTGATGAAACGCAGCGTCAATCCATAGGGAGACGCGGCCATGAGTTCAGAAGACGCGGCATCCGTCTGTAGGGAGAGACGCGAATCTGCTTCGCTAGGAAAGACGCGGATCAAGCAGACGCGAGGGACGCAGCCTTGTGCATTTTCCATTAATCCCAAAATGGACTAAGTGTTCTCCTTTAAAAAGGACCCCGTTTGCTGAGGGGACGCGACTTTGCATCACGCGGACATTCCTCTAGGACGTGGGTGATCGTCATCCAATCTGGGGAGGGGACGCGAATTTTGGATACGATTCTTCAGTCTGCGTCTTGGTGTAACCTCCCAGGCGTTACATACAGCCTGTCATAAAGATTTGATGTGATCTTCAAATCTCTATTGATGATCGGGAATGCAGATTTTCCGCTGTTTCCCGAAGCGGTTATCCACGCGTCGGCTTCTTATTGGTCTTGAGCGTTAATTCCCTTTAATGAGAAACCGATGCGGGTGGTTGAAGATTGGCGCCTGCGACGGTTTTCGAAGCGGCGTTACACGCGTCAGTCCCTTATTGGACCTTGACAATCGTGCGGTCATTAAGGCCGGCGGTTCAGATTAGGAGATCATTAATTGCAGTTATCGGGGGCTGCCTATAAATAGGGCGCACCCTCTCCCTTCAATCCAATCTTTGGATTGTTTTCTTTTTGAGAGCGAGCGCTCTGAGAACCTTCATCCTCTTCAGAGTATTGTCTCCATGGATGAGGATGGCTCTGTGGATGAAGATGACCCAGGGCTTGTATGCTCCTGTTTGGTCTCTTCGGGGCAGAGTGTCTCTCTGATCATCTTGCACGTTCGCGTTTGGACGCAGAGAGCCCGACTCTTGGTAGAGGCCTCTGTTGGTACGCCGTCCCGATTAGTCATGATATTTTAATCTACCACGGCCTGTATCTTGGCATCATCATTATCTGGACCCCCTCACGAAGTCTGTGTTGGTGCATTCCTTCTGGAATTTGCGCCACAGACTTGAACTTCTCTAGACGCGAGTGTAGGGGTCTTTGGCACTTGGCGCTGGCTTTGTTCACAAAGCTTGCGTTTCAAAGCCACTGTCTTGGCGCGTTTTATGGCTACTGCTTTGGACGAATTCCAAAAAGGTTTCAGACCCGAGCCTTGCAACTCTTGTTCACTCAACAAGGAGATGGCAACTTTCGGCGTCTGTGCCTTTTCGGCGTCTATGCTTTCGACTTGGGCGCAGAATGAGACCGCGTTTTGATTCGCGTTTGTCTCTGCTGACGCAGCAGTTTGGCTCACTGCGTGGGTCATTCCCGCGTCTGCTTGGCTGACTGCGTGGATCATTCCCGCGTCTGCAGTCTGCATTTGCGACTTAGTTTTTCTCTGTTGAAACATACTAAGTTGCAGATTGTTCTGATTCCTTTATTTCATTCCTTGCAGGTAGACTTGCTGGTTTGCTGGGCCCCTGGAAGGATGCTTTGGCCGGCGAACTTGTTCGATGTTCACCTATAAGAGAGTATATTATGGTCCTCGTCACCTATAAGAGAGTATATTACGTCTCTGACGAGGACCCAACCCTCGCCAAGGTCTCTTCAGATCTGCTTCGCCATTCATGCCTGCTGGCAAGAGATGGTCAGGTATGCATGACGGCGATGAGGGTTCCGATGGTTGTGGTGGCGGACAAGATCCTCTTCCTCTCCCACTCCAGAAGTGACATCAAGGACAGTCTATGTCCGTTGGATGGCCTGCTAGGGAAAGAGACGCTCCTGAACGAAGGGTTGCAGGACTTTCTGCTGCCACCAGACCTCAAGAACACCATTGCTCTTAGCTTAGTCAGTTAGGGCGCTTTCGATGTTTACATCATGCATTGTGGTGTAACCAGCTTCTATTGTAGCCACAAAACATCGCGCACTTGGAATCAGACGCGGCTTATAAGGAGTGAGTGCAACCTCTAAGAGAGAGAGAGGGACTTCTTTGTACTCCTTAATTGTAACACTCAATCTTATTGTATAAGAGAGCGTTTTTACTGTAACACTCCATCTTATTGTATAAGAGAGCGTTTTGTATCACTTTCATATATTTGGAAATAAATAAAAGTGACACTTTTCTTTTTGCCTCTTTCATTGTCTTGAACTTTTTTGTCTTAGACTCGTAGAAGCAAAGAATCTTTGACTTTGTTAAAATTATGATGGTAACTTTAATAAGTCAAATTTTGTAAGAAAAGATCCTATTTCAGGAACTCTCACAATACTGTCAGAGGTGTGATGTTAACTTGACAGGGATGAAATGACTTTTTGGTGGACCTGCCACTTTGTAATAGAAAGTGACAAGTAGAATTTGGTACCCCCAGGGAGGGTGAACTCTGATCAGAGGTTTAGAATTAACTTAATCGAGTTCAGCTGGGGATTTGATGAAAACACTGTTAATTGGTGTAATATTAACCTAACAATGTTTTTAGGTGGACCTGTTATTCTATTGAAGAGAATAACAAGTGAGATTAGACTCGTGGAGAGTCTAGGAAGGTTTGTTACCATCAGAGGTGTGATATTAACTTGACGGGTTGAAAGTGGTCTTGTCGGAAGTGTAATGTTAACTTGACAAGGATGCGAGTCAGAGGTGTGATATTACCTTAACTCAGAAGTATTTCAATTTTGTTTAGGAAAAACTGAGAATGTCACTGCCATAGGTGTGATGTTTAACTTAACAGTGAGGTAATGCTAGAGGTGTAATGTTGAACTTAGCATTGGTCATCTCGACTTGGACAAGGAAGTCGAGGAAAGGTCATGGCCATAGGTGTATTGTTGAACTTAGCGATGACTCAGATGCTAGAGGTGTAGTGTTAACTTGGCATCATTCATTTCAGCTTCGATGTGGAAGACTGAAGAAAAGTGACTGTCAGAGGTATAATATTAAACCTGGCAGAAACATGAAGTACTGCTTAGAGTTATAATGTTAACTTAAACAGTAGTTTTGTCAGAGGTGTGATATTAACTTGACAAGAATTGGCTTGAGCCGAAAACAGTTTGAGGACCTGTCATTCTATGGATGAGAATTGACAAGTGAGATTTGAAGTGCCAGAGGTGTAGTGTTAACTTGGTAAAATGTAGAGTTGACAAGCAAGATTTGTACTCTACAAGGGGTATCTCATTACCAGAGGTATGGTGTTAGCTTGGCAACGATTATTTTTTTTTTTGTGATCCTACCATTCTGTGGATGAGAATTGGTAAGGGATTTTGGAGGAAAGAGTGGAATCAAGTCCACTTAGGATTTTTAGCAAACTCCCAGCTATCAACGGATTTGAGGTGCCTTTACCAACTACCGTTTGAGTTGGGCTAGCCATGCTATTCCCCTCAGTATGATGAGTTGTCGAAGACTTATGTTGGGCTTAAAAGCCAACATTTTCCTCTATCCTTAGCCGTTGGAGGCGTCGGATGTTAATGAAGAAATTCTTCTTGCTTTGATCAGAGGTGTACTATTAACTTGATCAGCGAAAGAATACCATCTAAGGATAGTACTTCTTCAGGAATCTGCCATTGATTGGCATCATAAGTGTATCGCCATTCGAGGTTATGAGGCGATATGATCCATTCGAGTAGACTGACTCTACCACAAATGGTCCTTCCCATTTGGGTTGGAATTTTCCTTTTGTCTTGTGCGTCATCACCATGGGTCTTCTGACGGCTAAGACAAGATCGCCTTTCTTGAAAGTTCGTACTTTAACTTTCTTGTTGAAGGCTCTGGTGATTCGAGCTTGGTAGAGCTCGATTTGCTGTTGGGCTTGTAGACGCTTGTCGTCTAAGGCCTCCAGTTCCTGGAGTCGCTGTCGATGCTTCTCCTCTGTCGTCATCTCCGCTGTCAAGGCGACGCGTAGAGATGGAATTTGGATTTCCAGGGGAAGCACGGCTTCACATCCGTATACCAAGGAAAACGGCGTGGCCTTTGTCGGGGTTCGCACTGTTGTGCGATAGGCCCATAAGCATTCGCCTAGCTTGTCGTCCCAGTCGCGTTGACTCTTCGAGATAAACTTTTTGAGAAGCTTGCCAATGGTCTTGTTGAAAGCTTCTGCGAGGCCATTAGCGGCAGGATAGTATGCCGTTGAGGACACACTCTGGATTCTGAACTTAGCGCAGAATCTCTGGAATGCCTGGCTGATGAACTGGGGTCCATTGTCATGGACAATCCGCCGAGGTACACCGAAACGGTAAATAACGTGATGTTTTACGAACTTGATTACGTTCGACGACTTGACCTCCTTCAAAGGAATGGCTTCAGCCCATTTGGAAAAGTAATCAGTTATTGCTAGAATGAACCGATGTCCCTTTGATGATGGTGGGCTGATAGGACCAACCACATCCATCCCCCACATTTCAAATGGCCATGTAGAGGTCGTAGAGTGGAGGTACCCTGGTGCTTGATGGATAAAATCTCCATGTATTTGGCAGGCGTGACATTTCTTGGCATAAGTGACGGCATCGGCAATCATCTTAGGCCAATAGTAACCCAATCTTTGGAGTCGATGTGCCAGTTTTGGGCCAGGTTGATGGGCTCCGCACGTACCGTCGTGGGCCTCTTTCAATACCTCCTGGGCCTCTTTTGGTGAGAGGCACCGGAGTAAGATCCCGTCATGCGACCGACGATACAATGTTCGTGTAATCGCATTATAGTAAAACTTAGGGGCTTTCCTTCGAATGGCAGCCGCCTCTTTGGCGTCCTCAGGCAGGATGCCGTACAAGACATAGTCGATGTAGGGGAATCGCCAGTCTTTAAGCTCTGGACCGGCCGACAATTCCAGCACTTCTTTGCCTCGACAATCTCCCTTTGACTCCTGATAGTCCTCGAGAGTATTTTTCGGGCAATGCAAGTCGTGGCTGTAGACGAATATTTTCTCTATTGCTCCAGCTGGAAGAGCTAGGGAGGCTGCAAGGGATGCGAGTGCATCGGCGTGCGCATTTTGCCTGCGCGGTACATGGTCGATGTAGAAGTTAGCAAACCCCTCAGCCATGCGGATAGTTGCGTTGTAATAGGGTACTAAGTCTTCATGTCTGACTTCGTACTCCCCGCGAATTTGGCTGACGATGAGTTTAGAGTCACCGTATGCCTCGAGATTTTTAACGCCAATCTCATCGGCGAGCTGCATCCCGATCAATAGAGCATTGTACTCCGCCACATTGTTGGAACAAGGCTCCGTTAGCGAGACAGCTCGGGAGATCACATAATTTTGTGGGGAGACAAGTACTACTCTTACCCCCGCCACGACGTGTCCCTTGGGGCTTGTCCTTGATGTACCGTCGAAGAAAAGTTGCCACACTTGACTTTCGAACGATGTCTGAGTCAGGTAGACTTCGGCCACTTCGTCTGGGAGATCCTCGTAGACTTTGGCTGCCCTCGGATCTGGGTGTTCAGCTAGGAAGTCTGCCACCGCTTGTCCCTTAATGGCTTTCTGCGGCAGAAAGTGCATATCATACTGGGATAGCAACATGGCCCATTTTGCCAGCCGGCCATTTAGTGAAGAAGGCTTTGTCATAAGTAACCTCAGGGGGTTGACTTTTGATATGACATTTATAGTCTGGCCTATCAGATAGTGTCACATTTTCTGAATGGCGAACACTAGTGCCAAACATTCCTTCTCGATCGGGTTGTACCGATGTTCGGCTCCGATCATTGTTCTACTCAGATAGTAGATTGCCTGTTCTCATCCTTCTTCATCATTCTGAGCTAGTAGAGCTCCCAAAGAATGGTCCATTGCCCGGACGTACACCAGGAAAGGCTTTCCGGACACCGGGGCTGCAAGGACTGGTGGTTGGGTGAGGTATTGTTTGATTTCCTCAAACGCTTGTTGGCAATCATCGTCCCAAATGAACGAGACACCCTTCTTCATCAACTTAGCGAAGGGCTGGCATCTTCCGGAGAGGTTTGAGATGAACCTGCGGATGTACGCCAATCGACCCTGTAAACCCCTGAGTTCCTTGAGGTTTCTCGGGGGTTGCATCTCTTGGATAGCGCGGACTTTCTCCGGATCCAAATGGATTCCTGTGGAAGTCACAACAAATCCTAGGAATTTGCCACTGGCTACCCCCAGGAAGGACTTGGTGGGGTTCATCTTCAATTGATGAGCCCGCATGATGTCGAAGACCACCTTCAGATCAGCTATATGATCTCCTTTAATGCGACTTTTCACCGCAATGTTATCGACATAACATTCCACCGTTTTGCGCATTTGCTGATGGAAAATGGCATTCATGGCCCTTTGGTAGGTTGCCCCCGCATTCTTCAGTCCAAAAGGCATGACAGTATAGCAATATACCCCTAGAGGAGTCCTGAAGGAGGTATGCTTTTCATCATCAGGATACATTTTGATTTGATTGTATCCTGAGAATCCGTCCATGAAGGACATTCGTTCGAATCCACAAGTATTGTCAATCATAACATCTGTGATTGGCAATGGGAATTCGTCTTTGGGGCAGGCCTCGTTTAGATCGCGGAAGTCGATGCAGATCCTGATCTTCCCGTTCTTCTTGGAAACGGGGACGATGTTGGCTATCCAGTCGGGATGTTGTTCTTCCCTGATGAAGCCAGAATCAATAAGTTTTCTGACTTCTGATTGAATTGCCTCCATTATTTCTGGACGAAACCGTCGCTGTTGTTGTTTGACAGGCTTTACGTCCGGATTGATGTTGAGGCGGTGCATGGCCACTTGAGGATCAAGTCCTGGCATGTCCTCATAATTCCAGGCGAAGACGTCTATATACTCTTGTACAAGAGATATTAGATCCTTCTTCTCTGAAGGTGACAGGCCGTCACTTATGAAGATGGGCTTAGGGTTAGCCTCATCTCCTAGGTTGATCTGAACAACCTTGTCTTCTGTGGGTGGCTCACGCTGTTCAAAGCGGGTATCCCAAAGAGCATTTAAATGTTTAATCTAAGGATCTGTATCAGATTGGATCATTTCTTCATTTCCATCTTCCAGGTGGCTTGTCGAAATCATGTTCACTGAAAGTTCCTTGAAGATGTTGCCGACACTGACATCTGACTCCCAAGATGATGTGTCTGAAGAGTAATCGTTGCTCGACGATTCTTGAGAATCGGAGGCTGATGGGACCGGAGTTGATACATAGCCCAACCCCCGGCGCGTCCGATGATAATAATCGGGGGCCTTCCCTTTCGGCACAAAGGATCGAAGTAGCGTTCTCCTTCCTTTGCTGAAGTTCAACCCGGGTCTGTTGGTTAGATCATACCCCATGCACTTCATCATTTTGAGCGCTTTTGGTTCATAATGACTGAGCTGAGGGGATTCCTCCTCACTTTCCGATTCTTCGCGGGGCGTTGGTTCAGTCGTCATTCGCCCAAAAAGGATTGGTTTTTGGCCTTTTCGTCTTGTCGGAACCATGAATATAGATTCCTGCGCATCACCATTATCCTGGTATGTCCCGAAAGATGATTTTACTAGTACATGCAATAATGTCAAAGCATCCATTGCCGACCAGATGTCATCGTCTACGTCGGTACTAGTATCCGACGGTATTGAATCGGATGCACACGCAGAAAAATACTCAAAGTCTAAATTCTCATTAATATACCAACCGCCTGCATCGTCAGTGGTATTATCAACATCGAGCTTATTAGTGCTCTTTACAAGTGGTTCCAACTTCCACAGGCACTCTTCTTGCTCGGGCTCAGTGTCAGCCTCATTACCAGAGTCTGGCACCTCCAGTTGCGGGGTTTCATCCACCGGATCCTGATATAGGAGGGAGTCCGTGAAATAATTTTCGACCCCCTTAAACGGATACCTTTCGGCAACCAACGTTTGCACCTTCCCACTCGCGTCAATGTATTTCATGACTTGGTGAAGAGTGGAGGGAACGATGGAGTTGCGGTGGATCCATGGTCGTCCCAGCAGCAGATTGTAGGAAGTGTCGGCATCGATGACGTAGCACGTCACCTCCGACTTGAGGCTCCCAATCTGGTACTTGAGCTTGATCTTCCCATCGGACGGGTGCCGTTGGCATTGAACCCGTAGATGGTCGTCTGTGTAGGGCTCAGACGGTGGGTAGGGATGCCGAGGTGTTGCATGACTCGGCGGGGCATGATGCTCAATGCGGACCCTGGATCTACCTGAATGCGGTTCACCTCAGATGATCCGATATAACCTGTGAAGTACAGGGGTCGATCATGCTTCCTTTTAACCTGCATATCATCTGCCGTGAAGGTAATGCAGGGAGCATTCTGGGAGGTGTGGAGACAATTCTCTACATCTTCCTTCTTTGGCACCTGGGTCATAAAGACCTCAGCATTTGCCAGAGCTTCTTGTAGAGCCTCCCTGGTCGACTTTGATAGTCTTAGAAGCTCATACAGGGTGATCCGCGCTGGGATGTTGGCCAATTGAGCCAAGACATCAAAGCGGTAAGGCGTTGTGGATTCTTCCGCTATACCCTTTTGAAGAGCTCGAGAGAATCGAGTCTCTTTTTGTTTCTCCACTGGTGGCTTCGTGGAGGGCCTAGTTGGCTCTGCAGCCGGTTGTGGAGGGTTTGCCGCCACTTCGCCGTACTGCTTCAAGTAGGGCTGTCCTGAACGAGTCCCCGTCATTGGTTGGTTGGGCTCTGCGGCCAAGACTATTGTTTCTTCTTCTGAATCAGTCAGTGAGAGAACATCATCCTCTGCTTCTCGGGAGGAAGCACATACCACATGGCAGGACGAAGCTTTTTCCTGGCCTTTGGACTTCCTGTTGGTTACAGTAGTCCACTGCTGGCTGTCCACTAGGTCAGGGTGGACCCACATGATTTCCCCTTGAGGCGTAGGGACGAGTACCAAGCCCTTCTCCTGCTGCTGGTGAGGGTCTGTGTTGACCACTCTTAGTTCTCCTCTTGGGATTGGGACCACCCCTGCAGGTGCTGGGGGTTGTTTTCCAAACTGGAGAACCGACGTCATGTTGGCTGTCACCTCCTTCTGTTCTGGTCGGAGTTTCAACACCTCCGCGTCAATCAGAGCCTGAAGGATGTCCTTGAAGATGTAACAGCTTCTGGTAGGGTGTCCCAACATCCTGTGGTACAAGCAGTAGTTGGGGTTGTCGGTCTTGCCGACTTCCTGAGGGCGCCTGGCCTCAGGGAGCTTCAGTCGGTTGCTCTTGTTGAGTAGCTTGAAGAGCGAATCGACATGTTCCTCCTTGAAGGAATACTGCTTGTTAGCGCGGGGTTGGCTTGAAGAGCCACTCGCCTTGGCTGGTTGAGGTTTGGTGGGAGATTTGGTCTCCGTCGCCAAATTATCCTTCCGCTTTGTCTGGAGGGAGGTGTCTGGCGCTCGCCTAGTTGACCTCTCCGGCCGCGGCTTGCCTTCTTCTGCCCTGACGCGGGCAACAATCTCCTCAGCCTGTTCACCTTGTTGGACTAATTGTTTCCAGGTGCGGCTTTCAGCAACTCCTATTTGAGCAAGGAGTGAGGTTTGGAGGTTGTGGCGGCATGTTTCCACCAGGGTGGCCTGGGTCATACAGCTTGGACACCGGAGTGCCACGTTCCGAAATCTTTTCACGAAAGATTTGACGGACTCTCCCTTTCGCTGTCTCGTAGCTAACAAGGTGGCATTGTGACCTCGGAGTCATCTTCGAAGAAGCGTGTTAAGAACAGCTTCTCCAAGTCGCCCCAGTTCTTGATAGAACCTTCCGGGAGTTTCATGAACCACTCAAAGGCCAACCCTTTCAGGGTGCCGATGAACAGTCGCGCCAGGATGGCGTCATTATCTACTACATTCCCGGTTTGGGATTTGAAGTAGTAGATGTGCTGATTAGGGGACCCCTTCCCATCAAAGGCTTGGAGGGTTGGAGCCTTGAACTTAGGAGGGTACGGGACTAAATCCCACTCAGCTGGATAGGGCCGGACCACTCCAGCTTCTTGGAGGTCTTTGCGACTGGCAAGGGCATTGAGGCGTTCCTCCAATTGACTCATCCTTTTAGCATGAGCCTTCCCTGGGTCTCGGTCGCCCTTTGACGAGGGTTTGGACGAGCCAGAAGTAGATCGAGGCTTCTCTTCAGAAGGCTCGGAAGATGAGCTTCCTCCCTTTCTCTCTCTGTCCCTCGACCTCCTAGGAGGAGATCTCCTCCTGTCTTCGAGCAGTTGTGCAAGCGCCAGCTTGATAGCATCGATAGATTCCTATTGAGACACAATCATCTCCATTTGTCTCTTTTGGATCTGTTCCAGACGTCTAGCTGTCTCATCAGGAGTGCCTGTCATGTAGGCAGAGGTCTCCTTCTCAACGGAGGAGTTTGAAGCCCCTGATTCCACTACGGCGGAGTGGGAATCGTTCACTTTAATGCCATGGGCTAAGGCATTATAGTCAACCGGGGGAATGACCCCAGTCCGGTACGAGTGTGTTGATACACCCCTTCCGGTTCAGAGTCAGACTCATCTGAGCTGACTGCAAGTCCTTTTCCCTTACTTCTGCTTGTCATGTTCGCAGTAAGCTCCGGGTATTCAACGTCAGAGAAGATTCTCCTTCTATGGGAGCGCCTTCTTTTGGCTGACGGGGGGATCGAGGTCAGCTGTCTAACTAAAGACTGCTGGTGCACACTCGACCCGCAACGGCACTCCGAGAGCATGGAGATGAGCCGTTGGCAGCAGCAGGATGAAGTGACCTGGTGGGCACTTCTTTTCTTTGTTAAATAATCCCTCAAATCCATGGAAGAGAGATTAAAGAGACTAGCCTCACAACGTCGAAGACGGGAGGCATCCATGTGCTGTGCAGAATGGACGCAGACTTCAGGGACGCAGCTCTCGCGTCGCGGCTGTCTGATGCGCGCCTGGCGTCTCTGTTGAGATGAGACGCGAGTCTTGCGTTGATGCCTGGTGCGTCCGGGCAGAGACGGGTGAGAGAGAGTGGGCTGCTGGGCCCCATGCCTGTGAACGCGTGTTTCTTGCGTTTGACGAGACGCAGAAGCTTCGCTTTGACGTTTGGTAAGCTGGCCTTCAGAGGACTCAACTTGAGGAGTTACGCACTTGGGCCGCCAAACGCGGATTTCACGTACTGGACGTGCCGCGGGTAAAGCGCCAGATTGCATGTCGCGTTTAGCCTCAGTCGGACAACCAATGGTTCCAGCTTGAAGCTGACGCGCGCGTCTCCTCTGTCGACGCTCAGCATTTCGGTTGCGTCGCGGAGGAGGAGAGAAACCGACAACATCCTGATGCTGAACATCAGGGGTTTTAACCACGCGGGTCCTCTGAGGGACACTGACGCGGGTCTTTTGTGCGACACAGTTGGTCGCAGCAGCAGTCGCGCGTGAGACCACGCTGGCCTTCTGAGAGGCGTTGACGCGGGTCTTCTGTGCACAAGGGACCGTAGCAGTGGCGCCCAAGAGAGCCTCAGATCGAGCTTCGGAGTTATTCCCCGCCGAGACCCTGCGACAGACGCGGGTCTTTGGACTCTTGGAGCCAGAAGAGAGAAACTCTTCGAATTTCGCCTGGTCGAACTCCACAACAAGTGTCTCGACCATTTTCCCCCTACGGAGGAGATCATCCTGCGCCACGGCTTGTTCGTCAGTGACAAACGTAGTCCCCAGCGGAGTCGCCATCTCTTGTTGGACACGAAAAAGAAGGAGGTGTAAAATTTCCTTGAATCAGATGAAAAATTACAACAGACTAATCTTCCGGTTACAAGGGAGGGAGGATGTTGAAGCTTGAATCCCCCCTTTGTTTAGTGATGGGTTCTTCGTGTGGCGGTGGAGAGTGAATCTTGTTCTCCGTTGACCAGATGACCGTCTGGATCGTCAAGGGATCTTCTCCTTGGCAGGTAGAAGAAGTAACTCAGCCCCGTCTACCAAAACTCTAAAAGAGAAGGTAGGCGAAGAGCAACTTGTACGCAGCAAGTTAGCTTGAAGAGTCGAGCTCTCTCTCTCTCTCTGTGTATGTGTCGCGCCTGTTGATATCTCTCGGTCTCTTTATGTCTATTGATGCCCTTCGATTTCTTCCGATGCCCCCCTCCCCCTCCATAGCAACTGGGCTATTTATATAGGCTGTAGGGGGTGAACGTGTCCCCTAAAAATACTCCACGATGAGAGCCAACTTCCCTGCTACATGGGCGGTGAATGGCGCCATAATCGGGGTGGTTGTAATCGAGACGCGGGTCTGGACCCTAGCGCCTTGAGGTTGAGACGCGGGTTTGAAAAAACACCTAGAGGGGGGGTGAATAGGTGTAAGTGCTAATCTAAGAAACTTAATGCAAACTAAGTGCGCTAAATGCGGAAGCTAATGCAAATTATGCACAAACTAATACAATACAACAAGTGTAGCCGAATTCCCCTTGCGAGGCTCTGGACTAACTCCCCTTGATTCCCCTTGAAATGGGTTGAGGCGCTATGTGAAGCTCTTGTTGGATGAGTATAAGTTAGGCACACACACACAAGCAATCCAAGCAATATGAAATGCACACAATTAAGCCAAGCATATAAGATTGAAATGCAATATAAAAGATGCAAGGCAACACAAGCAATGTATAAGATATGAATGAATCAATGCTCAACTCAAGCAAGTATGATATGATGATGAGTATGATGCTTTGCACAAAGTAAAGAGAGTAAGGGTTAGAGAGACAATGGATCAAAACGCAAACACCAAGATTTGTTTCGAGGTTCGAGCACCTTGCTCTACATCCCCGCCTACACCACCGTGTAGGATTTCCACTATCTCAACTCCCACCGAGGGAACCTCTACCGAAGAGGATTTCTTACAACCCAAGGAGTACCGAACTCCTCTCTCAATACAAACCACAACACCTCACACTAGAGGTGTCAACCAACAACCACACCTCTACCTAAGAGGCTTACAAACACAATCCCAATCACCTCACACTTGAGGGATCCAAACCAATACCACTCCGATCACCTCTACCGAAGAGGGATTCACAAATAAAAGGAGGGTTACAACACAAGAGGTTTACAACAACAACCTCAAACACTTTCTTTTTCTCTTTTTCCACAAAACAAGATCCTAATAGCTTAGGATAGAAGATATGGTTCAAGTGTGGAAACAATGTGTTTTGGAAAACAAGAACTCAAAGAAAACACTTGGGAAATTTCTTGTAAAAGATAAAGAATGAAAGCCAATACAAAAATCCCAAATTCCAATTTCTTTGATTTTTCCAAAACCAAAAACACAAAGAATAAATCTTGTTAGCACTTAAAACTCTTTTAAAACTCTTTTAATCACTTTAGAAAACTGGTATTTTTCTTCTTCAAAAACTTAGCCAAAATCCCCAAAGAGATGGGGTTTATATAGCCCCTAGGAAAAACTAGCCGTTAGGCTGATGTGGCAGTCTGACCAACTGCCGGTCGACCGGCCCGGTCGACCGCCAACGGTCAAAAATGTGACCGTTGGGCAGCAGCGGTCGACCGGTCCGGTCGACCAAAAATTCCCGAGAGCAGAGCTCTCAACTCGGTCGACCGGTCCGGTCGACCGACTACATGTGTCGCCAGCGTGCACGATTGTGCACATCGGTCGACCGACCCGGTCGACCGGCCACTTGGTGCGGTCGACCGGTCCGGTCGACCGAACTGGCCTGGCAGGCACAGTGCAGGGTCAAAAAAAAACAGTGTAAAATATTTTCTAAAAATCTTTTAACACTTCTAAAAAATTCACAAAATTTGTTTTATCATTTTATATTAAAACATACACCTGTGATAAAAATTTCAAGACAATATATCAACATATCAATTTATTTTTGTGTCTTGCAAATTTTATCAAAAACAAAACTTGTATTTTTATCAAACTTGATTTTTCCAAAACATGAATAGGGATATCAAAATAAGTTTGTTTAGCAAGTTAAACCATGTATGTATAACTAGAATACATCTACTATACATATAAAACATGTAAACTTGTTTTGATCAACTATTCATAAAAACCAAATATCAAATCATAAAACGTGTGTTTTGTGCACTTGAGCATATCAACTATACTAAGCTTTACAAATGGATCTAAAATTCAAACTCTAAACTAGATACCTAAGTCTTCTTGACGATCTTCATCTTCAAGTAGACTTGCTCCAAAACTCCGTGATTCTCCAAGTGCAAAGGTATGATCTTTAAGCTTTGGCACCGGAATCATCATGAATAGCTTCTAATCATCTTGTTGAAGCTAATCACCAACTAATATCCTGTTAATGATCTGAAACTTAGAAACACAAGAATATTAGTAAACATAACTACATGAGTGTTGATCATCATCAAAACTAGAGTGGAAAGCCATTGGGCCAACAGGGTTTGGACCCTCGCGTCTTGAGGTTGAGACGCGGGTTTGGACCATCGCGTCTTGAGGTTGAGACGCGGTTTTGGAGCCTACGCGCCTTGGTTCTGAGACGCGGGTTCGGACCCTCGCGTCTTGAGGCTGAGATGCGGGTGTCGGGCCCACGTGCCTTAATGCTGAGACGCGGGTTTGGACTTTCGCGTCCTGATTGTCACATTTAGCCTTGCGTCTGGATCTTGGATCTCTGCGTTTTGGTGGCTTGTCTTGGTGATTTTTAGACAGCCTACATCTACCAGAACAATTCCTCACTATACTTGGAGCAGAATTCTATGCTAAAGACACCCCGATACCTCATGAAGTTTCTAGCATGAATTTAGAAATAGATAAAGTCTTTATCCAAATGCAAATGCAGAATACTATGAAAGCTTTTGTAACGCCCCCCGATCCTGCGGGTACGGAGACGTTACTGCAACGTATATACGTAGGTCAGAAATACCCCCACGTATATACGCTAAGCATCAGTACAGGCAAGAATCAGAGTGCGGAAGCAAGTGGTGCATTATACATTCCAACACATGTGTACAATTACAAAGTTATCACCAAAGGTGATCCGATATTACAATAATATTACATCACCAGAATGGCGCAATTGCGAGAATACAAGGGATATACAAGAGTGAACAGTAAAAAGGGCGCTCACGAGTTTGCAAAAGGGAAATTCGAGAGGCACACAGGGGGCCTGGAAGGATGGAGTTCCGGACGGTCTGTTGAAGATCCGCGCTACTCTGATCAGCAACAGAGGAAATCCACACGCTCCAAGCTCCAAAACCTGGACATGAGGATCCAGGGGAGTCAGATGAAACTCCCCAGGCGAATGGTGAAGCAAAAGCCAAGTGGCGAGCCAGGACGAGCACAAATGTATATAACAAATAATATCAAGTAGGAAGTACTCATGATATGATCAGATAAGAACAGGAGACAGGCGGGTTAGAATACAAGTAAAGAGCATGGTATGAACAGATATAGCATAATAATCATAAAACATGAAATCCGATATAAAACCTCATTACGGGCAAAACCGATTGTATAAGCTTAGGTCACGGCTCCATGAGACTAGTACATCGAAGGAATAATCCAAACAAGGAAACCCTCATCTATATACCTTTATCACATATCATCGTAATCCAAGCACGTACAACCCGAATTACAAAGTGGTCATAACAAGAACACATAACAGGCATAACAGGAGTACATAACAGGAATCATAACAGGAATCATAACGGGCATAACAGGAGTACATGACAGGAATCATAACAGGAGTCATAACGGGCATAACAGGAGTACATAACAGGAATCATAACAGGAATCATATTATTACTCGTCTGACCCATATATCTAGGTATGTGTCCTGGTGTACATCTCAACACACATACATCCATATATAAGCAAGCCGAGGGTTGTTATTGGAAGCAGATGGAGAACTGATAGCTCCTCTTATAGTAGTTCCCGTACGCCCGGGACCAGCTTGAGGGCCTTAAATCCCCCTAACACGCATCTTCTGAGGGCCTTAAATCCCTCTAACACGAATCGTCAGTTCAGGTAATCCACTACTATAAGCAAGGCATCATTCCGGCATCCATCACTTCCTCCCATTCCCCGTGTAAGTTGTCCTTTTTATGGCTTATCAATGTTATCAGATTACGGGAATAACTGGACATGACAGGAAATGGCCCTACAGATTCAAGAGGTGGCCCCCACAGATTCAAGAGGTGGCCCCCACCTTGTATGGTGTGGCACTTTGTTCCGTGTGGCACTTTGTTCTGAGGGGATGGATTCTAGAGGTGGCCCCCACAGATTCAAGAGGTGGCCCCCACCGTGTATGGTGTGGCACTTTGTTCCGTGTGGCACTTAGTTCCATTCAGGAATAACAGGTCACTGTATAAAATACAGGAAAACAAGGCAAGATTCCCGTAAACATGATAACCACAAGATCAAGAGTAGAGAGTTGTTCATAACAGGTATCAGGTTACATCAGGCCATGACAGGTGTTCATGAAGAATAAGAGTAATAAGTCAAGTAATAACACAATATGTAATGCAAGTCCCGAGGATAAAGTCCATATTCAAGAAAGTGATAAACCACAGCAGGCAGCCAGAGTTAGTCGACTAGGGAGAGAAGGTAGTCGACTTATAAGAGGTTAGTCGACTATAGTAAGGGTCTAGTCGACTAATAAGGTCGCGTTTGGGAGAGCTGCGTTTCAGGAAGAAAGTTAGTCGACTAGGGAATTATGGGTAGTCGACTAGGGATGGCCGCGTCTCCGAGAGCCGCGTTTCAAGAAAGTGGCGCGTCTCAAGAAATGGCGCGTCTCAAGAAATGGCGCGTCTCAAGAAAGTGGTTAGTCGACTAGACGCAGAGGAGTAGTCGACTAAAGAAGGTCGCGTCTCAAAGAGCCGCGTCCCAGAAGAAGGGTTAGTCGACTAGGGGAAATGTCAAGTCGACTAATAAGGTTGCGTTTTCAGGATTGGCGCGTTCCAGAAGGAAAGTTAGTCGACTAAGAGAAATATATAGTCGACTAATCAGTGGCGCGTCTCAAGAAACAAGGCTGCGTTTCAAAGGGGTTAGTCGACTTATACATGGGTCAAGTCGACTAATACTGTAAAACAGAGAGCAAAACCAACTTCGGAAGTTATGGTTTGTTGATATGAAAATACAAGCTAACTAAGTCTTTGGCGAGGAAAGGCACTCGCCTAAGGGTTCCTTTGCCGCGTCCGACGAAGGGAAGTTCGGCCCCAATCCAAAAGGAGGGTACCGGCCCTAAGTCTTGCCGCCGGAGAAGAACGCGGCCTCAATCCAAAAGGAGTGGCCGGTCTTCACAAGAGAGGGAGATTGAAGGTGCAAGTCTAGTTCACTTGCCAAAAATGGGATTTTGCAAACGGTGCCACGGGGAGCGACGAGTTGGCTAGTGTGAAAGAGCTCGCCGAGGAGGTGAAGGTGGTATACTTGGTGGTGGCCAAGGAGATGTAGGTGGTGGTGGAGATGGTGGTGAAGTTTTGGTGGAGAGAATGGGTTCTTTGGTGTTTTATGGTGAAAAGAGGTTGAAGAAGGTGGTATGGGATGTTATGGTTGCTGGAAATGGAGGAGGAGATGGAGGGGAGAATGGTGGAGGAATTTGTGGTGGAGATTTGGGTGGCTCAAGGAAGGAGGAGGAGGCTCTTGGTGGCTTCTCTGTTGGTGGCTGCAGGAAACAAGGAAGAAGAAGAAGAGAAATGAAAGAGAGAGAAGGAGTGGGGGTATTTATATAGTGGGGAAGTAATGATTGCAAGCTTGACTTTGGAAGCCAAGGAATGAAACTTGCGTTTCATTGGAAGGAGATGGGCTGCGTTTCATGCAATAAAAGGGCTGCGTCCAGGCCAAAGAATTGGACGCGGGAATGAAAGCTGCGTCCAGGAGGAGATGCAAAAAGGCTGCGTTTCACAAAAGGACAAAAGTCATGATGACTTGATGAAGTGATTAGCAGCGCATTAAATGCAGCATGGGGAGGTGAGGAGAGGATCTCTGCATTAAATGCAGAATCCCAGGTAGGTGAATGCCGCGTTTGGGGAAAAGACAAGAGTGGAATATATGGGGCAATCTCCTCGGTATCTGGGAAAGTACTGAAAACTCCAGAAAAGCTCAAAAATGAAATAACTCGGAAAGTTTCCCAAAAATTCTCAAAAATAATAGATATTATAAAATGATTTTTGGCGGAATCGGTTTTCAAAGATTCAACCTCATTTTCCAGATAAAAATCCTGAAGTCAACCGTCAATACCGGTATACACCGGATTGGCCGATTTTGATAAAATCTGATAAATCCCAGAAAAAGTATTTAGATAGAAAATATGATTTTAAGAAGTAATGTCAAAGGCACTTTTAGAAATTTCAAACCGTTTGTAAATTAAAAATCCGGAAATCGGTCAACGGAATTGGCCGACACCGGTTTTGAAGATTTACAACTTAATTCAGGAAAATTCCAGAAAATCATAGAAAATCTAGAATATTGGAAAATGATGTATAAAACTAAAATTGGTCAAATCGGAATACCCGAAAGACTAAATCGAGCAACAACCTGAGATCGGGTCCCCGGTTCAGACTAGGGCTGACTCTGAGTTCACGAATCCCAATCCAAAGCAAAACAATCATATAAATAATTCATAACAGGAAGTAAATCAAAAAAATACGATCGAGAAATCTGAATACGCAACTAAGTACGTATTCCGGGAGCGGGGTGTTACAGCTTTTCTAGAGGGTTTTCACATTTTCCATCATTCGCCCAATTGGATTTTTTACTACTAATGTTCAAGGAATTTTGAAACTACTTTTACTAAAATTATTCGGAAACTTCCTTCATAAGCCTTACTGGCTGACACAGCCCTGACAATGATATCATCCCATAAAGAAGAACCCACAACAGTTTCGCCATTCTAGCTCGAGATAAGAAGGAATTTAGCCACATCACTCACCAATCAAGCACCAGATTAGATCGAATATCTCCACACTTGGAGACAAACTGATTGAGTCTCGGGAGCCGTCAGTTTATTCCATCTGTCTCATTTAATAAAGTGAAGTGAAATAAAGTTGAGAGAATATCATCATATCATCTGAAGTGAAATAAAGCTTAAAGAATCTCATCATTCCTGACTGAGCTGGCATGAAGCTTCGAGGCTCACTCTGGCCTATAAAAGAGCAATGCTCTAATGAATAAGGCATCGGCAAAAAATCTCTCTTCTCTTGTAATCTCTTGCTCATGTGCTGAGCCTACCTTCTTCCTCTTTCTCTTGTAAAAAATAACTATCTTCGTATATTACTTTGAAGATAAATAAAAGCTTGGCTTGGTGTGCTTGTATACTCTCTAGGTTTCTCTTCTACTTGTGCTTGTATACTCTCTGAGTTTCTCTTTTTCTTCTCTCCCTTTCCTAAAAACAAGTAATTTTCAATTTCATTTATCCTAGTTTCCAGATTTGTTGCATCCTTGATGACGTTTCAAGTCTAACTATGATTTTTGTTTAAAAAGAAAAGAAAAAGAAAAAGAAAAATACTTATAATAAACTTATTAATTTAGAAACTGTAGTGATAAAATTGACATGAGGGCACTGAATATTTTGTGATGGTTACTAGAAGTTTTGTGAAGTCTAAATCGTTGTGATTTATGTGTACATGCTAGGCGTCTCATAAAAATTTATTTTCCCGTTACAACTGTCTATGATTTTTGTCCAAAATAAAAAATAAAAATAAAAACTAATTTATATGGTATCTAAAAAGAAAAAAAAAGGATATGGTAGATCATATCAACGTTAATGGCGATTTAAGTTTCCAACCAATGCCTGTTGCCCCCTCCAGCTCTCTGCCAACCTGAAAAATTGAACTGAAAGATCATCTTGCCATTCATGGAGTAAATGACAGCTACATTTTGGGATGTGCTGTGCATCAATTAATTAGTGGAACGAAACTAATTAATTACAGATTTGAAACAATGAATTCAATCTTCCAAAACAATCATCAATCATTTTTATTCTTCATTAGCTAGAAAAAAAAGAAATTGTTCACGGGCATAATAGAACTCACGAGATTGCAGTAAATATTCTAAAAGGAGCAATAAGACAAATTTGTTCACTTTGCATTTATCACCAAAACTTTACAAATAAAGAAAACGTATAATTGCTGACATAATTGCAATATTCCTATTTTTCGTTTCCTTTTTTGTTATTATCACTGACAAAAGTCTTCACAAGGAATCTCCGATCGGCGCGCCCTTGGTCCCATGAGCGAAAGAGAACACGTGGGACCCACTAGCAGTGTGAGGGTGCAGGCGGGTGATTTCGGAACTAGTGCCGAAAATATTTCGACATTTTGTGTGATAATTTATGCACCCACTTACGCTGGCACCACCTTATCATCCCTTTTTACTGATCCAGATGGGCCCACTGCGGTGAAAGGTAACATGTTGGTGGGCTCCATAGGCTGATGACACATCCTGACAAACAGAGACTGGTTTTGAAGGGACTGCACATTATTTTAACAGAGGAATCAAAAAAAATAGGAAAGAAAAAGAATAAAAGATAAAAGATAAAATGGTTGCTGTACTTTGAAGGGATTAACAGTAACAGCGTCATAATAAGCACAAGGTTAAAGTTAATCTCAATTAAATAAAAACTGGCCTTTTGCTTTGAGTACAAGGATAAATAAATAATGGCAATCCACTCTGTACTGTACTGCTTGCTCCCATTATAAGGTAGAATACTAATAAATTAAAAATCAATATTAATAATAAATAATAAATTTAGGATCTAATATAGCTTTCTGCTTGGACGGAGAGAGAGAGAGTGAAGAGAGCAGACAGGGATATGGAAAGAGGAGTTGGTTTCTGGACTCTCTCCCCCCGTTTGCTCATTTCGAAGACCTAATTTTGGGAAAGCCCCTTTTGCCCCATTTCCTCCCGCTCTCTGTACTACCTCTCTCGGAGGCGGAGAGAAAATTGGAGAGGAAAGAAAGGGATCTTTTTTGTGTGGGGGCAATGAATTTGGGAGCTTGATGGTTTCTAGGGTTTCGGCCACTTTGATGTTGAGCTAGATCTGCCATTTTCTAGCTCAGTTTCGCTAATGGTATTTACTTTCTCTCTACTTGATTGTATATTTCTGTTTTTTGCACTGGGAATGGGTTGAAAAAGGAATGCAGCTTTGGTTTCTCTCTTCTGTTTGATTATTCGCTTGTTCTTTGAGTGTTACTGGTTGTTGAATTCATTTTTGAGGTTATTTTGGATCAGTTGGTTTCATTTTGGGGAGAAAACATTTGAAAAGCTCACTGGTTTGGCTGAATGTGAGTCGGGTTGGGCGTCAAAGTAAGGGTTTTAAGAGGTTAAATGCTTTCTAGAAAGAGAATAGTGAGTGATTTTTGACAGTTCAGCTCATTCCACATATCACATTGTAGGAAAAATTTAAAATTAGAAAAAGACAATGTATATTGGAAATGTATTCTCTGGTACCTGCAAGTAGAAAACATCATATTTGGTTGTCATCATATGCCATTTCTTTCATAATTTTTTTATAAAATATTTATTTCATTGCTTGTGCTGCCAGTTTAGAAATGAATTAGGGTGGTTCTTGATTTTTATTCTATTGGCTATAATGGTTCTTGAATTAACTCAAGGGCCTTAGCCATTCATTTCAACTAGAATTCTTTAGGATGCATTTTACAAGTATAGTCATGCGCAACTCAGGCCAGACAAGTTGGTCAAATATCATTTACTCCATATATTTGAGTTGGGGGTAAGCTTTGCGTAGTATGTTCATCTTGATCCTCCTCATGTTTCATCTCATGACAAGGTCAAAGTCAAAGCAAAGGCACTTCTTTACTATATGATAATCGTACTTTACTACATGGAATTTTCTATCCGGTATGAACTTGACATCGTACATTTAGAACATTGACGACACATCTTGCTTAAGCCTCTACAAATTAGTTCTACCCATGTCCAAGTGGTTACTATACGGGCCTAGTTTGATTTGGCTCAGGTTTTAGAGAGATGCCAGCTTGCTGCCATGGTGAGAAAGATACATTAGTTTCATCATTGGTAAGATTGTCGTTTAAAATATCAGTATTGGTATCAGTATCAGTATCCACCAATGGTTTCTAGTATCAATATCATTAATATCAACCATCAATAGCGGTCATATAGGTAATATCGGCCTCAATATCGGCCGATATTACAGGGTTAGTATCGTATCAGGTACCTTAAAACCCGATCCGATGTTGCCGATGTATATCGAAATCAACCAATATTTGAAACCATGGTTAAGATGCAAGGATCGTTATAGGCTTTTTGCTAGCTTGACAACTAAGTAGCAAGGTCTCCATAAACCACACTTTCAATAGTATTTGATTGAGCAACAACTAAATATGTTTCCATGGTCAGAACTACCCACACTAAATCTCATTATTATACGGTTCAGGTTTGATTTGGCTCAGGTTTATAGAGAGATGCTAATTTTCTACCCCATTTGAGAAAGATACATTAGTTTCATCATCGTTAAGATGCAAAGACCCTCATTGGCTTATTGCTAGCTTGAAAGCTAAGGCAACAAGGCCCCAAAAAGCAGACTTTCACTAGCGTTTGATGGTCCAACATCTTGATGTCTTTATATGGATAAAGTTACCCACACTTTAAGAAAGAATGACCAAAAAAAAGCAAGAATCCAATTAGTTGCATCATCCATGAATCTTCAGTGCCTAGAAGAATGAGTTTCCACACACATCTAAGATTGTGGGTGGTTCCCTTAGTTTTGTCCCTGGGCCTAGGGCCTAGACAAGCCTCGAGCTAGGGAGGAACAAGCGACAATTTAGGGCTTTCAACTTTGAAGCCAAGCTAGTGTTGAAATCATGGTTTAAAACCTGCCTTATAGGTATCTGCCAATGCGGTTTTAGTATTAATATCGTCAATAGCTGTCATCAATTTTCGCAAAAATCAACCATATCAAGAATATCAACCCTTATAGCTCGATATTATGTGGTTAATATACCCTATATGGTATCACCCATACACATAACAATTGGTTGATATTTGAAGCCATGACTAGGACAAGGCTGGTAGAAGGCGACAGTCGGGTCAGGATTATTTAATGCTCTATAGTTAGTGCACTCTGATGTCTCTACTGATCAAACCTTTCGCTAGGTTGAAGCCATCCTATCCAGTACATAGTACGTGTCAGCTTGGGTTTTACAGAATTTTTCTACCTTAATATATTAATCTTGTTGGCCTTCACTAAAACATGTCATTTGCAACCTATAAGTCAGATAGATATGTTGCGCTTTTATTAGCACTTTTAAATAAACTTGAAACACCAGTGTGCATCAAGACAATGCAATTTTTGCTTAGCAACACATGTTTTGACTATGTGAAGCATGAATAATGGACCTATGGTTTGTTATGCATCGTGGATGCTCAAGATGCATGCTAGATTTATCACGGTAGTGTTAACTATGCTTAACAAATTGTTGGTTCTCAATGCACTTAGATGTTTTCTTAGAAACTTTGCCGGTACGATTGAACAAAATTGAAACCTAGTTGCTGTGTAATAATTCTATTTTGTTTGGTGTCTAATTTCAACTCATTTGTGTCTTCAATTAATTCTCAACTATATGGAAAATCTGAACTAAACCTCACATAATTACATTATAATGTCACCACGCTTGCATTGTGGACACGTCCATCGTACATTAGGTTAGATGATCCTTTCCTTGAGATAAGATTTGTTCTCTTTGTTGCTCTTATGTCGTATTTTTCTATTTTGAATAATTTTAACTTTACAAATTCTAAAATATGAACATGTGATAACAAGAATGAAACAAAGATATTATTCTAGCACACAATTTTTAACGCTTAAACATGCAAATAAATTGCAATATAAATCATGAAAAGAACAAATAAACAATTGGACACAAAGTTGGCCTGTAAGGGAGCAGTCGTGTCATTCATTGTCATAGAAGATAAATACCCGTCATCGCTCGGATGTTGAAATGGTACCGTCAACAAGCAGTAAAGATCTCCCGGAATAACCAGCACTCGGCGTGAGCATGCGCACGAGTTTCCTGCTCAGATGAAGAACAATTGCCCACTAGACTAAAACAAAAGTTTAAATTTCAATTAAAACAAAACTTCTTCATGCTAGCAAATGACTGCAGCAGAAGAGCTCAGAAAGGGAGAGGAGAGAAAAGCTTTGGAGAAACTTTGGATTGTTGTTTGTTTTTTGCTTGAGAATAAGGGGTCTATTTATAGGCTGAATAGCCCTCCCATTCAACAGCTATGTACGTGTGTAACGATCGCTTTAATGCGACGTTACCCGTGTCTCCAGTTCTGAATGGTCAGAATTAAATCCAGCAGCAGTCGGCAATAAATGCGACGAATCAGTCAAAATAAAAGGAAAAGGAAATAAAAAATAACTCGCGCAGTGCACGCATCGTGGCGTGCGTGCGTCGACGCTGGAGCGATGTGGCGAGGCGGGCGGCGCGACGTGCACACGCGCGCGTGTGGTGTTTCCGATCCATAACAATTAATTCACAACAAGGAGATGAAGGATTGGTATTTAAACACCTATCCCTTCCATGTCCCATCCCATGTAGGACTAAAGAAATAGACTAAAATGGCCACTGAGGAAAATTCAAGTTTTCCCCTTTGGTTGGCACACTCAATCCCAACAGCCCCCCAAAAGCTTGAATTTCAGGAAGACAATAAATCAATGAATAACACAAATCATAAAATCAAAAATGTAAATAAAGGTTGGGCAATCTCACACTCTGGATTCGGGATAGGTGGCTTGCGGCTTTTAACCTACCCTTAGTGATTTTCATTCGCAATGTGAAAGACATAGTGACTAAGCCTTAACTAGGCCTCTTTACCAAATTTGACAAAAGACACACAGAGTACGTCCACATCTATTGAGTAAGTGGGTAGAGCGTTAATGGATATGCTCACAATAACCGACTCATGAGAGTTATAGGGGTCAGCTCTGCCCCCTAACCATGGTCATCACGATTCCTTTCACGTAAGTAAGTCCTCCAAGGATACTACAACTGGATATTATATCCTCCACAATTCATGCGTTGGACTTATTAAGAGTTAAAACTCAACCTAGCTGTTTCTCGAAAAATTGAGTTGTAAAAATCTTTAATTGATTGAAAAGAAATTACAATGGGATCAACATCCAATTACAAAAGAGAGAAGAATTGATGAATCTCCTCTTTGTTTAACTGACTCATTAAATCTTTGATGTATTCCTCATTATGTGTAGAAAGTGAGTGTAATTGACTCACTTTTATTGCTATCTGTTACAGCAGAAATGCGGATCTCGCGTTGGACGCGGATCTCGCATGCTCGTGTTGATGTTGAAACGCAGAGTTCGGAAGCTCGCGTTGATATTGAAACGCGACCTTGATTGAGGTCTGCGTTTGAAGAAGACACGACCTTCACGTTTGTTGATGGAACGCAAGGCTCACGTTTGCGAGGGAACACAACCTTCGCATTTGCTGATGGAAGGCAAGGCTCGCGTTTGAGATTGAAACACGATTTTCGCGTTTGGCGCGAGGCTCGTGTTCGAGGCTTTGTCATCAGTAATTTTTGATAGTCTACAGAACCCCCTCCAAAGTTTTCAAAACTCCACGGTTGACTGGGAAGGATTTCGAAATACTTTGGACTTCACGTTAACTTGGACCTTCGTAATTGTACTGGCAATCTCTTGAAGTGTCCCGAGCTTGATCCTGTTTAGATTCTAGTCTTCGTGAGTATACTGTTGAACTACTTGAAGCCCTCAGGGAAGATAACCATAAGTATCCAAAAAAACAATCTGGAACTTTTCTGAGCTTTGATTTACTTATTGAATTTTTAACTTCTTTTGCCAGTAACTGTCAAACTATTGCAAAAGCGAGACCTCAGTCTGTAAATCCATTGCGTTTACTTGGCTTAAAACACATTTCTTGTGTTTAAGAGAACGCGACTCTTATGTGAAACGCGACAGTTGAGTTTTGTATCTTTGGACGCGACCTTCGGTTATGAAGACGCGGACTTCAGTTGATTATTGCGTTTGAAACACGATAGTCGCTTGGAGAGTTCCAGACGCGATCCTTGGAGAGTTGAGCTCAAATGTTGAGGCGATGCATAACTACTTGTGGGTCAAGTCCAGGCATGTTCTTATAGTTCCAAGCGAAGATATTTATACTCTTGTATAAGACATATCAGGTCTTCTTTCTCAGTGGGCGATAAGCTTTCACTTATGAAGATGAGCTTGAGATCAGCCTCGTTTCCCAGATTGATCTGGATCACTTTATCCTCTGTGGGCGGTTCACGCTGTTTAAAATGTATGTCCCAAAGAGTGTTTAAGTGTTTGATCCAGAGATCGGTGTCTAACTGGATCATTTCTTCTGTTTCATTTTTGTCTTCATCTTCCAAATGAATGGTTGAAATCATGTTTATTGAAAGACTTTTGAAAATGGCACCGACGCTGATATCTGACTCCCATTACGATATTCCTGATGAGTGGTCATGATTGACCCATTGTTCAGGTTCGGAATCTGACGAGACTGGGATAGGCACATAGCCTAACCCCCTTCGAGTCCTATGATAATAGCCAGGGGCTTTCCTTTGTTGCACAAAAGATCGAAGTAGTGTTCGTCTTTCTTTGCCAAAATTCAAGCCAGACCTTTTGGTAAGGTCGAATCCCATCTTCTCCATCATACGGTGTGAATTTCGCCCGCAATGAGAGAATTGTGGGGACTCGAAATCATCCTCCGAACTCTCGCGAGTCATTGGCTCAGACTCGATTCTTCCGAATAGGATTGACTTTTGACCCTTGTATTTGGCCGGCACTTTGAAGAAAGCTCCATGTGCGTCATTCGCCATTTCATGCACCATAAAGAAGGACCTTATTGGAGCGTGCAATGATGTCAGAGCATGAGTTGCAGATAAAGGGTCACTATCTACGTCAGTACTCGTATCTGACGCTACAGAATCATAAGCTAACGCAGAAAGTAAGCCAAATTTATATCTTTATTAACGAACCACTCGCCTGCATAATTGGCGGTGTTATTAAAACCGAGCTTATCAATGCTTGTTACAAAAGGATTCAGTTCCCAGAGACATTCTTCTTCTGGTTATGGCTCAGCATCAGCCTCGTTACCAGAGTCGGGATCTTCTGGTGATGGATTCTCAACAACTTTTAGAGAGTCTTGATAGAGGAGAGAGTCTGTAAAAAAATTCTCTACCCCCATGAATAGGCTTTTCAACAATCAACATCTTACCTCTCCTTCATCGACATATTTCATTACTTGATGAAGCGTAGAAGGGATGATGGAGTTGCGATGAATCCACGGGCGTCCCAGCTATAAGTTGTAAGACGTGTTAGCATCGATAACATAACACATTACTCTCGACTTCAAATCCCCGATTTGACATTTGTGCTTGATTTTACCCATCAGGCATGTACTGTTGGTGTAATGGTGTTTAACCCATAAATAGTAGTTTGGGTGGCACTCAACCGATGGGTGGGAATCCCTAGGTGTTGCATGACCCCGCGGGGCATAATGCTCAACGCGGATCCTAGATCAACTTGAATGCTACTTACTTCAGATGATCCAATGTACCCTGTGTAATACAAGGGCCTGTCGTGTTTCCCTTTTATTTGCATGTCTTCTGGTGTGAATGTAATGCAGGGAAACTTTGAGGTCTGATAACAGTGCCCATCATCTTTCTCCTCATGCACAGCTGGATCTGGGCTTTGAAAGCCTCTGAATTCTCTAGTACCTCTCTAAGAGCTTTCCTTGTCGACTTGGAGAGTTTTACGAGCTCTTAGAGAGTGATCCGGGCTGGGATATTGGCCAGCTGAGCCAAGATAGCAAAGCGGAAAGGAGTTTATGATCCTTCTGCATTATCCTTTTGAAGAGATTGGAATAACAAAGTTATTTTCTGCTTTTCCACGAGTTGCTTCGAGGGTTGCTAGATTACCTCCTTGATTGGCTTGGGGAAACTCGCCACCGGCTCATTGTACTATTTTAAGTACCGTTTGCCGGACCGAGTTCTTGACATGAGGGGAGCGCCTTGATCAGCAGCGTAAGCGGACTCCTATTCTTCTGAGTCAGTAAGAGAAGCAACACCTTCCTCGGTTTCTCTTGAAGAAACACTCGCCACATTGCAATGAGATGCTCCCGCTTTACCTTTGGACTTTCTTCTGGTCACAGTAGTCCATTGCTGACTTTGGATAATGTCAGTATGAACCCACATTATACCCACATTATCTCTCCACGAGGGGTTGGAACATGGACTAAACCTTTCTCTTTGTGATGGGAATCGATATTGACCACATTTAGTTCCCCTTTCGGGATGGAAACCACTCTGGCTGGCATTGATGGGAGATCTTTGCCGAATTGAAGGGATGTCATATTAGCAATCACCTTCTTTTGCTCTGGGCGGAGTCTAAGCAAATCTGCATCCATCAAAGCTTGGATAACATCTTTGAAGATGTAGCAGCTCGTTGTAGGATGTTCCACCATCTTGTGATATAAGCAATAGTGGGATCATCTGTCTTGCTCACTTCTCCAGGACGCTTAGCCTTCGGAAGCTTGAGTTTTTTACTCTTGTGAAACAACTTGAATAAGGAGGCGACATGCTCATCCTTGAAGAAGTATTGCTTGTTGGCGCGCATCTGACCTGAAGTGTTACTCCCTCTACTTGGTTGCGGTTTGGCAGAAAATGTAGTCCCTGTTGCTAGGGTATCTTTTCTTTTTGATTGAAAAGATTGTTCTGGGGTACGTCACGTTGACTTCTCCGATATAGGCTTACTCTCTTTTAATTCAGCCTTGACTCTCGCGACGATTTCTTCTGCCTGATCGCCTTGTAAAACAAGTTGCTTTCAGGTGCGACGTTCAGGCACTCCTATTTGAGTTAGGAGCGTGGTTTGCAGGTTGTGGTGGCAAGGCTCTACGTGATGCCGCTTGGACATCGGAGCGTCATACCCTGAAATCTCTCCACAACGCTTTGATTGACTCTCTGTTCTTTTGATTTGTAGCAAAGAGAGTTGGTGCATATAATCCTGTGTCATCTTCAAAGAAACGAGCAAAATAAAAGCTTCTCCAAGTCAGCCCAGTTCTTGATAGACCAGCAGGAAGCTTCATGAACTATTCAAAGGCAACCCCCTTGAGGGTGCCGATGAATAAACGAGCTATAATAGCATCTTTTGATGCTACATTCCTGGTTTGAGATTTGAAGTAGTATGTGTTGGTTCAGCGAGGCTTTACCATCAAAAGCTTGTGGGATTGGTGCCTTGAACCTGGGAGGATAGGGAACAATATCTCACTCGACCGGGTATGGCCTGACTATGCCCATCTCTTGTAGATTATGCCCACCTGTAAACTACTTCGATTTGCGATAGTTTCCAGGCATTTTCAAGCTTATTCATCCACTTGGCATGATTATCTTCGTTTTCTGAATTCTCTTGTCCTTCAGATGAAGATTTAGAATTTTCATATCCGAAGTTGTTTTCATTGCCAATATTTTTAGAGGACGAGTTTTCGCTCATCTTCTCTTTACCCTTGCTTTTGCTGGAAGAAGCACCAGGTCTTGAACTTTTCGGCTTCTTTGGCTTCTCAAGTAATGAGTTATCATCTTCTTAAGGTTGTTGATAGACTCTTGTTGAAGTTGAAGCATCTCTTACTGTGCTTTCTTTACCCGAGATTGTTCTTCAAATCTTTTGGCTAGTTATTCAGGAGTGCTGGCCATATAGGCAAAAGTCTCCCTATCCACACATGAGTTTGACGAATGGACTCTGCGATGGGAGAGTGCTCAGCGTTTGCTTCAATCTCTTTAGCCAGCATATTGTAGTCAATTGGGGTAATTGCTCCGGTTTGGATCTGAGTGTGTCTGTAGATTCCTTCGGGCTCAACAAGTATTTTTTTAAGCCCAAGGAATGCTCGACATCTGATTCCTCAAAACTAAGAGCTAATTGTTTCCCTTTTGACTTGGTGTAGCGCTCGAAGCCACCATGTTTGCAGTCACTTCTGGGTACTCAAAGTGAGAAGACTTCTTACGAGATCGTCGCCTGTTGGCTGAGTTTGTAGTTAAAGCCTTTGATAATCGGCTAAAAATCGATGGCTTAGTCATCTGAAAATCGCAATGGCAATCGGAGGGTACCGCTGATATAAGCTGCTTACAATGGCATTGAGGAGTAATTTGATGAACACTCTTTTTTCTGGTCAAGTAGTCTCTCAGGTCAGTAAAAAGGGTACCTGAGGAATCAGCTTTGAACCCATGAGGGCTAGGATCTCCAAGTTCATATTTGAACTTAGCCACTTGTGGCTGAACGCGACTCTCGCGTTTTGGAAATGAAACGCGAATGTCGCGTTCTGGCACAGCCTTTGGCTGAACGCGGATATCAAGCTTTGGAGGTGAAACGCGAAGGTCGCGTTTTGGATGTGAAACGCGGAGGTCGCGTTTTGGCATAGCCTTTGGCTGAACGCGAATATCGCACTTTGGAGCAACTTGTGGCTGAAAGCGAACATCACATTTGGAGCGCACACAGTTTGTTTCCCAGCGATTGCTGCGTTTGAACGCGAGTGTCTCTTTTCTGTGACGTCTGCGTCTGTGCGCGAGTGTCGCATTTTGAAGTGAAAACTCGCAAGTTGCGCAATTGAATGCAAGTGTCACGTTTGGTGCACAGTGCACTACTTTCATCTTTTGTTTACTGACGGCGAGCTTGGCGTATTCGTCGACGATCAACAATCTGTTTGGTTCGTAGGAGTTGTTGCGAACTCCCTGCAAACTGAGTTTGCTCAGTGTCAAAGTCAACCGTAAGACTTGCGTCTTGGTCACTTGGAGTAGAGATCTTCCAACCACAAAGACGGTTAACTCGAGTTTGCTGAGCCTCGATAGAGGCTTGTTGGCGAGAATAATCTGACATTGTTTTGGCCTTGAGCCACACAAGATTTGCGAGTCTCATGAGAGACTTCATCGCAAGCCACATTGGTTTTAAGAGAGGTTGCGTGAACCTCAAGAGAGGTTGAACCATAAGCCTTACTGAATGGCATATGGTTAGCTTCCGAGGAAGTTTTTCCTTGATAAGCCTCAGATGAGGCTAGAGAGCAAGTCTCATTTGAGACTTTGCGATATTTTCGCATCGATTTGGGGCTAATTGAGCCCGAAGAGAGAAGTTGCTCAAAGTTCTCTTGGTTGAATTCGACAACGAGCGATTCGACGGTCGATCTAATCATCTCCAAGTCGGCTTGCGCTACGACCTTCTCATCAGTAGAGAAAACATTTCCCAGCGGAGTCGCCATCTTTTGTTTCTCAGTAAAAATCTTTAGTTGAATACTTGAATGAAAAAATTACAACGGATCAATATCCGATTACAAAAGAGGGAAGAATGAATGAACCTTCCCTTTTTTTAGTGCCGGGTTCTTCATGTGGCGGTGGAGAGTGATTCTTGTTCTTCGTTGACGAGTCAAGTTGGGAGCTTGATCTTGAATCTTCTTGCTCTTTTTCAGAGCTCTGAATAAAGTGTGAACTTTAAACAGTAGCTGAAATCTCAAGGAGATTGACTAAACTTTTTAGCACAATTAAGAGTCTTCTCTTTTCTCTATTATCTTTTTTTCTTTTCCAAAAATTCCCTTCTCCTAGCAATTCATAGCTATTTATAAAGGATTCTAGGGTGTAAGTGACCCTTTAAATATCTCAATAATGGAGATTTATTCCTCATTAAGTGGAGAAAGTGGGTGTAATTGACCCACTTTTGCTGTTGCCGCAGAAACGTGAATCTCACGTTGTAATTGAAACGCGGAGCTCACATGCTCGTGTTGATGTTGAAACGCAGAGTTCATAAGCTCGCGTTGATATTGAAACGCGACCTTGATGGAGGTCTGCGTTTGAAGAAGAAATGCGACCATTACGTTTGTTGATGGAACACAAGGCTCGCGTTTGCAAAGGAACGCGACCTTCGCGTTTGCTGATGGACGCAAGGCTCGTGTTTGTGATTGAAACGCGATTTTCGTGTTTGGCGCAAGGCTCACGTTTGGGGCTTTGTCATTAATAATTTTTGACAACCTACACTAGCCAGCTGTATCTTAAGTGCATCATTATGTAGGAGGGGTAGTAGCTGCACATGCTACAAATATGATATAATATATCCGGGTCGACGCTCCACACAAGTGATACCACTTCAGCTTGTTTTTCTACATTGAACCTTTTTGATGGGGATAATTCACCAATCAAGAAGGTTGGGTTTTTCACTGTCGGTGAGTTCCTCTTTGAGCTTCACCCCATCTCACTCGATGTATCTAGGACCAAACTATTAGAAAGATCCTCTATCAAAATGTACTTTATATATATATCAAAATGGCTTTTATAAGGTCTAGAGTCATGTTATAGCTTAAGATCTCTTAATTTCAGGTAGTCATAGTTAGATATTTGACTATTCATAACCACATACTTAAGCTCTTAACACCCGTTATCAAAATGGACTTTTAAATCATAGGTAATATTATAGTTTAAGAGCTTTAATTTTTAATTTTTAATGCAAAGATAATTTGTCATCTATGTTGAGCCCCCCATTTGGGAGTATTAGGTAGGCATGAAATATTATTTCATCATGGCAACAGAAAAATTTTTAGTTCATGCATAAAGTTGATTAAAATTGTCAAAATTGAAATATCAAAAATTTCTAGTATGAACTGAAGATGTACTTTGAGAGAAAATTCTTTATTACCCATTTTACTCACTTTATCAAAATAATAATGATGTCAAAGATTGAAACTTTATATTTATAAAATGGCTGCAAAGTAGTTTCTTGCCGGACAACAAGACATCCTAATTTGCCTCGCCATATATTTTATTAATAGTATATGAGTTTCCATCTTTGGACAAATCATTATAGCTTTAATTTAGTAATTAAGATAGATATAGAATTTTTTTTTTCTTTTTTACATGCAACTTGTTCATGTTATAGCAAATAAGTCATGCTTTATAAATCTTTATCTTTGAAAGATATTATATTTAAAATCTTCAAAGAAACATTTTTAAAATGTGACCATATTTTTAATGATGTAATCAATCTCTTTAAATTTCTTTTAATCAAAGAAATCTTTAAATCTCTATTCAAGAAAACCTTAAAAGCTTTAGAGATGTGTATAATTGACAACTAATGTCCTCACTTATGAAGTAATATCTTTGTAGAATGACTTAGAGATTTTCATTAATACAAGATCAATATCATTTAGAATTTAGTCACTAGAATCATGCAATTAGAGTTTCAAGTTTTTTATAATACACATATGACAAATTTTAATTTGCAAAATATATATAGATAATGATGCAAATAAATTTGTAAGTGCAAACTATAAAATGAGTGCATAAGTTAGATTCTAAATTTTACGATTTAGTAAGAAAATTCCATAGTTCTTATTGTTTGTTAAAATTATGAAAGCTCATTTAATAAGATGTACTATATATAGTTGTTTACAAAATAGTAATGTACTCTTATAATTTAATATAACCTTAGTCATTAATTTCTCATTAAGTGAAACTTGTGAAGATTTTTGAGAGAAATTATGCTAATAGTTAAATACTTAGAAAGGATTTTGAGTAGTAAAGTTACTATAACAGTAAATTATGACTTTGATTAAGAAAATAGGACTTATATTTTATAAGTTCACTAAAGCTAGCAATTAAAATTTTACATAGAAGATATATGGTTTGGAAATCAAAATCAAAACTAAAATTTATAGTGTTTAGCAATTAAATCATATAAATTTGTAGTAGTTTAAAATAGTTGAATAAGCAAGGAAATCACTTAGTAGAATTTCATTTGATTTAACCAATTTATTTTTCTTTTTCTAAAATAAAATAAATAGGAAAATTATTTCACAGCTTATCTTCAGTTGCTTAAATTAACAGATTATTTAGTTTGCAATAGACAATTCTTGCACATAGGCAATAGACCGCACGATGGCTAAGATAATTTTTTTTGCACACTAGCATATTATGTCCGCACACTAGTATATTATGCCCCATCCCATGTGGGACTAAGAAATAGGCCAAAGTGGCCATTACGGGGAAATTCAAGTTTTTCCCCTTGGTTGGCACACTCAACCCCTACATCTTTAACATGCGCTACATAATGGTATAACACTTAAATATTGTGCTTGGGGTGGGGGGGGGGGGGGAGGGAAAGATAAGAGTCAATAGTTTGCATTTAGGGAAAATCTGGGGAGGGTCAACATTTCAGGCTTTGAAATAGATTTGGAAAATTTGATATGGATTTGGGAATAGCTCGGTATAGAAATTTGATAGGACTAGACCTATTTACGCTATTTAGGAAACAAAGAGTTTTAACATGAGAAACGAAGGAGAGTAGTTGGTTCATTTGTAAATGGGCTTGATGGTTGTGGGTTTGAGTTAATATATCATTAACATTTGCAGTCTGGTGTTAATTTTGGGAAAAATTTTAAAAAATCATAAGAAATTCAAAAACTGTTTGCTCAATTTGCATATAAATTGTGTTTAGTTCATTTAAAAGTTTGTATGGCTAATTGTAAATTAATTCATTTTCTATGAGACTCGCTAATTATTTGAATAATTTGCGGATTATGTGATTGTGGATCTGAGAACCACACTTTATTTATTTCTTTATCCTTCGTATGCATAGTGTATTCTGCAAGTTTGATATTTGTCGATTAATTTAAGTTTGTCCTATAATTTACTAATTCCTAACTGTAGATTGTAAATTGTGAAATGTAAATTTTATTTAGTCTGCTTGTAGTTTGATTATTTTACAAGAAAGTTTATCATATTTCTTATAAGAAATTATTTGTGTTTCAATTTTGCAATAGTCTGTTAGTCTGTTTCAAATTTTAATCATTTTTGAATTTCATGCCCGTGGTAGAGATTTTCCTATGCGATTGATCGAACGGTCGATCTCACACCACGAGCAAAAGAGGGGTCTGCCTAGAACGATACAAAATATATAGATCCAATCAACAAACAGATGTAGACCAAGATTTTTACGTGGAAACCCAGAATGAGAAAATCACGGGGAGGAGAGAGGAAGAATTCACTATCTTTTTCTGTGTGTTACAAGAGGGTTTTCTTAGTGCAAGTGTTTGTCTTCTTTTTCTTTATCGTCTCCTTGTGGAGAAGTATTGGTCTATAAGTAAGCTGTTTGTGATGTAACTGATGGTGCAGATCTTTGTCCATGATTCATGATTCGCGATTAAGATCTTCCATATCTGTTTAGATTGTCGTGCTTTATTGTTGGAATTGGCATGCCTAGATATCCGCCACTATCCATAATCGTCTCCGCTGTAATAGGGGGCATTTAGAACTTGTGGCGACGTAACAGTTCTTGTGATCCAGAAACCTTGCTGTTGAGCTATGTCCAGTAGGAGTATGGGTGAAGTCTGGTAGTAACAAATGTCGGAGTGAGAAGGGACTCGGGGTCCTCTCCACGGAGTTGCATGTGTTTCGGTGTTGGGCCCGAGACTCTCTCCTCAGGGTTGCATGTGAGCCACTTGGTATCTTGAGCGTGTTGTCTGCTTGAGGTACCTCTGATGCGGTGGGACACATGTCGCGATTCCTGGAGTTAACCAGATCTTGATCACTACAAATGACCCCCGCCCTTGTGATTGCCAGAGTTGTGGGAGGGAAATCGGAAGAGCAAAGTCGGTGGAAACATTCAAGTGCACTGAACTCTTCTGGAAGCTTCAAATTTGAATCAGGCTCATTACTGTGCGTCTACAACTGGCCTCTAGGCTGACGTATTTTCGAATCTCCTAGTCATTTAATGGGTGAGATCGTGCGGTAACGGTGCTTGGTGATGGTTCCGATCCCTTGGTTTGGTTGTCTGCACTCATAATGAATGTCGTTGCTTCGCCGACAAGCAATTGGAGGGAGGTATTGGGGTATTTCCTGAGATCTCTGCTGAAGAGTTGCTTCATCTGCCTCCGCTCCGAGTTTTTCTTTGGAGTTACAGGGCTTGGCGTTTGTATCATCACTGTCTTACAGGCTTCAATTTACAGTCTGATACAAGATCTCTAATACTGGCATTTTCCTGGGAGTTCTCAGCATCATTGCTCTCCTGAGAGTGGTAGATTGTTTGTTTATGAGTCAGCTCATGGATGCTGTCGTGGACATTGTAGCGTAAAGTGTATATATTTTTCCTTTCAAAAAAAGACATGAACATGTAATGGATCTTGTATTATTTTTATTAAATGTAACTAATCTTGTATTTGGATGGATGTAATCAGAATACTTTATGATAAAGCAGTAAATTGAAATGGCAGTATTGTTTTGATCTTGCTTGGATTGTCTCGTGATTTTTGTTTGGAATTGGATGTCTGCTTGAAGAATTACTTTGACTCCGAGATTTTTGAAATGCTGTTTTGTTTGGAATGATTCGGTTTGTGGTTCCCGAGTGGTGTTTGTCCCACAGTGACACCTGCAAGTTTTGCCTCCGAGTGTGAGAAATCCCAGCTACGGAGTTAGCCTCCGAGAGGGGGAAATCCCTTCAATAGAGTTTGGCTCGATGCTCGTGTTGGGAATATCCCAGCTATGGAGCTATGTTGTTGGGGCTCTGAGGGGGGAAATCCCTGCAACAGAGCCCAGATCCCGAGTGATTGGAGTGTTTTGTAGGATGATCTGTAATCACCTCCGAGTAAGGTTAATCCATCTCGGGGCATGTAGATTGGGGAATGGGTGTAGCAGTTAAAATGCACACGCAAGCATACGATGATACATAGATAAAAATGATAGATGCAGCAAAGGTTTCAAGCATTAAAGAATTTAAACATCATACCTATTGCCGCTTTCCTCCGAGGAATAATTGGAGTTCGTCCATACGGGGTTGGTACGTTGAGGGGATAATTCGATTAAGGAAACCCTTATGATATATCTGAACGCATGCGGTCGCATCCTTGTTGGTACCCTGCATAAAAGTTGCCTGAAGTGGGGGTACAACCCATCGACATATTGGACGCTTCTTATGGATAGGGGCCCCTACCCAAAGAAATGATCCGGTACCTTCAACGTGGGAGCAAACCCAACATTGGAGTTATCCTCCATGTTGGGGACATCCCACATCAGAGCTGTCTCCCGAGTGGGGGAAATTCCACTGCAGAATATGGATGGATGAATGTATTCATCTGCCTGTAGGTTCAGACGAGGGGAGCTCGTAAGCTAGTGTTCGTGTTCCGAGTGGGGAAAATCCCAGCAGCGGAACAACAAACGGGGGCTCTGAGAGGGAAAAATTCTTGCAACAGAGTGGGGGACTCTGAATGGGAAAAATTCCACAGCGGAGGGTTTCGACTCCCGCAGGACGATTGAGAAGTGGGCATGTTTGCATTTGCCATCTCTGAGTGGGAGAAATCTCAGCAACGGAACGTACAGACACTTCTCCGAGTGGGGGAATCTCAGCAGCGAAGAAGTCTTGTTGCCACCTCCGAGTGGGGGAAATCCCATCTGCGGGGCGTATGGATGTATGTATGTATGTTGTAGAGCAATCTTGTTGCTGTCTCTGAGCGGGTTGTCTCCATCTTCGGGGCGGGAGAACGGTTGTATGTTTTGGAGCAATCTCGTTGCTGTCTCCGAATGGGTTGTCACCATCTTCGGGGGCGAGTGAACGGTTGTATATTACGGATGTGAGTACTGCACTGAAGGGATGTATGGTTAAGAGAATAAAATAATACTTTATTCAGAAATGCAGTACATGGATTGAAATTGGAAGGTGGTAAATCTCGTGTAAGTAGTTCGTGGAGTTAGTCGATCGCCTTGTATTGCGAGATCATGTGCTGCTTCCTTGGAGGTTGGATGTTCGGATGTCCTGACGCTGCTTTCGGAGTGAGGATATACTCTTTAAGGAAGCCTTATTTTATGAGCTCCTCCAGGTACTTTCGGAGGGCCCAACAATGGATGGTCTGGTGTCCCTTACCTTCGTGGTAGGGGCAGTACTCATCCGACCTGGGGAGCGAAGTATTGTGTTGGAGCGGTCTTGGGCGTCTGACCCATGGGTGATCTTTGTTTGTGTTGTAGACTTCATCGATCTGGAGCTTTAACGGAGTGAAGCGTTCCATCGATCTGTCGTCTCGGAGTGAACTTGGGGAGGCGATCAAGTGCGCTTGCCTTTTGTGAGTAGGCTGCCCGTGGTGCCGATCTGGAGGGTGGTCGGGAGCTTCGCGAGGAGGCTTCGACTTTTCTTCGCCATCTCTTGGCTTTGCGAGGACTGGACACTGGTGATGGGCCCTTGTTGCGATAAGGAGCCTGAGTCTTTGGTGATGCGCGATTGATCGACGGTTGGCATAGGGACTGTGCCTCTGTGGCTTTGATTGTTTTACTTTGGATGATGCGCCACTGGTGGCTTGTCTTCTCAGGGCCATGGTCGACGTTGGAGAGGTTTTTTGGAGGATGAGTTTGGTAGGGAAGAGATCTGAGCATTGGGACTCAGATTTCAATAAAAGCACCAGTTTATGTTGAGATTTTCCTATGTGATTGATCGAACAGTCGATTTCACACTACAAGTAAAAAGGGGTCTGCCTAGAATGATACATAATGTAAAGATTCAATTAGCAAACAGCCGTAAATAAGGATTATTATGTGAAAATTCAGATTGAAAAAAAACCACGGGGAGGAGAGGAAGGATTCACTATCTTTTTCTGTGTGTTACAAGAGGATTTTCTCAGTACAAGTGTTCGTCTTCTTTTTCTTTTTCGCCTCCTTGTGGAGAAGCGTTGGTTTATAAGTAAGCTGTTTGTGATGTAATTGATTGTGCTGATCTTTCTCCGAGATTCATGATCTGCGGTTAGATCCTTCTATATCTGTTTAGATTGTCGTGCTTTATTGTTGGGATTGGCATGCCAAGATATCCGTCACTATCCATAACCGTCCCCGCTGGATGGGGGGTATTTATAACATGGGGATTTCGTGACGAGCTGTGTCCAGTAAGAGTCAAGTCTGGTAGTCACGGGTGTCAGGGTGAGAAGGGACTCAGGGTCCTCTCCTCGGAGTTGGGATGTATCTCGGGGTTGGGCCCGAGACTCTCTCCTCAGGATTGCATGTGAGCCGCTTGATATCTTGGGCATGTTGTCTGCTTGAGGTACCTCTGCTGCGGTGGGACAAGTGTCGCGATCCCTGGGGTCAAGGTTCTAAATATCGGATATCGGGATCGTGTCGGATGGGGTTTTTTCATATCGGATATCGGATATCGGATATCGGGGGAGATATCGGGGATACACGCGCATATTAGGCGTTCATATTAGACACTATATATAATGAAATATTGATAAGCGCAGTCATGTAATAAATAAGTTATTTCATATCGGGCGATATATCGAGCGATTTATCGGCCAATATCGGGCGACTTATCGGCCGATATTTCAAATATCGGCCATTTTTTGCTGCAAACGATATGGCGAACGATTTTCCCATATCGTATCGGCAGCAGAAAAAAGGAGATATCGGATGATATCTCGACTGAATCGGCCGATATTTAAAACAAGGCTTGGGGTTAACCAGATCTTGACCACTACAATGCCTAAAAAATTTAGTTCATGTAGTTCTGTGCGCACGTCTGTGCGTGACTATCGGTGGGTGGGGGTATTTTTTTTCTTTTGGAGAGGGGGGGGGGGGTTGCGTGGCATTTACCATGGCACCCAGTAATCAGCCTCTTGTGGTGCCCCCACGCGCATGCACACCCCCATCCACCCATCATCTGACAATATGTATGTATATATGTATGTATGTATATCTGTGAATGTAATATTCACGGGTGGAAGTATATTATTGCCATATATTGGAACAAAAAGGTTATAAAGGCCCCATAGAACTATGAGCTGCCAAAACAGAAAAACCAAATCTCAATCTGTCTTTTGCTTATGGGAATACATGGATGTTTGGTGAAAATCTTGATCCATTGTCATAAAATGGAGTTCAAGTTATTTTAGTGCTTTCAACTCTGTAATTTCTCAAATGCTTCCACAGTTCCACTGTAGTATCTCAATTTATTTTAGTTACAAATCAGACTTACTGCTCGGGATATTCATAGTTTCTTCCAACCGGCATTGTTGGATCAATCAGCTATGCTAACTTGTTTTTGGGAAAAAGACATGATGGTTTCAATAGCATCCTTTAACCTATGATGTGATTGCACAGGATATAAATTTTACTGCATCTCTGGTTGTTTTGGAATATTTGTCTTTTGGGTGCATCAATATGTTCAGGGTATGTAAAAATGGTGTTTGGATTGCTGATGTTGTTAGATGATGCAAAAGACATTATATATGAAATTCAGTGCTATATAATTTATATAAAAATCTGATTTAAGTAATTTTTTTTTGGGGAAGGAAGTTTGACTTGCAGCTTGTTATTTGAGATGTTAGTAACATGTTTGTTGAATGCTGACTCAGGCCACAGAAGATTTTTCATGTAATGGGAATCATTTTAGAAGAATACCTCGCCAATTGTGGGCTGCTAACTTGGAGCTCGACCCAGTGGTTTGTTTACTCTTCTTGTATATATGGACTGTTACACTCTTGATTAGAACCTTTCTTATGCTATTTGGTACATGTAAATAGTTCCCTTATAATGTGAAGGGTCTTCATTGCCTGCATAGATTTCTCATTTCCCTACTATACAATATTTTCTTTAGAATATTATACAATTAAATGGGTCAGAGATTGACTATTCAAGAGACTGACTATTCAAGTCAGACCCACATAGGTCTCAGTGAACATGTAAAGCTATATAAAAGTTGAATAACAGAAATCAACAAATCAAAATAGTTCTATGAACTGATTTCTTCTTATATTTCTAGAACATTTTAGAAAATTTATATCTAATTTACAGATACATTAAAGAAATAAATGAAATTCTAAATCTAGAGTAAAAGAGGATCAAGATTGTCAGTAACCAAATATTGCCCACATGGTAACTAATGATAGAACTTTTGTGAAGCTGAACTCTTTCCTAACAAACATTCAGTAAAAGTCTTCCATGCATGCTGTCATGAAAATATTTGCTTCTCATTCTGAGTTCAGATATAACAATTATGAGAATTTTAGAGGGAAAAATTTGAGAGAGATTTATGAGTCCTTTCTATATTCTTATTTATAAGAAAATACAATTACAACTCATAATGTGAGTAAGACTCCTAATACATAAAGAAATACGACTCCTATTACACAACTATAAGACTCATAATACATAAAGCAATTTTGACTTCTAATTAAGTAACTAATCTATTTAAAGAATTTAACACTCCCCCTCAAGTTGGAGCATAAATATCAATCATAAACATGCCCATCTTGTTACAAAAACTATATAAAGACTTTCTGAACAAAGCTTTTCTAAACAAACTACAAAACTGAGAAATTGAATTGCTAATCTGATGCCACACTGCTGTATCATTGATGTTGATGCTGAAGTTGCCAATCAAAACAGTTATGCACAAAGATTATATGAAAAATTCTTTGGATATATTTAATATTTTTAGGTTTCCTAAGCTCAATAGGAGGTTTTAAGAGATCCTCAAACTCGATAAAGATTGAGGTTTTGAGAGATATTCAAAGTCAGTAGTAAAAGAAGTTTTGAGAGATCGTCAAACTCAGTCGAAGAAACACCAAGAAAAACACACACAGACTTTATTCATAAAATATTTTCCCCATGACTTTGGTAATAATCTAAATTTTTATGAGACCACAAGCATCTTTGATCTCAGTTATGAGTTCAGACACTAACAAACCAAAGGCGAATAGAATAAGAAAACTTGCACTAGCAGAAATACCGATGAAGAAACTTGCAGTAGCAACAAAATTAGTTAGCAACACCAATAGTTAGCAACACCATCAAATGATATTTTGATGAGGGCAACATCAAAAATGGGTATGAGCAGCGTGAACGAGGAGCAGCAACAGAGGAAGATGAAGCCGTAGTTGGCAATAAGTATTAACAATAGATGAGCACAAAATTGCAATCAACAACAATGAAGGAAGAACTGCGATCAATAATAACATGTGGTGCAACAGCTGTGCCAACAACCTTCAACACTAGAAGACGAAGGTTACTAAGCATGCACCATTGGAGTTTTGCGCAGAAAACGTTGATCAGAATTGAGAGTTGTTGATGTTGTCTTGATCGGCGGCAAGTGACTTTAATTGACAGTGCTCGCCGTGATGGGAGAAAACTTTTGATGATGGCGGAAAAGTGGCATGGAATTAGGCACGCATTATGCGAGCGTGACCCAACTTAGGCTCGGCGATAGCGTGAAAATGAAATATATTTGATTTGCTCTGATACCATATCAGAATTATCAGAATTTTAGAGGAAAAAAATTGTGTGAGATTATGAGTCTTCTATCTAGATTCTTATTTATAGGCAAATACTATTACAATATGAGTAGGAATCCTAATACATAAAGATATACGACTTCTAATTAGATAACTATAGGACTACTGGTAAATAAAGCAATATGACTCCTAATTAACTAACTAATCTAATCTTGGGCCATAACTTTTATTATCACATGCTCCTTGAAGGTTCCGTAAGCTTGCAGCTTGAATTGTTGAATACTTGTGGAAGTAACTGTCATGAAGTTTGTTGCCTTCTTGGTTGCTCTCATCAAGTTAAATTCTTTCCCTATCTCTGCTCATAAAAGTCTAGTTGAAAGCATGCTTTTGGATTTTTGGAACATCTAATTAAATAACTTTACTTTAAGTCAGTTTAAGAGCTAATTAGTTTCAGTCATCATGAATGATGTTTTTCCGCAATTTATATCTGAATGTGAGGAGGGAATCTAGTTTATTTAACAGAAAGATCTAGTTCATTCAATTATTTTTATTTGACTTGATGAATAACTATATGTTTCACTTAAGAGAAGTTTCACTTAAATCCTTCTCTTCCCATACCACATGCTTGGTTCTGTCATATTGCTGTTTTTCCTTCTCTTTTATTTTCTAAAGTCTTTTCAGTACGCCAGACCGGTATATATATATATCCTCAGTGTTAATGGACTTATAGGCTTACCTGTAAACCAGGATTTAAATAAAATTGGACGAGCAATGAGTTTATTGTATATATGGTGTTTTTTTCAATATGAGTAAGATTGCCGATACCAATATATATTTGATTTTCATGCAATTGATTGTGTTAGATTGGTTGTTGTTTGCAGATTTGTTTAGCGTACAACATCTTCCAACAATCAACCCCCCCACCCCAAAAAAAGAAAAAGAAAGAAAGAATAAGAAAAAACAGCGACTGGACATACATGCAGACATATGCACATTCTGCTTCTTGTGTTGTCATCTTTACTTTTTAGTGATTCTAAAGGTGGCTTCTATGTTGTACGGACACAACAATGTTGAAATGGACACGACACGTGGACAAATGGCAAATTCTTTAAAAATACAAACGGCACGTGTGTTCGACACACGTGTTGGACACGTTTCGGACACGACATGGCGCCATGCTAGAAGTGTCCGTGCTACATAGACTAGGCGGTCTTCTAGGTAGCTGCGAGCATCTAGCACTTGTGCATCCTAGGCGGGTGCCTAGGTAATGAGGACATTCCTAAGCAGACATGTTGACTGCAATAACTGATGAAAGGAAGTAGAATAAAGCAAAGGAAAGCCAAGCAAGAAAAGAAAATAATATTAGTTTTTGAACTATAATATATTTCATAGTTTTATCTTGATTGTATTTCTCGTTTTATAGGCATTCTTATACTGCTACTAGTAGTTATGAGAACATGATTTGAGCTGAAACTCCTGTCATAACATATTTTAATAGTATTATAAAGCATACAAGAGTTTATAAAGGTGTCTCAATATCTACTAATCTTAAAACATAGTATAAAACTCACTGTGAACCATGTAAACAAACATCAACCCATCAAGATGCAAGTCCAAAAGAACATCAAAAAACACCTTTAAACAATGGAAAAGAATAATCTCATCAAAATCTCCCTAAACTGATTATTAGGTGATTAGTGAATAATTTTATTTCTCTTAAATCTTGGCCAGCTGCCTAGGCCCTGCCTTTGGGTTTCCCCTGAATGCGTGCCTACTACATTCACTCTCCGCAACATCTCTAATGCTGCAAAAAGTGCCATTAATTACTAAATTTCACAGCTTCTGGTTTGAATAATTAACTGATGTCTATAACTGATATTATTTGCTTCAAAGACTTTCAGATACCAACTTGAAATTCACCGCGCCCCCCCCCCCCCCCCCCCCCCCCCCCCCCCCCACACACACACACACACACACACACACAAATCTTTCCTGAAAAGTATTCAAGATACCAACAATTTTGAATGTTTAAAAATAAATTTTGTGAAAATGAGGGGAATAAATATTCTGCCGTTGCCTCCAGCTAAATGAAAATTTGGAGCAGTGGCCACATCTAAATGAGTTGGTACAATGCTATAGAGCTGATTGGGTCAAGGATGAGAGAAAGTATGGACACTATGAAAGTGTTGCACCTTTGTCGTTTCAGAATCAAATTTTTGAGGGGCCTGATACTGACATAGAAACAGGTAATGCAACCACATTAAAACTAATGTAACTATTATTTCTCTTCTGGAAAATATATTTTTTTCTGTGGATTTATTAGGTTTATGTTGTCCTTGGCTCAGAAATGCTTCTTGCAAATGCAAGGCAAACCAAGACAGAAGAAGCAACTGATGATGATATTCCCAGCACATCAGGAAGGCAGTTAAATGAGACAGGCTCTTATGTTTCATCCTCCAAAATTCTAGATGAGGTTCTTGTTGAAACTTCTTTAAATTTTATGCACTAGTGAGGGCAATTTTAAGTCTGTATGTGAATAAATAAATTCATGACGATTCTTTTCTTATATCTTGTGTTGTTTATATCCAATAAAAACCATGTTATTTGACATTGTCCGGTACACACATTTTCATCTCAGAATTGCTGCAATAATATATAAGATGGATTTCAGTGCTTAAGATTTATGCTTCAATTTATTTAGCACATGGTCATGTGACTTATATTTTGGGTCTCATAAAAACTTGTTTATTCAATATCTGTTGAGATTTTTAAGGTGAGGAGCAATTGTCTTAGAGAAGGGGAATGTAGATGCCATTTTACTTGGGTTGCTAACTGAAATATGAAATGCTGCTCTAATGAGTTTATCTAAGGTTCTTTGTTCTAAAAGAACATTAAAATCACATGTCTTCTATACTTTTTGTGAATCCTTACCTTACCAACTAGTTAACTCCAAAATTGTATTTGCAGTAACAATAAGTGCTTACCTGACCAACTAGTTAACACACAAAGTATATCTGTTGTAATTTGTTTTTTGTGTCGATTATTGTTAAGAATTTTGTTAAGGTTGTTAAGTTGGGTTTTTAGTATTGAGTTATTGGGTTGTTGCCCATATACCCTCCTTGTCTTCTATATATATATATATATATATATATATATATATATATATATATATATATGTTCTCCCTATGAATAAAATTAATCCTTTCTTTGAGGGTTTCTATTTCTCTACATGGTATCAGAGCCAAAAAAAAAAAAAATCCTAACCCTAAAATCCAACCTATTCTTCTCTTGCTTTCCTCACAATCTTCAAGCCCTCCCCTCTCCCTCTCCTGAAGCCTCCAGCCATCCCCCCTCTTAAAACTGTCACCCTCTTCTTTCTCCAAGCCGGCGCTGCCCCTCCTCCTTCCCCTCTCCCTCTTTTGAAGCTGTCAGCTCTGTAGATCAAGTCGCCCCCCAGAAGGAAGATTTGATCTGGCTATTTAGAAAAGAAGTCCTACAAGACTTCTCTGGCGTGATTTGATCGTTTACTACTCAAAAATCAGATTTTTACATCTGATCTGGCTATTTAGATGCTCTACAACACTTCTTTGGGAGATCTGATCTATTTATTGCTTAAAAATCAGATTTTTACATATGATCTGGCTATTTCTGGCTGAAAAATTGTCTTTTGCTGCTGAACTGGTTGTATATGCTACTATCTAGTAACTAAGTACTTGTTTCTCTTTCTGGCTAATTTCTGGTAATCTATCTAACTGGTTACTATGTCTGAGACTGCAAGTTCGTCCTTCACTATGATCTTCTCTTCTATGGTTGAAACTTTTGTCCCCAAGATGATGTTGAGGACTACGGTGAAGTTGAATGGCTCAAACTACTTGCTATGGGCACAGGCGTTCCCGCATATTCATTGACGCTCAGAACAAATTGGCTCATCTATTTCAAGCTCCACCTGTTACTACAAATCCCATGTATGTGACCTGGCTTACTGGAGATTATTCTGTGATGACATGGCTTCTCAACAGTCTGGAGGAGAAGATTAGTTGTAGTGTCATGTTTTTGGCCACTGCTAAGGAGATGTGGGATACATTGAAGGTGATGTATGATAATGAGAAGAACCCTTCAAGGGTGTTTGAGATCTATGAGCGCCTGTTTGAGCTCAAATAGGGAGACAGATTTATGCCTGAGTTCTATGACGAACTCAAAGGTCTCATTGATGAGTTGGAGATGCATCAGCCTGCTGTTACTGATGTGGCGACACTGAGTGGATATCGTTAGGATCTAGCGGTATTAAAGTTTCTATCTGGTTTGAGTTTTACACTATGATCCCAGCTGTGGGGTCAGATACTAGGAAGAGATGTATTCCCACGTTGACTTCCACCTTCTCGAGAGTTATGCTGGTCTCTACTGGATCCGATGTTTCATCTGCACCATCCATTGAGCAGTCTGCCATGATTTCTGGGTGTGGCAGAGGTCATAGCCACGATTTTGGAGGACGAGGATGTGGATCCGTACGTGAACGTGGATCTTATGGAGGCAGACAAATGCCTCTGAGAAAGGCCTCCGGCAATGTAGGCATTGTGGATGTACTAATCACATCTCCGAAAAATGCTGGGAGAAATTTGGTCGACCTGAGTGGGCACAGCTAAGTTTGATTCTCGTATCCTTTGTGGTACTTCTCAGGTCTCCTCGTCTACTCATCCGGGCTATTCTATAGTTGTATCGTCACAGGAGGAGTATGATAGACTTCGACAGCTAGTGTTCTCTCAGAATAATCTTTCAGCGACTCACGCATCTGCTTTAGGTATGCACGCCTATGCTGTCTCTCCTCAAAAACTCTGGATATTAGACTCAGGTGCCTCATCTCATATGACAGTCATTAAACAAAAGTTTGTTTTCTTAAAATGGTACCCAGTCACCTGTATTAGGCAATGAGGTAGTTCACGCTACTCCATCCTTGACCCTTATTGATGTCCCATATGTTCCCCGATTTCCTGTTAGTCTCTTGTCTATCAGTCAGTTTACTAAACATAATAATTGTAAAATAACTTTTTTTTCCTTCTCATTGTGTGTTTCAGGACCTTTCGACTGGGAAGAGGATTTGTTCGGGACATGAGCGAGGAGGCATATTCTATTTGGACGATCGAGTGACTCCTACTGACTTAGGTCAGGTTAGCCTGATCCAGTTTTACTTTGGCACAGCGCTTGGGTCATTCTTCTTTGCAAAAACTTCGGTCTGTTATTCTTATTGATTCCTCTATTTCTTTTTTAGGTTGTGAGTCTTGTGAGTTAAGTAAGCATCATCGTGCTACCTTTTAGAGTCGAATCAATAATCGTAATAGTTCTGCTTTTGAGTTGGTCCATTATGATGTCTGGGGTCCTAGTCGTGTGCCCTCTATTAAGGGTTTTTGATAATTTTTGCTCTTTGTTAATGACTTCTCTCGCATGACTTGGTTGTCTTCTCTCGCATGACTTGGTTGTATCTCCGAAAAGAGAGGACAGAAGTTTTTAGTGTTATTGAACTTTTCTTTAATGAAATAAAAAATCAGTTTTCTACTTCAATTCGTGTGCTTCGTACTGACAATGCCTTGGAGTATGTTAAAAAAAGATGTATCTATTTTTTGTTTCAAAAATAAGATTATTCATTAGACTTCTTATTCTCATACATCCCAACAAAATAGAATTGCTGAACGCAAATATAGACATACTCTGGATGTCGCTAGAAGCATGATGATTCATATGAGTATTCCAAAATATTTATGGTGTGATGCTGTGTCAAGTACTTATCATCTGATTAATAGGATGCCTTCTTTTGTTCTCGATAAAATATCTTTATTTTCTTGTCTCTATCCTAGCAAAACATCATTCTCTATGACTCGTGTTTTTGGTTGCACTTGTTTCGTTCATGAATTGTCTCCTGGGTTAGATAAATTACCCTTAGATCTATAAAGTGTATCTTTGTTGGGTATTTTAGAATACAAAACAGATATCGGTGTTTTAATCTGTAACGCCCCGATCCCACGGGTACGGGGACGTCACTGCGACGTACATACGCAGGTCAGAAGTACCCTTACGTATATACGCTAAGCATCAGTACAAGCAAGAATCAGAGTACGACAAACGTAGCGTCCATTCATATGCCAACATAAGAAGTACAAAGTACAAGGTTATCACAGGATGTGACATACTATTACATATCACATGCATCATATATCACAGCCAAGCACAAAAGTACGATTTACAATATGATTACAAGATGCTCACGAGCTGAAGGAAGGTCCCGCGAGCTAAAAAGGAAAGTCTGGCACCACAGAAACCGAGACTAGTCAGCCTGCTCGAAAAGGAAAGCTTGATCTTCTGTGGACGGCTCCACCTCAATCCAAGCTCCGGAACCTGAACATACAAATTCAAGGGAGTCAGGGACCTCCCAAACAAATGATCAGGTTACAGCCGAGTGGCATAAGAAATAAGAGTATGAGAGTTGGTACAGTATTATCAATAATCAGCCAGCAGGTAAAAGAAACATAACGAGTTAAAGTTGGAAAGACATTGTACTAGCTTAGGTTACGTCCTCATGAGACTAATACCTTGAGGGAGTAATCCAAACAAGGAAACCCTCATCTATATACCTTTACCTCATGTCACCGTAACTCAAGCGCATACAACGGATCAATAGTTGGCGTCTTTTATTATTATTACTTGTCTTACACTGATATCTAGCTATGTGGACTAGCGTCCCAGCACACATAGATCCATATCAGAGTAAAGCAAGGTTGTTATTAGAAACTAGCGGGGGTATCAACGAACTATGTTTACAGTGGGTCCCGTACATACCCGGGACCACGGCCCAGGATTGTTCCGTTGCTTGGTAACGGAACCAGCCGCAAGGCTAACAGGAGGGTCTTATGTATGCCCTTTATCATGATGGTATCAGGAGGAGGGAGCCAGCACTCCCCTCGGTCGCCTGGAGGCCCACAGGTCAGACCGGATATTTTAGTTGCACAACATACCTAATGCCACTGTAAACACGAACATATATTGATAGCCGCATATTTCCCCCGACCCGATGCAAGTTGTCTCATTTTAAGAGTCCTTTAGATAATTATCAGATTTCGGGAATGAGCAGGAGCAAGTCAGAAATATTATGAAGATAGGAGTATCAGGAGTACAATTTGTACTATCACGTAAATCAAGTTGGTAAAGCATGATGTCCGGTTATCATTCCCATTATCGTGATAATTATAAGAGTCAAGTGTATCATGCCTGGTGTCAAGAGATAGCATGACAAGAGGTGATATTCGTCTGGGAGTAGCAGACGCGAAAATAGCAGACGCGGGGTTCGCATCGCAAAGGTGCCGCAAACGCGAGGTCTGCGTTCAAGTCAGGACGCGAGGTGAACGCGGACGCGGACATGGGTTCTGCGTCGCGTTAATGCAAGAAGAACATCGACATGGGCATAGCAGACGCGAAAGTAGCAGACGCGGGGCTCTCAGACGCGGGGATCGCGTCACGAAGGTATCAAAACGCGAGGCTCATGACCTGCGTTTAAATCAGGGCATGAGGAGAACGCGGACGTGAGTATAACTCCGCGTCATGTCAATATAAATAGAACACAGACGCGAGCTTTAGCTTTGCGTCATATCGATATAATAACGCGAAGGCCGCGTTAAGGAAAAGCCTAGACGCAGGAGGTAACTCCGCGTCTAACAGTACAGCCACACCGCACGACATAAAATACAATAATAAAAATGAGTTTACAAGTCCATGTCTTGGCGAGTAAAGTTACTCGCCTAAAAAACCGATACTTGAAGCTTTATGCGTCCGAAATGATCTTTGTCGTCAAGTATCACCAAAACGATTACCGGAATAATCGCGAACGATTACCGGAATAATCTACGGCGATATCGTCGACGAAGAAAAGCTCGGCCCCAATCCAAAAGGAGGGTACCGGCCCTAGAGTCTTGTCGATGATGAAGGAGAGCACGGCCCCCAATCCAAAGGAGGTGGCCGGCCTCAAGAAGATGATGGTGTGGTGGTGGTAGTTTGGAGAAGGTGAAGGCTTTGGTGGTGTTTTGGAGTTTGTGGTTGGTTTAATGGAGTTGAAGGAGGAAGGAGATGAAGGTAGGAGGTTGTAGTGGTTGTGGTTGTGGTGGAGATGAAGGAGGAATTGGTGAGGGTGAAGGCTTCTCTTGGTGGAGGCTAAGGCTTTGGTGAAGTGAAGTAAAAATGAAGGAGAAAGGAGAAGGAAGTGTTTATATAGGATTTGGATTTGTAAAGGAGATGTAAAAATGGAAAAGAGGGGAATTTATTTGTAAAATGGGAGGTGAGGTGGCTCTCTTTGCCGACCTTGGTGATGGGAGAGGGATTTGAGTGTTTTGGGATATTTATTTTGTTTGGAGAAGATATTTTGTTTTTGGTGGAGAAGATATTTTGGTGAAGATATTTTGTGGAAATTTGGTGGAAGGAAAAAAAAGGGAAAGAAAAAGGAAAAAGGAAAAGAAAATGAAAAGAGGAAGATATTTTCTTGGAAGAAAAAGTGGAAATAATTGGAGTGGCGGATTCCCGGGATTCGGTTGCGGATGCGGAAATCTTTTGGAAAAATACCGAAATCGTCCCGAAATCAAGTATCTCGGAACGACTCACAAAAATTCTCAAAAATCGAGAATATTATACTAAGACTCCTGGTGAAATTCGTTTTAAGAAATTATTTATCATTTTGAAATTAAAAATCCCGGATACTGGCCGATACCGACTCCGGTGGAATTTTCATAAATTCATAAAATCCTCAGAAAAAGTATTTAGGTAGGAAATATGATTCTAAGAGGAAATGTCTAAAGACTCTTCGAGAAATTCCAATCTGTCTGTAAATGAAAAATCTGGGAATCGATCAGCGGTACTGGTCGACACCGGTTTTAAAGATTTTCAATTTAATTCGAGAAAATTCCAGAAAATCTTAGAAAATATAAAATATTAGAAAATGATATTTAAAACTAAAATCGGTCAAATAAAATAAGTAAATCGAAAAATACGATCGAAAAACTGAATACGCAACTAAGTACGTATTCCGGGAACTGGGTATTACAATCCATCCACCTTACAAAAAATTCGTCCTCGAAATTTCAGGAAGGGGAAGGTGACGGTAGAGAAGGATAGAGAGAAGGAATTTTACCAACTTAAGTTGTGAATAGTTGAGGATAACGTTCACGGATAACATCCTCTCGTTCCCACGTGGCCTCTCCTGGCACATGCCTATTCCAAGAAACCAACACTAATGGTATTGCCTTATTCTTCAAGGTTTTAACACTTTTATCCAAAATGGCCATCGGTTGCTCTTGATAGGACAGATCTGGTTGTAGTTCCAGTTCGGAGTGATCTAGGATATGATTCTCATCCTTGACATACTTCCTCAACTGTGATACGTGGAATACATTGTGTACTCCGTCTAAAGATGGAGGTAATGCCAATCGGTAGGACACATCTCCCACACGATCCAAAATTTCGAATGGGCCGATGTATCTTGGGCTAAGCTTTCCACGAGTACCGAACCGGATTACCCCTTTGGTGGGTGATATCTTTAAAAACACATGGTTACCTGTCCTAAATTCCAATGGTCTTCTCTTTGTGTCAGCCCAACTTTTCTGTCGGCTCTGTGCTGCCCGGAGGTGATCTCTAATGATTCGAACTTTGTCTGTTGTCTGAATTAGGATCTCTGGCCCCAAAAGTCTCCTCTCACCGACTTCGTCCCAACAAATTGGTGATCTACATTTTCTGCCATATAATGCCTCAAACGGTGCCATCTTGATACTGGCCTGATAACTGTTATTATAAGAGAATTTTGCCAGATGAAGATAGTCTTCCCATGATCCCTTGAATTCAATCATGCAGGCTCTTAGCATGTCTTCAAGAATTTGGATAGTCCGTTCAGATTGTCCGTCTGTTTGGGGGTGATATGAAGTACTGAATTTCAGACGAGTTCCTAGACTTTCTTGGAGACTTTCCCAGAAATGCGATCGGAATCTTGTGTCTCTATCTGATACGATGCTAACCGGAACTCCATGTAGACGAACTATTTCCTTCATGTATTTGTCTGCCAGGACTTCTGTTGTTTGACCTACCCTGAATGGTATGAAGTGAGCTGATTTTGTGAGGCGATCAATGATTACCCAAACTGCATTATTACCCTTAGGACTGCGAGGTAGTGCCGTGACAAAATCCATAGTGATATGTTCCCACTTCCATTCGGGTATCGGTAAGGGTTGTAGAAGTCCAGCTGTTCTTTGATGTTCTATCTTTATCTGCTGACAAACTAAGCACTTGGCTACATACAGGGCTATCTCTCTTTTCATAGCATTCCACCAAAACTGTTTCTTTATATCTTGATACATTTTAGTTCCCCCTGGGTGTATGGAATAGGCTGAACTGTGTGCTTCTGCTAGAATTTTCTGTCGAACTTCTCCTTGGGGAACGCAAATTCTGTTACCAAAGTATAGTGCATCATCCGTATGAATATGGATATCTGTTCTCAATCCAGCTTCTACTTGAGCTCTGAATTTCTGTAATCTGGGGTCTTTCTTTTGGGCTTCTTTAATCTCATTTAGCAATGCCGATTGAATCTGAAAGGTCATTAACTGTCCTACCTTATCAGTTCCTTGTACTAACATTAAGTCCAATTTTATGATGTCCTGAATTAACTCTCTGTTGAGTGAGTTGTACTAGCACTTTATTTTCTGGCTTCCTGCTCAATGCATCTGGCACTGTATTGACCTTGCCCGGATGATATTGTAAGTCGATATCATAATCCGCCATTAATTCAAGCCACCGTCTCTGTTTCATGTTTAATTCCTTTTGTGTGAAAATATACTTAAGACTCTTGTGGTCGGTGTAGATTAACACCTTGTCTCCCAGAAGATAATGTCTCCAAATCTTCAATGCGAATATTACTGCAGCCAGCTCTAAGTCATGAGTTGGGTAATTTCTCTCATGTGGTTTCAGTTGCCTAGATGCATAAGCTATGACATGATCATGCTGCATTAATACACACCCTAGGCCTTTTCCGGATGCATCACTGTGTATAACCATCCCTTCTCTTCCTGAGGGAGTTCTCAAGATTGGAGCTGTAATGAGCCTTTTCTTTAATTGCTCAAATGCTGCAGTACATTCCTCTGTCCATATATACTTTTCTCCTTTTCGGGTGAGCTTTGTTAACGGGGCTGCAATCTTAGAGAAATCTTGGACAAAGCGCCTGTAATATCCGGCTAATCCAATAAAACTCTTAATTTCTGTTACTGTCTTTGGAATAGGCCAGTCCTTCACTGCCTGGATCTTGCTGGGGTCAACTGAAATTCCTTCTTCTGAAATCATGTGTCCAAGAAAGGCTATACAATTTAACCAGAAGTCACACTTGCTCCGCTTAGCATGAAGTTGTTCCTGCTGGAGAGTCCGTAACACTATTCTCAAGTGTTCTGCATGTTCTCTATCGTTCTTTGAATAGATCAAGATGTCATCTATAAAAACAACTACAAACTGATCCAAATATGGCGAGAACACTCTGTTCATCAAATCCATGAAAACTGCAGGGGCATTGGTGACTCCGAAAGGCATAACTAGAAACTCATAATGGCCATAACGAGTCCTGAATGCCGTCTTTGGAATATCTTCTTTCTTTACTTTTAGTTGATGATAACCCGATTGTAAATCTAATTTAGAAAATACTCGGGCTCCATGAAGTTGATCAAACAGATCATCGATTCTTGGTAAGGGATACTTGTTCTTGATGGTAACTTTGTTCAATTCTCTATAGTCTATACATAACCGTTTACCACCATCCTTTTTGTTTGCCAAGAGCACTGGAGCTCCCCATGGTGAAGTACTTGGTCTAATTAATCCCTTGTCAGAGTATTCTTGCAGCTGTTTCTTTAGAATTTCTAGCTCAGTGGGTGCCATTCTGTATGGAGCTTTGGATATTGGAACTGTGCCTGGAATAATGTCAATGGAGAACTCAATCATCCTGTCAGGTGGAAGTCCTGAGATTTCAGCAAACACTTCTGGGAATTCATCCCAAACCGGTATTCCCTTCTTCTGAATCTCAGCAGTAGTCATCTGAGTCTTTCTCTTGACAGCCTTGGGTTCCCCGTTGAATTGAAATTCCGGCTGACGTGGAATTCTGAACTCAATTCTCTTCTCCCGACAGTCAATAACTGCATAGTATTTGCTGAGCCAGGTCATACCTAAGATTACGTCGTACCCTTTGGTATCTAGTACGAGCATATCTATGGCCAATGTTCTGTTACATAGTTCTACAGGGCAATCAGTACAAACTTTAGTAGATACGACTACTCCATTCCCTGTACTAATCTCCCACTGATGGTATAAAGACTTAACAGGTATAGAATATAAGGCAACAAAATGATCTGAGATGTAACAATGGGAAGCACCTGAATCAAAGAGGGTTAGAACAGGTTTTGAGTGTACCCTGATCTTCCCTGTTACCACTTCTTCAGAAGCCTCGGCCTCTTCTTCAGTCAAGTTGTAAGCTTGTCCCCTTCCACGTCCTGCTGCAGTCTTAACTCCCCTCTGGACTGGGCGGATAGCTTGCTGTGGGGGAGGGGGAAGGGCTCTCCTAACCATTGGTCCCTGGTTCCTCTGTCCATTTGGCCCTGGAAGTGCTGGCAAGGCTTGGTTGGTTATTCCCATTCTTTTATGGGGACAGACTTCTATGGTATGGTCACGAGAACCACATACCAGGCATAACCCATTTGCACTACGGCAATTTTGTCGAGAGTGACCTGGTTTCTGGCAATAGCTACAAAAGGAAAATGGTTGGGTTACTGGAAAGGGGGCTGGTCGAAATGGTCGTCTCATTGTTGGGACTTTTGCTGCTCTGAATGGACCTCCTCTCCCTGTTTGTGGAAATGGCCTCTTCATGGCCTGGTTCCTTATCATGTTAAATTTCTTCTTCTCCAGTCCTCTCTCCACCTCCCGGGCTATGGTGAGGACTTGGGCATAAGTTTTCAGCTGTTGGGGCATTAAGAAGACTTGGATGTCCATTTGTAAGCCCTGTTGGAATCTACTTGCCCGCTTCTCTTCATCAGTCACCATATACGGAGCAAAGCGGCTAAGTCTCAAAAACTCCGCGGCATACTCATCCACATATCGGTTCCATTGCTGAAGTCGGATGAACTGTTCTTCCATCTCTTTCTGAGCTGTGGCAGGGAAGAATCTATTATAGAAGTTTTTAGAAAATTGATCCCAGGCGACAGGTTTCTCCAATCTTGCTTCTTCAGCTAGCCACCAGGTCCTGGCTATATCTTTTAGTTGAATCTTGGCGACCTCTACTTGATTGTCTTTTGGGACTCGGGCTGCGTTCAACAGATCTGTGGTGTCGATCAGCCATTGTTCGGCCTCTAGTGGTTTCTCTCCTCCTGTGAATATTGCTGGTTGCAACCGCCTAAAGTCTGATATGTTCCCCGGCCTTGGTTCGTTAGGAGTTGTTAACTCTTGCCGAAAGAGTTCTGTCTGTTGTTGCTGATTCACCATCATAGTCTGGATAACCCTCAGAATATCAGCATTCTCTCCCGTGGGTCCATTTGATACTTGTCCAGAGTTGTTACGACTCGTCCTTCTATCCATACTTATGTTGGTAAAAAGATGACTGGAAACTGGAAAAATGGAAGGATTTTAGGACATAAGGGAAGGAATCAAGAAGGACTAGATAACTTTGTACATTGTAGTTGGCAATTGCAAATTCCATTAATTTGCTACTTGATTGGTACTATAGGTGTGAGAGCCTAGGCTCTGATACCAACCTGTAACGCCTCGATCCCACGGGTACGGGGACGTCACTGCGACGTACATACGCAGGTCAGAAGTACCCTTACGTATATACGCTAAGCATCAGTACAAGCAAGAATCAGAGTACGACAAACGTAGCGTCCATTCATATGCCAACATAAGAAGTACAAAGTACAAGGTTATCACAGGATGTGACATACTATTACATATCACATGCATCATATATCACAGCCAAGCACAAAAGTACGATTTACAATATGATTACAAGATGCTCACGAGCTGAAGGAAGGTCCCGCGAGCTAAAAAGGAAAGTCTGGCACCACAGAAACCGAGACTAGTCAGCCTGCTCGAAAAGGAAAGCTTGATCTTCTGTGGACGGCTCCACCTCAATCCAAGCTCCGGAACCTGAACATACAAATTCAAGGGAGTCAGGGACCTCCCAAACAAATGATCAGGTTACAGCCGAGTGGCATAAGAAATAAGAGTATGAGAGTTGGTACAGTATTATCAATAATCAGCCAGCAGGTAAAAGAAACATAACGAGTTAAAGTTGGAAAGACATTGTACTAGCTTAGGTTACGTCCTCATGAGACTAGTACCTTGAGGGAGTAATCCAAACAAGGAAACCCTCATCTATATACCTTTACCTCATGTCATCGTAACTCAAGCGCATACAACGGATCAATAGTTGGCGTCTTTTATTATTATTACTTGTCTTACACTGATATCTAGCTATGTGGACTAGCGTCCCAGCACACATAGATCCATATCAGAGTAAAGCAAGGTTGTTATTAGAAACTAGCGGGGGTATCAACGAACTATGTTTACAGTGGGTCCCGTACATACCCGGGACCACGGCCCAGGATTGTTCCGTTGCTTGGTAACGGAACCAGCCGCAAGGCTAACAGGAGGGTCTTATGTATGCCCTTTATCATGATGGTATCAGGAGGAGGGAGCCAGCACTCCCCTCGGTCGCCTGGAGGCCCACAGGTCAGACCGGATATTTTAGTTGCACAACATACCTAATGCCACTGTAAACACGAACATATATTGATAGCCGCATATTTCCCCCGACCCGATGCAAGTTGTCTCATTTTAAGAGTCCTTTAGATAATTATCAGATTTCGGGAATGAGCAGGAGCAAGTCAGAAATATTATGAAGATAGGAGTATCAGGAGTACAATTTGTACTATCACGTAAATCAAGTTGGTAAAGCATGATGTCCGGTTATCATTCCCATTATCGTGATAATTATAAGAGTCAAGTGTATCATGCCTGGTGTCAAGAGATAGCATGACAAGAGGTGATATTCGTCTGGGAGTAGCAGACGCGAAAATAGCAGACGTGGGGTTCGCATCGCAAAGGTGCCGCAAACGCGAGGTCTGCGTTCAAGTCAGGACGCGAGGTGAACGCGGACGCGGACATGGGTTCTGCGTCGCGTTAATGCAAGAAGAACATCGACATGGGCATAGCAGACGCGAAAGTAGCAGACGCGGGGCTCTCAGACGCGGGGATCGCGTCACGAAGGTATCAAAACGCGAGGCTCATGACCTGCGTTTAAATCAGGGCATGAGGAGAACGCGGACGTGAGTATAACTCCGCGTCATGTCAATATAAATAGAACACAGACGCGAGCTTTAGCTTTGCGTCGTATCGATATAATAACGCGAAGGCCGCGTTAAGGAAAAGCCTAGACGCAGGAGGTAACTCCGCGTCTAACAGTACAGCCACACCGCACGACATAAAATACAATAATAAAAATGAGTTTACAAGTCCATGTCTTGGCGAGTAAAGTTACTCGCCTAAAAAACCGATACTTGAAGCTTTATGCGTCCGAAATGATCTTTGTCGTCAAGTATCACCAAAACGATTACCGGAATAATCGCGAACGATTACCGGAATAATCTACGGCGATATCGTCGACGAAGAAAAGCTCGGCCCCAATCCAAAAGGAGGGTACCGGCCCTAGAGTCTTGTCGATGATGAAGGAGAGCACGGCCCCCAATCCAAAGGAGGTGGCCGGCCTCAAGAAGATGATGGTGTGGTGGTGGTAGTTTGGAGAAGGTGAAGGCTTTGGTGGTGTTTTGGAGTTTGTGGTTGGTTTAATGGAGTTGAAGGAGGAAGGAGATGAAGGTAGGAGGTTGTAGTGGTTGTGGTTGTGGTGGAGATGAAGGAGGAATTGGTGAGGGTGAAGGCTTCTCTTGGTGGAGGCTAAGGCTTTGGTGAAGTGAAGTAAAAATGAAGGAGAAAGGAGAAGGAAGTGTTTATATAGGATTTGGATTTGTAAAGGAGATGTAAAAATGAAAAAGAGGGGGATTTATTTGTAAAATGGGAGGTGAGGTGGCTCTCTTTGCCGACCTTGGTGATGGGAGAGGGATTTGAGTGTTTTGGGATATTTATTTTGTTTGGAGAAGATATTTTGTTTTTGGTGGAGAAGATATTTTGGTGAAGATATTTTGTGGAAATTTGGTGGAAGGAAAAAAAAGGGAAAGAAAAAGGAAAAAGGAAAAGAAAATGAAAAGAGGAAGATATTTTCTTGGAAGAAAAAGTGGAAATAATTGGAGTGGCGGATTCCCGGGATTCGGTTGCGGATGCGGAAATCTTTTGGAAAAATACCGAAATCGTCCCGAAATCAAGTATCTCGGAACGACTCACAAAAATTCTCAAAAATCGAGAATATTATACTAAGACTCCTGGTGAAATTCGTTTTAAGAAATTATTTATCATTTTGAAATTAAAAATCCCGGATACTGGCCGATACCGACTCCGGTGGAATTTTCATAAATTCATAAAATCCTCAGAAAAAGTATTTAGGTAGGAAATATGATTCTAAGAGGAAATGTCTAAAGACTCTTCGAGAAATTCCAATCTGTCTGTAAATGAAAAATCCGGGAATCGATCAGCGGTACTGGTCGACACCGGTTTTGAAGATTTTCAATTTAATTCGAGAAAATTTCAGAAAATCTTAGAAAATATAAAATATTAGAAAATGATATTTAAAACTAAAATCGGTCAAATAAAATAAGTAAATCGAAAAATACGATCGAAAAACTGAATACGCAACTAAGTACGTATTCCGGGAACTGGGTATTACATAATCCCTCTACCATGAAGTATTTGATGTCTACTGATTTGCGTTTCGTTGAGTCTATTCCATATTTCTCTCCACATGTTCTTATCACTATATCTGAGATTGTTCCTCCTTCACTATCTTTGCCGTTACCTACATCTGCTTCTATAGTATCTTCGCCAGTACCGCCAGTAGAAACTTCGGATCCACCTGCATCAAATCCAGTTCGGGATTTCAGGTACGTCTACACTCATCACCCAAAAATTTCTGCCTCTGAGTCAGTTCTGGTTAACCCCTCCAATAGACGGTCCTCTTCCGCTACCATTAGCATCTTCTTCTTATCTTGATATTCTCATTGCTCTTCGAAAAGGTAAACGGTCTTGCACTGATCATCATATTTCGAATTTCGTTTCTTATGACCACCTTAACCCCATTTTTTGTCAGTTTGCTTTATCTTTGTCTTCTGAGTCTATACCCAGGTCTTATATAGAGGCGTTATTGGTACCCGCCTGGAAGCAGGCTATGGATGAGGAGATGGAAGCTCTTGCTTCTAGAGAAACTTGGGAGTTAGTTCGACACCAACAAATGCAGTTGTTGTTGGCTGTCACTGGGTCTTTACTTTAAATATAGCCCAGATGGATCTGTGGATATATATAAGGCCAGGCTCTTTGCCAAAGGTTGTACTCAGACATATGACATCGACTATTTTGAGATATTCTCGCCTGTTGTCAAGATGAATTCTATCAGGATTTTGTTCTCCATTGCTGTTAACTTGTCATGGTCATTGTTCGAACTGGATGTCAAGAACGCTTTCTTATATGGGCATCTTCAGGAGGAAGTTTATATAGAGCAAACTTCAGACTATGTTGCTCAGGGGGAGACCAAAGTCTGTCGTCTCAAGAAGGCCATATATGAACTCAAGCAGAGTCTAAGGGCGTGGTTTGAGAAGTTCAGTCTTACCATTCTCGTATTGGTTTTTGCCGGGATCATTCAGATCACTCTGTCTTCATTCGGCGCACAAAATCTGGCATCATAATTTTGGCTTTTATATTAATGATATTTTGCTGACTGGTAGTGATTTAGCTGGGTTACTAGAGACTAAGAAGTATCTTAAGCGTTATTTTATGATGAAGGATATGAGACGTCCATAATACTTTCTGAGAATTGAAGTTGCACATTAAAAACAAAGTGTGCTTCTTTCCGAGCGAAAGTATACTCTAGATTTTCTTGAGAAAGCAGGACTTTTGGGATGTAAGCGTGCTAATACTCCAATGAAAGCCAATGTGAATTTATAGTTTGATGACAGTCATACACTGGATGATCCATGACGATATAAGAGACTGATTAGGAAGTTGATATATCTCACGGTTACTAATTCAGATATAACCTTTGCTGCAGGGTACTGAGCAGATTCATGCATTAGCCCAAAGAGACAAGAGACTCATTGATTAGCTGCGATAAGTTCTGACGTACATCAAGAGTTGTCCAAGAAAAAAGTTAGTGTACAAAAAACATTAGCATGCACGCATTTTTGGATACTCAGATTCAGGATATGCTGGTGGTCGAGGAGATAGGAGGTCTACTACTGGGTATTGCACTTTTGTTGGAGGAAATCTGGTGACTTGGAGGAGCAAAAAGTAAGATGTTGTGTCTCTCTCGAGCGCAGAAACTGAGTATAGAGCTATGGTTCGTACGACATGCGAGATGGTGTGGTTAAAAAAAATCTACTGATGGAGCTTGGTTTCAGATAGCCTGGGCTCATGCCTATACATTGTGGTAATTAGTCTGCCATCTATATTGCTCAAAATCCTGTATTTCATGAAAGGACTAAACACATTGAGATTGACTGTCATTTTGTCAGAGATGCTTGGACGAAGAACGTGGTTACATTTCAGTTCAAACCGACTTCAAAGCAATTGGCTGATCTTCTTACCAAAGTTGCTTGACCTCAGGTGTTTTCTAGTCTATCTAACAAGTTGGGCATGTTAGATATCTATGTTCCAGCTTGAGGTGGAGTGTTATGTTGGGTTATTAGTATTGGGCTATTGGGTTGTTACCCATATACCCTCCTTGTCTTCTATATATGTCTCTCTTCTTCCTATGAATAAAATTAATCCTTTCTTTTGAAGGTTTCTAAGAAGTCTTACACATGATTTCAAATATCATCTGATTCTGTTATATATTGTGATATTGTGTCAGGTTTTAGGTACAAGATACAATGTTCTATGTTAACTCTATAATAGCATCTAATATTGGGGACTTTATTGCTGATATGGCTCATATTTTCGATATTGATGGCTGATATTCACCATATTTATATTGAAAACCATTGGCCGTTCTGATACCAATTTTGAGATTTTAAACCATGATCTTATATTTGTAGTCCTGTACTAATCTATCATGGGAGAGGCGCGTGCTAGACTTCACCCATTGTAGCTTTGTGCATGAACATCACATGATTGACTGAAATTATCAAATGAGTAATAAATGATGGATGCTATTATTTTCTTTTTATATATCCTTTCACAAACCAAAACTTCATTGGATATCTAAAATTTATAATTTTATATACATTTCGAGTTTAATTTCACTTGCATTTAACATGCCCAAAATCTACTATTGATTCAGTCATGTTTATTATTGCTAATGCTAGTTGTACTACCATGCAGTTGAAATTTCTCTTGAATGGAATGCGTAGTTTAAACAATTAAGTAATTACTTAACCTAGTGGTTCTAAGATTAAAGTAGCCAAACTCTCAGCATTGCTTGAGGATTTCATCAGTTTTTTGGGCCCCGGAGATTGCATAATGAAGTGGGACAACTAGTTTCTTGAGCTCATAATTGATTAATTGGAGGCCACCCTTCCTACTTGCGTGGCTTTAGAACTTCATAGCAATAAGGATATTTTACCCACCATCAGCTGGTCTTCTAAGGGAGGGGCATGTCACATCCCCCAGTTGCGTCTCAAGTTCTGTTCTCTTGACCAATGGTGCCTTCTGTATGAATTAGGTGGGCTCCATTGAGGGTTAATGTCTAGTTGACAGCTAATAATAATTTGCTGTGTTATGAAGATTTTGTGACTTAAAGTTGTTCCCTTTTGCCTGTACCTATTTTGATCTTGAAAGAGTTTGGATGATATTCATCCTTGCTCTTGACTGACTTAATTGAACTTTTGACTGGCCAGCTTGGTCAGAATTCTTCTTGCTCTTGATTGAGGTTTTTGTATATATATCTTATTCCATTTTATCAATTTATTTGAATTAGGATATTCTTGAATTAATGATTCTTCATTACTTGTGCGTGCTCCAGCATTTTGGTGAATCTCCACTGCCAGCATATGAGCCAACATTTGATTGGGAATATGAACGATCACTCTTTTTTGGACAAAGGATACAAGAAGCTCTTCCAGCTCAAAACTGCAGGTTTATCCGACTGATATGTCTTCATTATCATCATTAGCATCTTGTGCAAGAATGACACTTGTTTGTGTGAATCCACCAGGAAACATATTAATTTATAGCTTTTTCCTCCCTTCTGTCTGATCCTTTTTTATGGTTCTCATGGGTTCCAGTGGATTGAAGATTACTGTGAAGGTACTATCCTTGTCTTTCCAGGCTGGATTAACTGGTGAGTGCACTGAAAACTGTCAGTTATATATTCATTCGTGTTGCCTTATCTGTTGCTTGGATGTTTTCTGAAGGCATTTGCAATTACTTGTGTGCTGATATTTCTGTTGTATCCTGTAGAGCCCTTCTATGGTACAATTTGCTTATATAACAGGGAGAGAAGAGAAAAAATGTCAGAGGACTTCTATTTTCATGTGCTACCGACAGAGTTGCAGGATGTAAGATACTAAGATCTAATTGTGATCGCCATTTCAATATCATGTTCGTGTTCTTTATGCATCTTTTCTAAGATTTCAGACTCTTGTGCTGCATCCCATTATAATGACTTCATTTGTCTGAAAGGGAGACTAGTTTTCTGGTTATGTTTTTTAATCTTTAGGAACTTAAGAGAAAAAGGTAATTTCATGCCTTGTCCTTCTTTGCTATTGTATGTTTCTGTTCTTTGTGCTTCTTTTCTGAAGCTTTTAGACTCGTGCTGTATCAAATTAGAATGCCTTGGCTTGTCTGCAGAAAAAATTTTATGTTATTGTTTTGTATTCTTTATAAAATAGGCTGAAAAAAGTTTCCATGCTTTGTGCTTCTTAATATCATGTTTTTACTCTCTGTGCTTCCTTCTTGAGCTTTTAAACTCTTCAGCTTTATCACTATAGTGCCTTAGCTCGTCTGGAGGGAAGCTAATTTCTTCTTCAATTTTCTTCTTAGGCTAGCATTTCTTCGGAACGTCGGGGAATTTCTCTTTAGATGCTCCTTCCACATCTGTTTGCCTCCTCATTCAGTTAGAGAAGCCGGCTACAGAAGAAGGGGGAGTTACTTCTTCTGTTTATTCGCGAAAGGAACTGTAAGTAAAGGTTTATAGTGTGTTAATTTATATTTATATTGTGAACTTTTCTTTAAGTCCTGAAGAATGTAGTGTGTTAATTTCGAGTTGTTTTCTGAAATTTTCCGGTAAATTATATGATTTCAGTTCATTTTTAACATTTTCTCATTACTTGTGGTTTTGTCTTTAAGAAATAAGGTTTCTAACATATGAGATGGACATGTTATGAAGTAATTCCTCATGTGTCAAGCATGTTGTCTCCAGATCATGTCAAGTGCAAAATCCTTTGATTGCAATTTTCTTTCTTCATTGTCTAATGATGTCTATGATGAGTGTTTATATGCAGTCGTTTATATAATGTTATCTGTCTTGATAGGTTCACCTGACAGAGAGAGAGAAACAGAAACTGCAAGTTTGGACTCGGATCATGCCGTACAGGGAATCATTTGCTTGGGCTATTGTTCCACTATTTGAGAACAACAATCCCATGACTTCAGGGGCACTGCCTCTCCTAGCAGCCCCCTTGCTCCTAGCGTGTCTGGCTCAAGCTCTCAGGACAGTATTGTGGAATCTCTTGCAAAAAACACTTTAGATGGGAAGTTTGCCCAGTATTCAAGTGGAAGTTCTGTTGTGGTGGAGATATCAAACTTAAATAAAGTCAAAGAAAGCTATGCAGAGGACTCACTTCAGGTGGCATTTTCAGACCAGAAATTTATCTGTTCGTTCTGTTCTTTTAGGACAGTTTCCTTGTAATTCTAGTTTCAGCTTATTATGCGATAGTGTCCGCTCTATTTTGTCTGTTGTGCCTTGTTGCTATTGCATTGATGTGTGTGATTTTATAATGCTTTATTCTTTGATTATATAATCTTAAATAACTTAACCAATGGTAGCTTTCTACCCTCAAACTGGCTTGCTAGTGTTATGGCTAGCCTTTCCTGTGTATATGGTTGCTTTAACAGGAATATAATGCGAACCCTTCCAGTTGATTTTAGATTGTCGGAAGGGTCATAAAATTTGGTCAAATTACTCTATAGCCTTCTTGACATTGTGTTTCTCTAGGTAGGAGGAGACTTAAATGAAGATGGTGATGAATATTTATAAGTTGGCCCTGATAGCTTAAATTTTTAACCTGGTGACACTAATCATCTATTATTTGCTGTTTTATTTTCTCAGGACCCGAAAAGGAAGGTACACAAGCCTGTGAAAGGTGTACTGAGATTGGAGGTTGAAAAGCTTCATACAACCCATGTGGATGCAGATAATTTTTTTGAAAGTGGAAGTTTGACGCATGAATCAAATGATGCTGGCGACCGGTTTGCTGAGTCTACTTCTGCGAAGTACCTTGGTAATGGTTCTGATGGATCTCGGAACGGTAATCTAAAGCGTAATACCAGTGATAAAAAGGAACCACACAGAAATGCTGCGAATCTGATTATTGGAAGTTATCTAGACACCAATAATGATGACGTAGTAAGTGACTATTAACAGTTTGAGTCCTTTAATTTGAGCAAGTTTTAGTAATTTCTACTTCTCATTATTATGAATTTCTTTTTTCTTTTGAGAAATGCTGTTATGATGGACTAAAAGCAGTTATAGAAAAGAATAATAATTAGAAAGAGTAACAAAAAGAAGAATTGTAATAATAAAGATGAGAACACAATTTTTCTGCAGAACATTTGTTGCCTGAAAAGGTGGTTTAGAATTAAAGAAAATGTCAATTCCTTAAGATCAGTTGTTGTGGGATAAAGATGGAATTTAAAACATATACATATTTGATGTGGGATAAATGATTCAAATGTTATAACAAGGATTTCATGTGAGTAAGTTAAATCTTTGAGGATAAATGTAGGGTTTGCTCTAAATATTTATTTGTATTTTAAGCGAATAGGTGGTAATATTTATAAACCTGGTCTTGATGTTCACACCAATATGGTGATTTTGAAAATAATGGATTTCAAAGTATTGGTATATGGACACTATTAGAAATGTCCTTTAGCCAAAAGTTTTGGCCAAGGATAAAATTGGAAAGGAAAACGGCATTAGGGTTGTAAGATAATGTAAAGGAACTGATATATGAATAAAAAGAGATCACTTCATAAATAATGATTTCTGACTGGTCAATATGGTTCAGTTAACACGGTACATTCTTCATGAAATTCCTCATTGAAACTTTTACTCGCGCAAGTGCGTGTCTGTATTTGAGTATCCGATCTTTTCTTTTTAATCCCGGGGCGGCGTGGTGGGGTGGGGTATGAAAAGCATCTAGATCCATGCCATTAACAATGTTCAACAAATCCCTTTTTTTCTTGGGGGTGGGGAAGGGGGTTGGGGGTGCTGTGTGGGTGAGAGAGGGTTGCTCTAGGAAGGGATGTAAGCGTGTCAAAATTAGTGTAAATTGTAGATCCACACCAGTGATCATGTTTTACATACAAATGGTAGAAGAACAAACATGAACACAAAAAGTCCCCTTGACCCACTTAAAATTCTATATAATAGCTCCCTAAACATCAGGGGCATGAAGTGTCATTTCCCATATTGATATGGCTTCACGATTGAAGTCTCGTTGCTACATGGCTTAGAATACATAAACCTTTTGGGTTTTGCCAAACATCTTGCCCCCACCCCACAACACACACATACAAAAAATTTAAAAATAAAAGGGTTTAAAATGCTTTTGAAGCATGACAAACACTCCTATTTTTCAGTTTCATCCAGAATATTCTTTTGGGTTGAACATGTATCTTATTTCCAATTCTCAATGATCTCATCCTTTATTAGGGAATAATGATATGATCAATCATGCCTTCACCTGAGGTTAAGTTTTGAGCATCAGACTGAATTATAGCTTACAGTTCACTCAAATTTGATATTATTTATCTGAATATTGAATTTTATATGAATTTTATATGTTTTATATTTTGTGCTGTTATGGCAGTTCAAAGCTTTTGATTTTCGCATGATGACTAGAAGTGAGCCATTTGCACAACTTCTACATTCTCTTTATCTATACCCCTTGAGTGTTAGTTTGAGCCGCAAAAGAAATTTATTTATACGGGTGGAAATGAGGAAGGATGATTCTGACATTCGCAAACAGCCATTAGAGGTTTGTATTTGCAACAATAGGTGCTTTAAGGTAGTATGAATTTAAAATGCATTGACACACTGTATTCTGGTGATCTCATTAGGCAATATGTCCAAGAAATCCTGGTGGAGGTCTCCAAAAATGGGCTCATACACAAGTGGCTGTTGGTGCTAGGACAGCCTGCTACCATGATGAGATTAAAATTTCTCTCCCTGCTATTTTGACACCTCAGCACCATCTTTTATTCACGTTTTTCCATGTTGACCTCCAAACAAAACTTGAAGCTCCAAAGCCTGTAAGTCCAATCATGCTCTCAATTGGTTGATATAGAGATAAAATGAGTGCTTAAATTTTGAAATCTTAACTTTCATGATTTAAAATATTTTTCTTCAGTGCATCTGGTCTAACATACAACATCTGATTTCCTGTTTGTATATGCAGGTAATTATAGGATATGCTGCACTTCCATTATCCACCCATATTCAGTATGCATTCTCCACTCAACTTGAACATTAATCGTTTAATTGAAGTTCGTCATCGTTGCCTTGTGAACCTTGACTTATGTCTGATGATCGTGTTAGCTCTAGTTGATGCAATAACATTTTATAATATGCCTTTTTGCTTCTTGTTTGAAAGTACTTGGTCAACGTCTTTTCAGTCATTGTGTAGATAATATAGTTTGTGGTCCTGTAAGGATGCACAAGGTTTATGCCATTGTTATTAAAATTAAAGTCACATTCTAACTATACTAATAAAAATTTGAAAAGGGGACCTGCCTTTTTCGCATGCTAAAGTTAATAATCTTTGAATTATTTTGTGTACAAATCCCTTAAATGTTTCGTAACTTTGACTTTGGTCGCTCAAATCTTTGATATTGCTAGTTAGTCTTTTATATAATTTAACATATTCCAAATAGATCCCATTGGCTACTTTCAACTAATATTCTGGGAATATTTCATTACCTTTAAAATTTCTACATGTTTCACCTTTGGACCATAGTTGTAGGAGCATCATCTCTAATCCATCATCTTCTACCTTCACTCTTGATACAAAGGCCTAACTAAATCCTTATCCCTCGTGCCTTTATTTTCTAAATCCCTTTGGATAATCTATTCCTACTTCCCATTCTCTTTATCCCGCCCATCCATCACATCTTCGGGTTCCAAATGCAAGTCCTTCCCTGAAATGTTAAAATTGATAAAAGGTCATGCAGGTGTAACTGAGGCTTTTTTAGTCGGGGCAATTCCATCAAAGTACAATATGTTAGAGCTTGATGTAATAGTGATTAAACCAATTTAATGGAAAACTGTGTTGTATCCTTGATTGAAATAACTTAAAGGATTTAAAAGAACATTGGTAATTTTAAAAGTTTGAGGGATGAATATCAAGTTAGAGGAGTTTCAAGGAACTTATATAACAAAAACCCTGTTTAAATTACAAACTTTAACCTTGGCTGGGGAGATCATTAAACTTATTTATGTGATAAACTTTATAAAAACTGTATTTGCAAACCTCCTACAATTGCTGGTTCTTGGTGAGTGGCAGTAGCGTTGTTATTTAAGTGCAGCTTCTCGTGGTTGTTAATATAGGATACAAGAGAAGTTGTCAAAACTATATCAAGGATTTTATGTAGAAACACGACCTGATGGTCATGATATTACATGTAATTTTTTTCCATTTAGCCTATTGCGCTGTCGCCAAGAACCTGTTCAGATGATGACAATGATGCTGTAATTTCTGAGAGGTTCTCTTCTCATTTTGATGAGCATGTAAATGATAATGAAAATCTTTGAAATGTTGCTTCTAACTAGTCTATAGGTTGTAATCACATCCAATGATGTGGATCTTGAATTTGAGTGGTGTATCAACCAAATCAAAGTGGGAGTATCCGCATTCTTGATACTCCCGAAAGTAGCCTAGCTCATACACACACACATAACGGAAAAGAACTGACAAAGGAGGCAATTTTCTTCTATGGGGTACCCAAACTCGATTTTCCACTAAAATTTCAAGATCCGACTGTACATTAGGATCTTTGTTGCCTAATAAATAGGTGTATGAAAATTCATGTGATTTTGACCTTGTTTGTTCATGGATCTAGTGATCACATTTGTTCTATTGTAGAAAAATCATTAATTTTACAATCACTTGATGCATAAGTAAGAAATGTTAAAAACTCGTGAATTTTCATCTATATATATTTTATTACATGAAGATTAGTTTGAACGGTTTAGATCTTAAAATTTTAGTGGGAAAGTCGAGTTTTGGGGGCACCATAGGAGAAAATTTTCTCCTATGTCAGTTGTTTTTCTATTTTCTCATATATATATATATATAGATAGAGAGAGAGAGAGAGAGAGAGAGAGAGAGAGAGAGAGAGAGAGAGAGAGAGAGACTTGTGTCATTCCGTAAGGATTCGAGGCCAAACCCTTCCCACTCAAATACAACCCTATAACATCCGAATGTAAGATCCACTCCGTTGAAGTTGATCTGCAATATTTCAAGTAACTAAAAATAAAAATTATGTATTTTAAATACTTTTTGCTCATCCATTAACTAGGCACAAAATGAACAGTCAAAATAGTGAGGTGGTTAGTTTAACGGTGTAGAATATTTGAAATCTAACAAAGATTCGTGTGTGAGGGTTTTTAAGTATTTAGATTATAATGAAATGGTCGGATCGAGAATTTGTATGTCTAAAGACGTAGATCTAAGCAATATGCTATTTTCGGCCGTTCATTTTGCGCCTACTTGATGGATGGGCAAAAAGTATTCAAAAGACATGATCTTTATTTTTAGCTACTTGAAATAATGTAGATCAACGGAATGGATCTTGCATTCGGATATCATAGGGTTGTATTTGAGTGGGAAGAATTCAGCCTCGAATCCTTCCAGAATGACACAAGTCTCTCTCTCTCTCTCTCTATATATATATATATATATATATATATATATATATATATAAGAGAGAGAGAGAGAGAGAGAGAGAGAGAGAGAGTTGGGTACATGCAGAAGGATTCGAGCCAGAATCCTTCCCGCTCAAACTCAATCTCACGACATTCAAATACAAGATCCATTCTGCTGAAGTTAGTTTACATTGTTTAAAGGAACAAAAAACCAAAAATCAAGTGTTTTGGATATTTTTTGCCCATCCATCAAGTAGGCACAAAATGAACGGCCGAAATAGTGAGTTGATTAGTTTAACGGTGTATAATATTTGAAACCTAGCAAAAATTGGTGTGTTGGTTTTTTTTAAATGTTTAGATCATGATCAAATAGTCGGATCGAGAATTTATTTGTCTAAAGTCATATATCCAAGTAAAATGCTATTTTCGGTTATCCATTTTGCGCCTACTTGATGGATGGGCAAAAATTATTCAAAATACTTGGTTTATGATTTTAGTTACTTTAAACAATGTAGATCAACTTCACGGAGTGAATCTTGTATTTGAGTGTCGTGGGATTGAGTTTGAGTGGGAATGATTCGGTCTCGAATCCTTCCGCATGTACCAAGTCTCTCTCTCTCTCTCTCTCTCTCTCTCTCTATATATATATATATATATATATATATATATATATATATATATATATATATATATATAACCTGTATTTGAATAATAGCTTTTTGGTTTGTACTTCTCAAATTACATGTGAATGCCACACGAATTGCTAAAGATGGGTCAAATTTCTAGTCATGCAAAACTCTACCTGTTTCTTGATTTACTTGCACTTGGATAACCAATCAATTATTGAGGCATGTGATTAGTGAATGAATTATTGAGGCGTGGAACTATATTCTTTTCAGGCTGCCGACTGACATATCTTTACCTATTCTAAGAGAGCTAGTTCCACATTATATGCAAGATGGAGGCAAGGTATATTTGATATCTCCTATTAATTATTTTGTCGATCTAGTTCTTTGGAATCCCTGCTAGATTGACAAGCATCTAATAATCTGTCACTTACATACCGACAGTATTGGCAACAGTCCATCACAAAGAGAGTGCATGTTCAACACGTTCAGAATTATGTTCTGATGTTTTTCTATCTGACGTTGTGTTTGCGTCTCAATGGATTTTGTTAGGAGAGATTGGATTATCTAGAGGATGGAAAAAATGTCTTCAAACTACGTTTAAGGCTCTGCTCTACATTATTTCCACTCAATGAGAGAATTAGAGATTTCTTTCTAGAGTATGATCGGCATACCCTTCGCACAAGCCCTCCTTGGGGCTCTGAACTTCTAGAGGTAAAATTTTATGTTGCTTACCATTTGTGAATCAAAAATATCATGTGTAACCGTGTGCCTTATATCTAACCAATTTGTAGTCAGATTGCTTCACATTTGTCCTCTATTGGCTGTTAATACTTATTTAATGCCTGTAGAATTTTAATTTTGCACTTTATGCAACTTGTATATCCTAACTATCAAATGTGGTTGTTTATCTCTGTGGGTTTAGTTTACGTCAATATTGACCATATTGACATGGAATATAAAGTTATCAAGTACCGAACAGCTTTCCTTTTTACATTTTCTCCCTAATCTTCTGTAGCAGTAATATCAGCTTGGAGTACAAAGACACAAGTAATGTTATTGCTGTGCCTCTAGGGTGTGATCCTTGACTTGTTTACGTTTTGTGTGCTCTATTTATGATTGAATGCATTTTGCACCAGAAGCTAAGGTGAGCAAGTTTTTTTTTTTTTTTGCATTTATTACCAAAGAAGATTAGTTAGGGGCTGTTGTGAAGTTACTCCCTTTGCATCATAAATTCTATGCTTTTATTTAATGGACTTGTTAGTAGTAAATAATTGTTAGCACATGCATTAGGATTGCAGATGTGCGCGTTTACACAGCGTTTACACACGTATGGTATGCTTAATTTGGATCAAGATGAACGGTGTGGATCACCAATGTGTATATATATGCCTTGTAGTTGTATACTTGGTCTCGTTGACTGGTGTGTTTTATAAAGTGTTTCAGCTAGTTGATCACATTTTAGAAATGGTTCTCATGCTACTTTGTAGAAGATGAATACAGGACACTCAAAAATATTGACACAGACGTGCGCCCTCTAATTGCTTTATGTGAGCCAAATCAGAGCCGATTATAGAAGATGAATACAAGACACTCAAGAATAGTCACATTTATTACCAAATTATGCCAGGTTATCATGACTAATTTCTTTATGTGAGCCGTCTCTTGATCCTTTCCTTCTCTAGCATAGAGGAAGCTATGGATCTTGTAGAACTCTTTATGATACAAAGAGTAGTGCTTCCATCAGTGATAAGTAAGATTCTTGTCCCCATATGCGCGCACACACCAAAAACACAAACACACACACACACACACAAAAAAAAAAATGTAACGCCCCGATCCTAAAGATACGGAGACGTTATGGCGACGCATATACGCGAGGAAAAATACCCTCGTATACACTCTAAGCCTAAATTGTAACCTGAACAAGTTATAAATCGGAAGCATAATGGTCAAAGAACACTGCAATAATACATATAGTGACAATTCTAAGAATAGCAGATAAATGATGGTAAGAACATGGCAGCTGAAAGCGATAAAGGTAGAATCAGGAAACGATAGAATTATAAGAAGTGAAGTACCAGAAATAGAAGAAAGATCGTCCAATCCCTCGCAAGACGAACAGTCTCGTCGAACACCTGCACATTAGAACAATCGTCAATATCTGGACGTGCAAATCCAGGGTCGTCAGAACGCGACCATAATGAGTGTGTGTGTAAAGGGGAAACAGCTCGTGCATAAGAAACCATGTGCATATATAATAGTAAGAACAACTACAGTCTAAATAACAAAATAAACAACTAAACAGTAACACGTATGATAACCACATGAATACAGGTACAAGACAACTGGTACAACTGTAAATATGTAATCAATGTCAAGGCGGGTAATCTATCACATGTCACTAGGTTGACATCCAAGTCTGGTCATAAATCTGGTCCTGGTCACAATCATGGGTCTACCATAATAATGTATAGATATACAATCAGGTAATTACAGTCAGTCATAAGGCATCAACAGTTTATTATTTATTTATGTCAGCGAACACCAATTGTCACATGTAATAGACGCATCCCATACTACGCCTACCACACATGCCAATCGATGCCCTTAAGTTATTGAAACTGATCGGTTGGAGACATTGTCCATGTTTTAGGTGGGTCCCGTGCATACCCGGGACCACGGCCCAGATTCCTGGCGCTGAACCAGGACCTACCGCAAGGTAGTCAGGAACATGTAAACAGGAATAAAACATGACGGGGTGCCAGTCACCCCACGGGAACCCTACAGTGGAACCCTCTTTCGGCTGCGCAACCTAAATCCTAGGTCCATCCAAAATACGGACGCTGTCTCCTCCATCAATCTCCCCAATCCCAGTGCAAGTTGTTTGTTATCATGTTTAGTTATCAAGATTATTCAGTATACATGTTACTTAAATCTCTGGGATGACTCAGTGGTGGTCACGGTAACAATATCAACATGTGAAAGTCAGAGTACCGGTATAACAGGAGTATAACATGTCAAGTAACAGGATGCCGGTATAACAGGAACATGTAACAAGTAAACATGCGGGTGTTGTTACCGTGTAATAATATTTTCCTAGCAAATTTCAGTAACATGAACATGATAGTTGTCAGGTATATATAAAGTATGATCAGTCAGGTTTCACAGGTAAAACAAGAGTATCCAAGATGAGTAATAACCTACTGTCATGAACAGAATAATCTGACAAAGTATGGAATCAACTCATATCCTCAAGTCCTCGATATAAATAATCTCACCAACTGACAAAGTAAAGACTGCTATCTAATAACTCTGAAGTACAACATATAATCACCAACAAGTAATCTCACTGATAAGTAATAAACTGGTAAATGGTATCTGGTAATTTAAGTTGTTATCAATGAGAGAATATCAAGTCAAGAGGTCCTCTACATAAAATATATCAACTGTCATCTAACATGTCCTCAAATATCCACTAATAAGGTCTTTGTCTAATCTCCGATCACCATTCTATGTAAATAGCATAAGTCCCAGATCAATCCAAAGTCATCATATCCAACTCACATTCCCAACAGTTACATGATCGTCAAGTTCCATTACACATCTAGTAATCTGATTCAATAATCGTCATTCCAACATATAACAATATCCAGTATTAGTCATCTCACTTTAACATACAACTATGATCCCCAATCCTCAAGAGTTCACATTTCTATTAAGGTCAAACATGATATCCCAATATTCGGTATCATAACATATCCATGAACATGCATCTAAGCTCTATCTGTATGGATGGTCTTGAGAACCTGAGTTTATAGTACTTTGCTTGGATTAGTCTGCAGTTGTGCCTTTTGTTTGCTATCTGTATTCATATTTTTATCATATGTGTTACTGTTCAGTTATTTACTGTGTTATTAGTCTTTCTATCTGCTGGTCGTTCTACATAGGACGGTAGCCAGGGTCCTGGGGAAGACCTGGCTGCAATCCGGAGGTCTCGCGCTCGCCGGAAGGGCCTGGAATCGCCGCTCGCCCGCTGCTTGTGCTGCTGGTCTGAAACTGGATCTGCTGTGCGCGTCGTCGGGCGAGTCGCTGCCATGGTCGCTGTGGTGCGATTCCTCGCCAACGGACTGCATGGGGGGGGTGGCCAAGACACTGGGGAAGGTCACCGTATTGATCTCCGGCGACGGGATGGCGTGGATCGGGAGAACGACCAGCTCGCCCGAACTCGCGCAGATCTGGATCTGCTGCGGCCCAAAAAAATAAGCAGACCAATACAGTTTATGTCACACCCGTAGGAGGGGGCATCTGAATCTGAGTCTTTTCCCTTCATCTATTATGCACATATCATTCATTGGGGATGATGGTTGTATTGAGAGATTTGGGCCTTCTGAATAAGAACATTGAGAGCTCAAAATGGTTATTGATGAAATTTCTGCAGATAGTTCTAGGCGCTCTTTCTGTTAAAGCTTCCAGGATCTCAGGTCTTGTATTTTGGTGCTCTGAGAAGTCGAAGGATCACGAGATGGATCTACTCGCAAAGTGTTTCGGGCCCGTTCGGTGAGATCCGAACCCAGCTACAGGAGACCCGGACCCAATCCGGATTCGTGCAATGAAGACCCAACGGCGATTGGGTTCCGAAACCGCGTCGTTTCAAGTGAGTGTCTCTTCCTCCTCTCTTTTATCAAGTAGTTGCAGTTATTATTTTATATATAATGTAATTGTTGAGTAGAATACTTAAATTATATGTTTATGGGTGGAGATCGCCGAGCATGAAAGTGGACAGTCATCTCCCGTTTATTTTACATATTGGATGTATAGGAATATGATATACATGATTCTTGATACATGTTAGAACCCCCATGTTTGTCCTATGTATATCTAGAGTATTATGGTAGACATATCAGGATGCAGCATAAGGGTAATTGAGATGGATATTAGTGGTAATGACTTGATATAATAGAACTTAAATGCATGTATATGTTGTGATACCGAGTGTTGGGATATTATGACTGATCATTAATAGAAGTGGTGATTGTGAAGACTTGGGAGTCAGAGTTGCATAGTAGAGCGAGAGGACTAGTACTGGACATTGTGATATGATGGAACACCAATTATTATATCAGACTACTAGATGAGTAATGGAACTAGATGATTATAGAACTATTGGGATTATGAATTGGTTGTGATGACTTGGATCTATAGTTGAATATATGAGAACTATCAGATGATATGTCGTTGATGTAAAATATCAGTAGTAGCCATTCTATGTTGCAGCTATTTGAGGACATGTTAGATATGATTTTACTTTATCAAAGGATTAGAGATCTTGATGATTGGATGATATATGGACTATTTCAGAGTTGGACTGAGATTTGGACTGAACTTGAGTTATAGAGGACAGTTGATATATTTTATGTAGAGGACCTCTTGACTTGATATTCTCTCATTGATAACAACTTAAATTACCAGATACCATTTACCAGTTTATTACTTATCAGTGAGATTACTTGTTGGTGATTATATGTTGTACTTCAGAGTTATTAGATAGCAGTCTTTACTTTGTCAGTTGGTGAGATTATTTATATCGAGGACTTGAGGATATGAGTTGATTCCATACTTTGTCAGATTATTCTGTTCATGACAGTAGGTTATTACTCATCTTGGATACTCTTGTTTTACCTGTGAAACCTGACTGATCATACTTTATATATACCTGACAACTATCATGTTCATGTTACTGAAATTTGCTAGGAAAATATTATTACACGGTAACAACACCCGCATGTTTACTTGTTACATGTTCCTGTTATACCGGCATCCTGTTACTTGACATGTTATACTCCTGTTATACCGGTACTCTGACTTTCACATGTTGATATTGTTACCGTGACCACCACTGAGTCATCCCAGAGATTTAAGTAACATGTATACTGAATAATCTTGATAACTAAAACATGATAACAAACAACTTGCACTGGGATTGGGGAGATTGATGGAGGAGACAGCGTCCGTATTTTGGATGGACCTAGGATTTAGGTTGCGCAGCCGAAAGAGGGTTCCACTGTAGGGTTCCCGTGGGGTGACTGGCACCCCGTCATGTTTTATTCCTGTTTACATGTTCCTGACTACCTTGCGGTAGGTCCTGGTTCAGCGCCAGGAATCTGGGCCGTGGTCCCGGGTATGCACGGGACCCACCTAAAACATGGACAATGTCTCCAACCGATCAGTTTCAATAACTTAAGGGCATCGATTGGCATGTGTGGTAGGCGTAGTATGGGATGCGTCTATTACATGTGACAATTGGTGTTCGCTGACATAAATAAATAATAAACTGTTGATGCCTTATGACTGACTGTAATTACCTGATTGTATATCTGTACATTATTATGGTAGACCCATGATTGTGACCAGGACCAGATTTATGACCAGACTTGGATGTCAACCTAGTGACATGTGATAGATTACCCGCCTTGACATTGATTACATATTTACAGTTGTACCAGTTGTCTTGTACCTGTATTCATGTGGTTATCATACGTGTTACTGTTTAGTTGTTTATTTTGTTATTTAGACTGTAGTTGTTCTTACTATTATATATGCACATGGTTTCTTATGCACGAGCTGTTTCCCCTTTACACACACACTCATTATGGTCGCGTTCTGACGACCCTGGATTTGCACGTCCAGATATTGGACGATTGTTCTAATGTGCAGGTGTTCGACGAGACTGTTCGTCTTGCGAGGGATTGGACGATCTTTCTTCTATTTCTGGTATTTCACTTCTTTATATTCTATCGTTTCCTGATTCTACCTTATCGCTTTCAGCTGCCATGTTCTTACCATCATTTATCTGCTATTCTTAGAATTGTCACTATATGTATTATTGCAGTGTTCTTTGACCATTATGCTTCCGATTTATAACTTGTTCAGGTTACAATTTAGGCTTAGAGTGTATACGAGGGGTATTTTTCTCGCGTATATGCGTCGCCATAACGTCTCCGTATCTTTAGGATCGGGGCGTTACAGAGTGGTGGGCCCATAACCCACAGGTCCCAGGTTCGACAGAAAAAAGAACCTATACCTGTAACCTGAGACAGTTATGTTAACACTGCAATATACATATACTATCCACGTGATAATATTGACTCCATTTGGAAATTGATCGTCCTCCCTTTGGAATTCCATTCTTGATTTGTTGATATTCATGATTCCAACACTTCAATTAGAGTGATTTGGATGTCCATCTTGATTTCATCCTTCTTTCCTATTCATTTCTCCTGATTCTATCTCTTGAGATCGGTTACTCCACGTTGAAGCTGGTAGCAGAGATCAGAGTGCGCAGCGGAAGCGTGGTGGATTTATGATGTGCAGAGTAGCGACATGAAGTTTGTTTGTCTTCTTCTTGTATTTTGGGATTCTTTTACCATTCCCTACCTTATTTGAATTTCGAGGACGAAATTTTTAATAAGGTGGGTAGAGTGTAAGATCCCTACCTAGTAATACAGTATTTTCATATTCCAAAGTATTATTTTGACTTACCGATTATTTTTATTTTAATCAAGTTAATTATTTCTCTTGAGATTATTATTGTAGGATATGCAAAATTATTTTCAGATAATATAAGACAAATTATTCTTCCATTATAATTATTGTTGATTCTATTTTAATGTATCATTATTTATTAATAGTGTTCTATTATTTTGGACATTTAATTGATGAGGCGGTACGCTTTGCGAGGAGCTTGGGTCCTCTTCCTCTTGATCCTGTATACTTGCATTTTATTCTTGTTATGATTCTTTGATTCCTGGATATCACCTTTGACTTCTATTCAGCTGTCATTTTCTTCCTGTTATTCATTGCTATCATGTATAGTCTTATATGTATTATTGCAGTGATCCTTGATTATTATAGTTCTGATTCATAGCTTGTTCAGGTTACAATTGAGGCTTAGCGCGTATACGAGGGGTATTTTACCTCGCGTATATGCGTCGCCATAACGTCTCCGTATCTATAGGATCGGGGCGTTACAAAAAACATTGACATAGACGCATAGGGATGGTAATTAAGAAACCCCTCATGAGGTACTAAAAATAGATAATTCCCCAAGGTTAAATATTGGGAACTTTCCCACCCCTCCATTAGTCCCTAGTCCAAGTCTGTTTGTGAAGGCCTTCATGTGATGTGAACTTGCAAGCTTTTGGATGAAAATACCATTTTCGAACAACCCCCCCCCCACCACATAAGGTTTTCACTTTTGATAACATGTGTGAGGCCTTTTAGAGAAGGGTTTGTTTTTCCAATATGAGGTAACTAACAAACCTTCCTCCCCGCGTGGCTCCAAAAGGTTTAAAAATTATAAAAAATCTAAATCTAATATTTTCTCTGTCTATCTTCCTATAATCCTTGTTCTAATAACTCTCTTTCTACTTTCTTCTTTTGGTTTCTCCCTCCCTCTCTCCTCTCTCTAATTTTCTCATCTCTAACTTGAGTGAGAGAGATCTTGAGATAATTGGAGGAATTTTTGGGAGGGTCAGAGAGACTTATAGCGAGAGTTAAAGATAAAAATAATAGATTGCTAGAAATGGGGAGAGTTATAGAGAGAGACATAAAGAGGGTCGTGGAGAGTAAGAGAAATGGAGCTAAAAGAGTTTCTGAGATAGAGAGATGAAGAGTTCTAGATCATTAGTGGGAGAACACTATAGAAAGTTACATTGTGATTTAGATTGCGTTGGAGAGAGAGCAAGTGTTATATATATATATATATATATATATATATATATATATATATATATATATATACAGAAAAATGTATATCAGCCGACAGCTGAGAGTGCCTCTCAGCTGGCGGTGACGTGGCACAATATGTGCCACATAATTCGACAATCTTAATGGCGCCCCGCTTTTTGAAAATAATTGAAATTACTAAAAGCCCGTACCGTTCAAAAAAGACAGTTTTCTTGGGATGATGTATTAGTTTTATATTCTTTATTATTATTTTTCTCTCCTTTTATATGTCTGTCTCTCTATGTCTCCTCACGCTGTCAGATCTAGGATTTGACTCGTAGAGAACGTCGTTCTAAAATAGCGAGAGCGGGATCAGATATTGATTTTAGTTTGCAGGCCTAGATCTTTATCAGCTATTTTGATAGGTTCTTATTCCCTCAGGATGTCAGTTTCAATATTTTCCATCGTGATTCTTCTCTTCTTCTTCAAAAGGAAGGCCTATCAGAATTTTTCATCATAAAAAATATTGGCCATTCGATTTAAAATCTAAAAGACATGTAAAATACACATAAATATATAACCAATTGTCAGTACCGCGACTAAAGTCGCAGGAAAAAAATTATTTTAAAAGTTGTTCTTTTCATCAAGACTGCGACTTTGGTCGCATTTATAATAATAAACTGGCAAATAAAATTGAGTTATGTGACCATAGTCGCAGTATAAATTTCATTTTTAAACTATTTGTTTTACAGGACTGCGTCCAAAGTCGCACTCTAATTAAAATTATTAATAAAAAGACTGCGACTTTTTGTCGCAAAAATAAAATATAAGTTAAAAATACTACGACCAAGGTCGCAGTGTTATCAAACAAAATTTTTTCAAAAAGTCTGCTATTACATAAGACTGAGACCAATGTTGCAGTCTTCTAATCATCTTAATTATTTAACTTACGGGACCTTGTTCACTGCTTCAATTGATTACGTCTCTTGTTTCATAAGAATGCGACCACGGTCGCCGTATCCTATTTAAATTACTTAATAAAAAATACTATGACCAAGGTCGTAGTGTTAACAAAACATTCTCAAAGAAACTGTTGTTACATAAGACTGCGACCGAAGTCGCAATTTTCTAATCATCTTAATTAATTAACTTACAAGATTTTCGTCACTGCTTTAATTGATTGCGACTCTTATTTCATAAGACTGCGACCACAGTCGCAGTATTCTATTTAGCTTACCAAGGTCGAAAAAATACTGACCTTAATCGAAAAAGTAAAAAAAGGCTCCAACACTGCGACCAAGGTCGCAATGTAAAGAAAAAAATAAATCTAAAAAGTGAAAATATTGTTAAAAAATTTAAATCCAAAATTTTTCTTTTCAGAAACTGCGACTTTGATTGCAGTTTCAAAAACAAAAAAAAAGTAAAATAAACTGTTTCAAGTCGCAGTAATAGATTTTTATTGTGATTAAAACATCTTTCAAAAAAATTTAGTAATCAAGATCTGTAATTTTTTGTTTAAAAAACTTAAATTTTCAGATCTGTAATTTTTTTTGTTGGAGGAATAGTTGTAGCCAAGTTAAAAGTGAAACTGAGGGTATTTTAGTCATTGGGCAGCGGTAAAGTGGTTGAGAGTCTTTTCGAGCAGGATGTTTTGTCTTTTTACCGCTTAAATTTTTAACTTCTCTGCGGCTAATATGAAGCCACGTCACGCAGGCTGAGAAAATTTCTCATCTTGCGGCTGAGGTACAGATACCCCATATATATATATATATGTGTGTGTGTGTGTGTGTGTGTGTGTGTGTGTGTATAAAGAGAGAGAGAGGGGACTTTGGTAAGAGGTGTTAGAGAAAGTTAAAAAGAAAATTGGAGAAAGAGAGAAAGTTAGACAAGGTTATCGATATTTCGAAAGAGTTAATGAGAGAAAGAGGGTTGAGAGAGAGAGAGAGGGTCTATTAAATTGAAACTTGTGAAATGTAGTAATAGAGAGGGTTTTAAAGAACACTAAAGAAGGAAGAAAATTAAAAAGGTCAGGGAGAATTAGAAAGATGAGAGTCAGAGTCAAAGAGAGTCAATGAAAAAGTTAGAAAGGGAGCAGTGTTCTAAAAATCGGTTTCATTATTCGTGCGGTCCAACACTGAATAATGATTAATCGGAGATTAATCGGGGATTAATCGTTTTTGAAAATTTTAATATATTTAATTATATTTATACACAACTACATGAATATATACAGTTAATTGTTGAAAATACCTAAATATTATACAAGACAATATCTAGATGTGAAGTTATAAACCATGATATGATGAACAAGACAATATGAATAAATAGTAAAAAAGAAAAAGTAAAAGAACTTATCTCTTCACATTGGTAATCCAAGATTTCAAATTTTGCAACATAAATATAAATCAAAGAACTTACTTGCAAAATAAGATAAATAAAAAAATTAGTCAATTTATCAATCAAAATAATGAACTTTAAAGAATAATGGAGAAAGATTGCTAAATAAGTTAATTTGAAAAATAATCAAAAATAATAAAACATAAGTATCACTTTATACAAAATATACAATAATAAAATATCATAATCCATCTACTATTTAATAAATAACAATTCATCTACTATTTAATAAAAGATTATTATCAAATCATCAACATTACAACATAAACTACTTAGCGATCAAACACACACAAAGTGAAGTTTTTCAAATAAAAAACATATGAAATACCTAAATGATTAATCGGGGATTAATCGGATTAATCGGGCATTAATCGGGGATTAATCGTTTTGGACTCGATTAATCGCCCGAGCGCATAATCAAAGCGATTAATGTAATATTAAGCGGGCTGTCACCGAATAGGATTAATCGGCCGATTAATCCATTTTTAGAACAGTGAAAGGGAGTCAGAGAAAGTTAGAAAAAAAGTAAAAATAGAATGCGAGCTTTAGAGAGTAGATATAGGAAAAGAGTTAGAGAAAGTAGGTAGAGAGAATAGTAAGATAAACTTGAGGGAGGACGAGAATTACAAAGAAAAGAGGGTAAGAGAAGAAATTTAATTTTTTTACGTTTTAGGATTATCTATTTTTAGATTTTAGGCAAGATGGACGAAGATGAAGTAGACAAACAACAATAAACTTAGACTAAGAGAAGGGATCGAATGCATATTTTAAAGGTCAAATGTTATTTGTATTTTATTTCCCCCAACAATATAGGAAGTAAGAACTTATGTTTAATTTATTAGAAAGATATATTAGTCTTTCACTGGCTTCTATAACAATGTAAACTCTATTTGTATCACAACACACGGGAGGGGGTTGGGCTCTGTTATTTATCCTATTGTTAGTGATGGGCTGCTATTGTCTCTTGTGGGCAAACTTTCAAGTTATCCTTCCCTCTTTTATATTTTCCCAAACAATCTTATTTAAAAGATGGTATGTAAACACAATACAAATCCTTCTTTTAAAAACGTTTTGATTATCTGGTATGATTCCTGATCCCTCCTTTGTAATTCCCTCTTTTTTCTAGAAGGTCATCAATATAACAAATACATCCTGAAATGTTAATGATAATGAAATTTCATGAGTTTATAATGCTTATATGATTTTTAGTCACCCTGTCCACTTGTCATCTTTTCCTTGCTTCCTTATTTCTGGTTTGTTTTAAGATCCATCACTTCTATTAAATTAACAATAGCCATATCCTTTTAACCACCTAAATTTGTGTTCAGTTAGGTGTACCCCTAGTCATTGTTCCATCAACTATGATCCTATCAATCTTCCTGTCACATTAATGGTCCTGGTTGCACATGTCCAAATGATCCTGACACGATCTTCTTCATTTTGTGAGTGAAACCACATATGGACGTACTCATTCTTATCCTATCTTTTAGCAGTTTGCCACTCGTTTATCTTAAAATATTTGCATGCCCACACTTATATTTCAGACATGTTTTTTCTTGATTGTACAACATTCCGATGCATAAAGCATGGCTGTTGAAGTAGCCATCTTATTAAATCTCCCTTCAGTTCCATGGGTATTTACTGTTGCTTCACTTTGACCATCGTGCTTTGTATTCATGAACGACATCCTCTTCTATCTCACTAGTCACCACCATAATAATATGAATCCTAGGTAGCTGCAATGGTTACTCTTACATGTTATATATTTCTGGGCCATCAGTACCTTTGGTTCTCATCTTAGTCTTTCTATAGCTACATTTCATATTGTTGAACTATAAAGGACTACATCTTTATTGATATTTAAAAGGAGTACAAACTATTATAAAATCATGACTAAACCTCTTCTTACATAGATCCTATACAAAACTAAATCCTGCGCAAGCTATCACGCATAATATTACTAGGATTCTATGAGATTTCAAAAAATTTTGGATTTTGTAACCAAATTTACCTATTGTATCTTACACCCCCTTGAACTCAGGATTGTTGACAACGAGAGTTTGTTGTATAAAAAAGTGATAAACAAATGTTGGACCTTCTAAAGTGTTGAAAACAAATAATGAATTGCTGAAGCTGATGCCAATTTGTTGAATCGCGGATGCTGTCGCCGTAGTTGCAAACCAAACCAAGTTGATTCTAAGCCAAACTAAAAATTATACACTTATGTGAATATTGCACGAAAAGTCAAATATTCATGCCCTTAGGATTTTAAAGATCTCCAAATTGAGGAAAAAAGAAGATTTTAGAGATTCCCAAACTCAATGGAAGAGGAGGTTTTGATGATATACTAACTCCGTACAAGTAGTCTCAAAGATCCCAAATGCAATACAAAACGGTCAAATCTAAGTAGAATTAAACTAAACAAAACCCATATATTCTGAAAACCCAAAAATATATGAATTGTCTTTTAGATCACCAAATTCCGACTTCAATACTCCAATAGATGATCATGACAATTTCACTGCCAGATCTCCAGATTCCAGCATGCCTCTTTCTTTTGCTGTGAAACAGTACCCATGAAAAGTAAATGATGAGCAATAACTTCTCTTTTTTTTGGTGGTGAGGGGGGGCTTGGGGAAGAAAGAAAGAAAAATGTAAAAAAAGGAAAGGAAGAAAAGGACTGAAAAAGGAAAAGAAGAAGAAAGATGATGTGGGCACGTCGATTTGGTGAATACTTGAATTTCAGATCCTAGGGCTTTGACACATGTTAAACTACAAAGCACGACATATCTTTTTTGATATTCAAAAGAATTACAAAATACAATTATATAAAATCATGAGCAAACCTTTTCTTATATAGATCCCATACAAGATCAAATCCTACTCAAATTATGAATCATAATATTATTATAACTTTATAAGTACTTTTAGGAGCTAATAATTAAGTTTACCTATTATATCTAACACATATATTCCCTTTTTCATCTTGCGAATTCTGAATTCATAGATTCTAAAGCTTCTCTATCTCCTTTTTTTCTCATTAATTAATGCAATATTGCCAGCAAAGAATATGCACCATGGGAATTCAGTGTTGACATGCCTGGTAAATTCTTCCACCACTAGTGCAAAGAGATGTTAATGCCAATTCTTTTAAGCCTATGGTGATAGGGAATAGCTTTATCTCTTCTTGATAGTTGTCGTGCAGGTTACTACTCATGCATTTTCTCAATTGGACTAATTTTAATTTTCTATTTAGTAGTATTTTGTACATAGTTCTATTAGAAATTCTTGTACTGCTGATGATATATTCTACCCAAAAACAACTTGAAGTTGATCGTTGAGTTTCAAATTATATAATTTTGCAAAAAATATTGTCATAAGTTCACTTTGCTTCAATGTGTATTCTTAAGATGTAAACCAAAACTAGGAATTATATACTTCACTTTATTTTTCTCTCTAGATGGCTAATCTTATGACCAAAGGTGCCTTTATGTTCAGGTTGAAATTTTGGGTGAAAATTAATCTTGAATTTGAAAGTTGTGTTACCCCATGATCTTTTAAATGATTACTTGCTTCACTTGCAGGCGATCAACAGCTTGAAGAATGTTGAATCCACTGCCTTGTTGCAATTTCTTCAACCAATCCTCAATATGCTTCTTCATCTCATTGGTGATGGTGGTGAAACCCTTCAGGTTGAACAATGACGAGTATTAATGTGTCTTCTGTTTTTCTCACTAATTTGTTGCTTTTGGACCATAGAACTCTTGAAAACTTTCCACATCATGAGCATGATTAATTTACTCATTGAAACTTCATCTAGCTAACGTGCATGCTATTATATTTACTGCATTATTCACGTTTGTTTCTCTGCTCTTGATCTATTCTTTTGTTTATTTTTTCTGTCATATTTTCTTGCAGGTGGCAGCATTCCGGGCCATGGTCAATATTCTAACCAGGTAATCCTTTCAGTTATCTTGCTGGCTGATGCTACCATTGATATATGGAATATGACTGCATCTTATTTAATTTGTCAATTCATAGTTGTAATTCAGGAGGTACCATTAGCTGACAATTTGGATCACATTTTTCTTGCTTATTGATGATCAAAGATAAGGAATTCTTACAGCTAATAATTTGTATCATATGTATGAAGATGGCTTGAGCATTTTCAAGCTAAAGCTCTACGGTATGCACAACGATCACCTGATATACAGTTGGCTGACATCACATAAGTTTGGGCTTCTGTGTAATAGTGGTACTGACATTGTTTCAGAGCACAAGATTCTGAGAAACCTTTGATTCAGACCTTATCATAGACAATTCAAATATATTTATATTACTGTCATCTATTCTACCGTTAGAGATATGCTCATTTTAGTAGTGATCGCTTCCATATGCCAGGTCATGTCAGGAAAATGTTTAGCCTGCTTGATTCAAATTGTTGTCACTCGAGTCATAAGCTTGACCTTTTGGTTACAGTATCGAACAATGTACATGATGTTATATGTTCTTAGGTCCATGCATCAAATATTCCAGAAATTTCTCAAACCTTTCATGGATCCTTTTCAGTAGGAGTTGAGAGGTGTAGCTGAATTCTTTTTGATGGGAAAAAGATAAGATAATGTTGAGTCTGATGGAAACTTTATTTATTCTAATACTAGTCACTCTATTTGATATTAATAGTACCTCCTGTAGTGCTCCACCATTTTTCAAACAGAATATGAATTGTTTTTCAGTAACATCTCAAAAATGAGCATGGCTGAAGAGAGGATGCTGATGGATATCAAAATAATCTAAAAGATAGGCAAAATGAGTACATCCCAAAGAAGTTAAAGATAGCTTCGAGGTAAAATGAAGATGACATGATTGAGAAGGTTTGTACATGTGTAGCGGAGACTAACAAGTGTGTGACTGGCTAGTGAGGCCTAGCTCACTCGTAAAGGGGAAGGAGTGGTTGTGGGGAGTCCCACGTTCAAGTCTTGGTTGCGGCTTGTGTTTCAGAAAAACAAGTGCACGACTTTTGAGTGATAGAATAGTTACTGAAGCAAGAAGATTGGACTATCCTGATTTTTCTTATACTAATAATTTGTTTATATAATGAAAGTTTGGTTTATGGCGACAAGCTCTGGTAATGTTTTCTTATTAGTTACTAAAATGAGGCGTATATTAGTAGTGTTGAAATTCAAGTTATTGGGTTACTAGATTAAGATAAAACTAATTACATTCGATCAGTAGATCCTAGATCATGTCACCATCCTTTTGTCACCATCCTTTTTATCAATATTTGGAGTGGTAATTGCCAACAATGAAATGAAAAAAAGGCTTTCGCATCTGAAAAGATTAAAAAACTAAGAATGAGAGAAAGAAAGGGAAGATAAGGAAGAAGGTCACTCCATATTTCCATTTTGAGGATAGAGGTAAGGATTTATTGGATTTATATGATATTTTTCATGCTTTTGTTTTAAGGAATGAAGAGAGAATCTAGTTTTTCATTATTTTCGATTTAGATTTAAACCTATTTACTTTAAAAGACTTTTGATTGATCATATACATTGATTAGTAAAGTGAAATTATATTTTATGTTTTAAAATCTTGATGAATATTTCAAAGATGAGAAATATTTTATAGAAGAGAAAATGTGAGTTTTGTTCGACTAAAATTTGAGGAAGAAGATAAGTTATAAGCACACTGCAAAATTGTGTTCCACTAACATAAGATTTATAAATCGTGTCCTTCCTGAAATTCCAGTTGAACACTAAGATTTTAACACATCTCTACATGAAATTGAATTCCATTTTATGAATCAATGTATATGACCTAACAAAACTCTTTCAAAAGTTCACGGGTTTATATGTAATTCAAAGATAATGAAATATTAGATTGTCTCTTCATTCCTTCAAATAAAGTATGAAACAATCATATAAATCCTAGTAATAATTTCTTACCCTTATCCTCAAAAAGGAAATATAGTGTCAGCTTCTTTCTCTTTCCTTTCTTTTTCTTCTTCATGATTCATCTTTTCTTTCCGGCCGCTAACACATGTTCTTTTTTGAAAATATTCTTTTACATTCTAAATGATGTGCCCTTGACCCCTCTGGGTATCCATGTGATACAGTTTGGTAATAGGATCTCGTGGATGTATCTGATTTTATTTAAGTCCTAATCCAATAACTCAGTACTTTGAATTTTTTTAGTTATTATTGACATGCCCTCATTTCAGTAACCAATGACAAATCAGTTCAAATTTGTCTCCATATTGTAAACTTTTTTATCAAATGAATAATTCTTTAGTATATAAAACACTATATATTATATAGACTAGAGATAGATGTAAAAGAATATGGATTGAAGCAGGAAAATATGATATGCTAGTTATTGTAGCGGATGCATCGTTCCCATAGAGCTTGATGGAGAAAAAGGATTCACGTAGCCAATCCCATATTTGGGATTATTGTTTGTTCTATGTTGTTATTATTGTATTCATTAATCACAAACTTTGACTATCATGCCTTTTCAGGAAAATGTTTTAGTAGTTGGCTACAAAGAAACATCAACAGTGATCTAGTACTTCAATTTCGGCATATAAATATATGATGCAACACGAGTTCAACTTAAAATGAATGCTTGGATTTAACCTAGAGACAAAAAATGAGTTGCGGTACCAACTACAGTAATCACGGGTGGGAAAAAAGAAAAAACATATTTTAGGTTTTTAAAAGAATTTTATTTGGTTTAGAATTTTTGTAGCATATCAATAAAGGTATTTCATTTTTGACATTTCTTAGGAAATTAAGTTAAATCGAATCTTTTGAAAGATTTAATTAGGTTTCTTTTTAATTAGGGTAAATTTCACTAAGTGCGCTTGTGTTTTTGGGGTTTCTTAGATAAACTCCCTATTTTATTTTTCTCTCTCACGAAGCCCCCTCAAGTTTTAAAGTTCTACCTGCGTTGGTAGAAATTATAAGACAATTTTACCCCCTTATGTTGTGGTTACTGGGTTATAATTTCTACTGGCAGGTTTAATGATTCAACCCAATAAGAAATAGGTTTATACCCTTTCATCTTCTTTGTCCACATCTACCTAACCCATGAACTCATCATCTCTTATCACTAGCCTGTGAACTCATCATCTAATTCTACCTTTAACCCATGAACCCACCATCATCCTACTTACCCAACCCCTAATCCTTTCTCTAATCCATGAACCCATCATCTCCTCATTCAATAAAAGTAAGGTTGGAAATTTCACTTTATTACCTCATGGGTAGGGCATGGATATGGAAAATCTGAAATCGACATAACTCGCTACCAGTCATAAGAGGCATATTACGCAAAAACTGGAATTTTACCCAATTACCCGGTCTCGAATTGGACACGAACCGATCCAGAAGAACTAGATTCGGTCCCAGATATTCATGGGTAGGGTATGGATGTAGAAAATCCAAAACTGACCCGACCACTTACCAGCCCTAAATAAAAGTTCAATCTAAAGCTCGAGCCGGAGCTAGGCTTGAACTAGAAATAGGGCTTGATCCAGTACCACTTCAGTCAGAGTCAAGTCTTCTTGTCCGGCAGAACATCATCGTCGATTGAGCTTTTTATGTTGAAATTGCCAAATGGGTATGACCCCTTTCAAGTCCTTTAAACGAAGATGTCTTATAATAGGTAGGGATTTGTTGTAGTCAAGTGCAATAGAAGTCAGTTCGAAATGATTCGGACAATGATTAACATCGAGTCAAGTTTATTAGTTCGAGGTTTTCATGTTGTCTCATTTTAAAACTGGACGACGAGTTTTCTTCCACTAGGGGAAATTTGATGTTGCATAAATTCAACTTAAAATGAACGCATGGATTCAACCTAGTGAGAAAAAAAGGAAAAAGAAACATGAGTTAAAAACACATTTTTAGGTTTTTTAAAGATTTTATTTAATTTAAATTTTCTAGCCTATCAATAAAGACATTTCCTTTTTGATATTTCTTAAGCATAAGTTAATAAAATATTTTGATTTGATTAGATTTCTTTTTTTATTAAATTTAGTTTTTTAGAAAAGATTTTTCCAAATCTTTTAGATTTATTTAGGATGTATTATTTGGGAAACAAATTTATTTAGTTTCTTAGGCATTAAGTCATCTTTTCTTTGGCCTTAAATTGGGGTTTTGTTATAAGTGGAGATATTTTCTTTTCATGTAATTAGTTTATGAATTTATGAGATCATGATTCAATATTGGCATAGGGTGATGCCATTTTTCTTGGTGGTATGAGGCTATCAACTCTCGTGTGGTGTAAAGCCATCTTTTATCTTTTATTCTTTTTTATTGATAAGCTGGGTTATTATTGGGTTATTGGGTATTGGGTTGTTTTCCATATACCCGTCTTGTCTTCTATATATATGTTGTATCTTTTCTTGTGAATAAGATGCTTTTCCTATTAAGGGTTTCTACTTTCTTACATGGTATCAGAGCTAGGAAAACCCTGATCCTCAAATTCACCTCCTCAAATCTCTTCCTTTCCTCAAATTTCTTCTTCCTTTACCCCACCATCAACCTCCCAAGATTTCCTTTCCTCAAATACCTCCTCCAAAGAGTTGTCGCCCTCTCATAGGCCTCCAACAGTGCCACGGACCCCTCCAGAAGCATCCAGCAGTGCCGCCGACCCCTCCAGAAGCCTCCAACAGTGCCGCCAGCACATCCTGAGACTTCCAATAGTCCTGTAGAGGTATTGGATTGTGCTGCCGCCCCCGGAATCAGTTTTTGGATGCTGTTTTTGATTCTCTTCCTGCTTTATAAACCCTTTTCTTTGAGATCAGATCTGTTTCCTGCATAAAAAATGAGTTTTTTAAATCTGATCTGGTTCTTTTGATGCTCTACAGGCCGTATATGGTGAGATCAGATCCGTTTACTACATAAAAATCAGATTTTGATATCTGCTCTGTCTATTTGGATGCTCTACAGGACTTTTTTTTTTGTAGCTACATTGTTTCCTTGATGCTTATCTGACGATCTATGCTTTCATCTACTGAGTTGCTTCCTTCTCCCTTACTGGCTGTTCATCCTACTACTTGTTGATTTCTGGTACCTTATTTCTTCAATACTGGCTGTTTACTGCTACTACTGGCTATCTTTCTGGTGATTTCTCTGACTGGATATAATATTTGAGACTATGAGTTCATCCTCCATTATGACCTCTTCGATGGTTGAAACTTTTGTCCCAAGACAATGTTGGGGTCTACCGTGAAGTTGAATGGCTCCAACTACCTATTATAGGCGCAGGCGTTCCGCATATTCATTGACGCTCAGAACAAATTGGCTCACCTCCTACAGCCTCTACTTGCTGATATGGATCCCATATATGTGACTTGGCTTACTGGAGATTATTCTGTGATGACATGACTTCTTAACAGACTGGAGGCGATTAGCGGTAGTGTCATTTTTCTGTCTGTTGCTAAAGACATGTGGGATGCACTGAAAGTGATGTATGAAAATGAGAAGAATCCCTCGAGGGTGTTCGAGATTTATGAGTGCCTGTTTGAGCTCAAACAGGGAGACAAATCTATGTCTGAGTTCTTGGCGAACTCAAAGGTCTGATTGATAAGTTAGAGATGCATCAACTGTCTGTTACTGATGTGGTGACACTGAGAGGGTGTCGTCAGGATCTCGCAGTGTCAAAGTTTCTATCTGGTTTGAGTCTTACACTAAGATCTCAGGTGCGGGGTCAGATTATGGGAGAAGATAGTATTCCCACGTTGACTACCACTTTCTCGAGAGTTTTGCGAGTATCTATTGGAGCTGATGTTTTCTCTGCACCTTCCATTGAGCAGTCTGCTATGGTTTCTGGACGTAGTTGTGGTCGTAGTCGTGGTCGCGATTTTGGAGAACGAGGACGTGAATTTGTTGGAGGTGGACGTGCCCTGCATGGAGGCAGACAGAGCGCCTCCGAGAAAGGTTACCGGCAATGCAGACACTGTGGACACAGTAATTATATCTCCGAGAAGTGTTGGGAGAAATTTGGTCGACCTAAGTGGGCACAACTATCTGAGTTTGCTTCTTCTGCTCCGTGTAGCATTCCTCAGGACTATTCATCTACTTCCCCCGCTATTCTTGGATCTTTCATGGTTGTACTGACACGGGAGGAGTATGATTGACTTCGGCAGCTAGAGTTTCTCAGAACAATCTTTCAGCAACTTATGCATCTGCTTCAGGTATGCACACCTATACTATCTCTCCTCAAAAGCCCTGGATAATAAACTCTAGAGTCTCATCCCACATGACAGATATTACACAAAAGTTTGTTTCCTTAAATATGTTCACTGCCCACCCTCTGTTAAAATTGTTGATGGTACTCATTCACCTGTACTAGGCAATGTGGTAGTTCAGGTTACTCCATCCTTGACCCTTACTGATGTCCTTTATGTTTCACGATTCCCTGTTAGTCTCTTGTCTATCAGTCAACTTACTAAACAAAATAACTGCAAAATAATGTTTTCCCCTTCTCATTGTGTGTTTCAGGACCGTCGACTAGGAAGGGGATTGGTTCAAGGCATGAGCGAGGAGGCATATACTATTTGGACGAGTCACGATCGAGTGACCCTTACGGGCTGGGTTGCAGGTCAGCCTGATTCGGTTTTACTGTGGCACTGGCGCCTGGGTCATCCTTTGTTACAAAATATTCGGTCTGTTATTCTTGTTGAGCCCTCTATCTCTTCTTTAGATTGTATCTTGTGAGGAGGTAAGCATTATCGTGCTGCCTTTCCGAGTAGAATCAATAGTCGTAGTAGTTCTGCTTTTGAGTTGGTGCACTCTGATGTTTGGGGTCCTAGTTGTATGCCCTCTATTAAGAGTTTTAGATATTTTCTACTTTTTGTTGATGACTTCTCTCGCATGACGTGGTTGTATCTCCTAAAAGAGAGGTCAGAAGTATCCAGTGTAATTGAGTCTTTCTTTAATGAAATAAAAAATCAGTGTTCTACTTCTATTCGTGTGCTTCGTACTGACAATGCCCTGGAGTATGTAAAAAAGGATGTATCTAGTTTTTGTTCAAAAAATTGCATTATTCATCAGATCTCTTGTTCTCATACATCCCAACAAAATGGCCGAAAGAAAACATTGACATATTCTGGATGTTACTAGAACCTTAATGATCCATATGAGTGTTTCGAAATATTTATGGTCTGATGATGTGTTAAGTGCTTGCTATATAATTAATAGGATGCATTCTCTGTTCTCAATAAAAGATCTCCATTTTCTCGTCTCTATGCTAATAAAACCCTCTTCTCCATGACTCCCCGTGTTTTGGATGCACTTGTTTGTTCAAGACTTGTCTCCTGGACTAGATAAGTTATCTCTAGATCTATAAAGTGTGTATTCGTTGGGTATTCTAGAACACAAAAAGATACCGATACTATAATCCCTCTACCAGAAAGTATCTGATGTCTGCTGATGTCACATTTTTTGAGTCTGTTCTATATTTCTCTACACAGGTTCCTGTCACCATTTCTGAGACTGTTCCTCCTTCACTATCTGTGACATTGTCTACACCTGCTTCTACTGTTTCTTCGCCAGTGCCGCTAGCAGAAACTGAAGATCCACCTGCATCAAAGCCAGTTCGGGATTTCAGATATGTTTACACTCATTGCCCAAAGGTTCATGCCTCCGAACCAATTCTGGCTAATCCCTCTCCGGTGGACGGTCCTCCACTATCAGCTTCTACCTCTGATCTTGATATTCCTATTCTCCTTCGAAAATGTAAATTGTCTTGCATTGATAACCCTATTTCTAATTTCGTCTCTTATGATAACCTAAATCTTACTTTTCGCCCGTTTGCTCTCTTTTTGTCTTCTGAGTTTATACCAGGTCTTATACAGAGACTTTATTGGTACCTGCCTGGAAACATGCTATGGATGAGGAGATGGAAGCTCTTGCTTCTAGAAGAACTTGGGAGTTGGTTTCAACACCAACAGATGCGGTGATTATTGATTGTCGCTGGGTCTTTACTCTAAAGTACCGCTCAGATGGATCTGTGGATAGATACAAGGTCAGGCTCGTGGTCAAATGTTATACTCAGACATATGACATCGACTATTTTGAAACGTTCTCGCCAGTTGCCAAGATGAATTATATTAGGATTCTGTTCTCTATTGCTGTTAACTTGTCATGGCCATTGTTCCAGCTGGATGTCAAGAACACCTTCTTATATGGGGATCTTCAGGAGAAAGTGTATATGGAGCAACTTTCAGGTTATGTTGCTCAGGGGGAGACTAAAGTCAGTCGTCTAAAGAAGGCTATTTATGAACTCAAGCAGAGTCCAAGGGTGTGGTTTGAGAAATTCAGTCTTACCATTTCTGGTATTGGCTTTTGCCGATGTCATTCAGATCACTCTGTCTTCGTTCGGTGCACAAGGCCTGACATTGTAGTTCTGGCTATTTATGTTTATGATATTTTGCTGACTAGGAGTGACTCAGGTGGGATAGTAGAGACTAAGATGTATCTCATGCGTCATTTTGTGACCAAGGACATGAGACGTCCAAAATACTTTCTGGGAATTGAAGTTGCATATCAAAAACACAATGTACTTCTTTTCTGGCGAAAGTATGCTCTGGATATTCTTGAGGAAGCAGGAGTTTTGGAATGCAAATCTGCTACCACTCCAATGGAAACCAATGTAGATTTATGGTTTGATAGTCATACACTTGATGATCCAGGAAGATATAGTATGTTGATTGGGAAGTTGATTTATCTTACGGTTACTAAGCCAGATATTACCTTTGCTATGGGGGTACTAAGCAAATTCATGCATCAACTTAAAGAGATTCACTGGTTAGCTGCGATGAGGATTCTGGCTTACATTAAGAGTTGTTCAGAAAAAGGTTTGGTGTACAGGAAACATGGGCATGTACATTTCTGGATATTCGGATTCAGGCTATGCCTGTGACCGAGGAGATATGAAGTCTACCACTAGGTATTGCACCTTTATTGGAGGAAATCTGGTGACTTGGAGGAGCAAAAAGTAAGATGTGTCTCGCTCGAGTGCAAAAGTTGAGTATAGAGGTATGTCTCATACAACATGTGAGATGATGTGGTTAAAAAATCTACTGATTGAGCTTGGTTTCAGACAGACTGAGCTCATGCCTATGCGTTGTGATAATCAATCTGCCATCTACATTGCCCAAAATCCTGTATTCAATGAAGGATCAAACATATTGAGATTGACTGTCATTTTGTCAGAGATGCTTGGACAAAGAAGATGGTTACATTCCAGTTCACATCATTTTCAAAGCAGTTGGCTGATCTCCTCACCAAAGCTGCATCACCTCAGGTGTTTTCTAACCTATGTTACAAGTTGGGCTTGTTAGATCTCTATGCTTTAGCTTGAGGGGGAGTATTAAACTGGGTTATTATTGGGTTATTGGGTATTGGGTTGTTATCCATATACTCATCTTGTCTTCTATATATATGTTGTATCTTCTCTTGTGAATAAGATACTTTTCCTATTAAGGGTTTCTACTTTTCTACATTTATATTTTTTTTTATCTTTTTGCTTCCCTTGTGTGTGCTCTCTGCATTGAACCCCATCAATATAGCGTATACTTGTTTAATGTTCTGTGCCTCATCCTTTTCTTGCAATCAAGAAATTGTTATATGTTGTCGACTTTGAAACTCAATGTTTATGTTTTGTTTTGAATGATGGCTCTGTTGCTTTGTACAACATAGTTGTCAAGTATCTTCCTATCGGATGAAAAAAACGCCATCAAGCTGTTATTCTGAGTAAAGGGAATAAAAAGTCAAAACAGTTCTTGGATTGTTCCTTCTAATGATACTTGTACTTAAAGCCATACTACAAATTTGACCTGTTTATTACACATAACTGTGGTGATTGACAAATATCAATTAAACTGTTGTTGTCTTGCACTTTGCCCTTGTACAAAATTATTTTCCAAAGTTCTTTTAAATAGCCACTGCTCTGTTACATGCATTATATTTACTATGATTTTTTTAATATTGAATCAATGTTTTAGGCATGAATCATGATTAAATGGCATACATTGAGCAGTCGTTGTGTGGTAACTATTCAGTCATTTTTTGTTCACATATAAATCATAAAGTTTTTAATGTAGGGTTGTTGAGCTTGAAACATGGGAAAATTGACTATGATTCTCCACTTAGTTGTTATCTTGGGGTTAAACAATAAAGATTACTTGTAGTTTCCATGCAAGATCTTAGGTCCATGTCCCAAACTGTCGAGCATTTGTTCAACTATTTGGGGCTGGCTTTAAAACACACTGTTCTCGTTAAGCACAAAATGTTGTTTGAGGAGAAGCCTTCATTTTTTCCAAAAATCTGTCAGATCTTAGTCATTGGGACATGAACCAGTTAAAATTTCAAAGGGTGAATAATGATTAGGAATAAAGTAATGGTGGTTCATTAGTGAAAGTGTGGTAGGAAGTGTTAAATCAACCTTTTTATAATGGAATATGTGGTTCCAACTGTACATACATACATACATACATACAGACATGCACGCATAGACTTGGCTACTGCCGCATATATTTGGATCTAAATCTTTCCCATTCAAAATCAGTGTTAAGCCATTCAAACTGAAGATGCACTCTTTTAAATTTGATCCACACTATTTAAAGTGCCTAAACTTGAAACCAAAATTCTATAATTGTTAAACATGGTTTTAAATATCATTCGATTCCTATATATATCTGCAATATTGTATAGGGTAACCCTATAGCTATGATTGAGTCAAGGCTGATATTGCCAATGTTGTTGATATTGACGACCTGTATTGATACTAAAACCATTGTTCAATACCAGATACTGGTACCAAGATTTTAAAACATGTTCTACGGAGCTTGTGGGCATAGAATTGACGACTTAAATAGGCAATTGGTGTGTAGAATGTTTGAGATCTGACAAAAAATGGTTTATAAATATTTTTAAGTGTTTGGATCATGTTCAAAGATGGTTGGATCCAGAATCTGTCTGCCTAAAATAATAGACTAAGCAACATGCTACTTTTGGCCATTCATATTTTATGTCTAATTCATGCATGGTCAAAAAATTTAAAAACACTTGATTTTTGGTATTTTGGTACTTTGAATGATGTAGATGAACTTTAATGGAGTGAAATTTGAATGTCCTCACAATGAATTGGAAGGATTCGGCTATAAATTCTTGTGGAAGTATCCAAGTCTATCCCATACAAATAATATGATTATGATTATAATCTTTCCTCATGCCCCTATGTTCTACTTCTTTTCTTTTGAAATTATCATGTTATATCTCTGTTCTATTTTGTTTATGTCCCGTTTCCATGTCTGTGCTTCTTAGAGTATCATTGCAATCTTTCTTGAAAGGTACAACTGAAATGGTCATCCTTTTCCTTTATAGGTCAAATGATCATATACTGGTTTGTACATGTTAGTTTTGCTTTCAAATTTCTCTTGTTTGGGGATCACACTTTGTTCTTCACCATGTCCTAACGATAATGAATGTATTCTCTACATCATGAAGATTTACCCTATTTCTAGTGATTGCTAAAGTGTACCACACTTAATAACGCCACACAAATGCATGATGCAGGGTACAACAAGAGTCATCTGATGGTGCTGAACGGAATCGCTTTCTTGTTAACTATGTTGATTATGCTTTTGATGACTTCAGCGGTCGGCAAGCACCCGTCTATCCTGGCTTATCGACTGTGTGGGGAAGTCTGGCTCGGAGCAAGGTTAAACATTAAGTTTTCTTTCTTGAGTGAAATTTCTTGTATGTTTTATCCTGGTTTTTTTCCCCTTCCTTTTCCTTTTTGATGAATGCATTAGACCTTTTCAGAATCTACAACAAGAATGCTAATATTTCAATATATGTCAAGTTGTTAATTAATATGATTTGAGCGACATGGATTGGGTGTCACTTTGGAAACATGGGTACATGTATGAGACATGAGACCAAGTCTTTCATGCGTGCGCGTTCGCGCGTGTTTGTTTTCCTCTTTTTTCTTCTTTTCTTTTCTCTGAGTTAATATATTTGTTAGGCGAATTTTGTGTGCATGCGTGCGCGTGTGCTTGTGTGTGTGCGTGCACGCGTATGTATGTGCCATAACTGTTCTGTAGTGTTATGTAATCCCATGTTTAGATAAGACTTTGAAGTTATTTCACTCCGGCTCAAGCGGCTTCGGAAATGACCGAAATCAATGTATCGTTTCCCTTTCCTGTCCATGTTTTTCTGTATTAGTCCCTTTACCATGTGCATGATGCTTGTAGTTCACTCAACAGTTTAGTTCCCTGAACAATGGGGAACTCAACAGTTTAGTGACCTTCAGAAGTTAACCTTTTTGAAATGGGATCTTGTGGAGTTTTTGATGGCTTTGTAGCAGGCTAAGTGGAACATTTGATATTGCCGGTGGCAGGCTAAGTATAACAGTTTAGTTCGGCTATGGTGAGTTGACTGCTTCCATAATGACCCTTGACCTTGAGGGGTTGGCTGTTTTAAATTGGGATCTGTAAGAGTTTTTAATGGCTTAATAGCAGGCTCAGCTGAATATTTCCTTTCTATAAGATCTATTGAGATATTTGAATTGACTGCTTAAATTTTAACAATTATTGTATTATACTTGTACCCCTCTTGTGAAAGGGTCCTCTTGACCTTTCTTTAACCTCCGTGTTCCTTTAATATTTAGGCCCAGCTACAACAATGTCATACACACGTGCTAGAGTGGTATTATCAGGATTCCATGCTTTATAAATAAGGTGTACATTATATGTCATCTCTTAAACTATGAGCTCCAAGCTTTCAATCACCTTTATTGATCTTCAAACCAAACCTGTAGTGGTTGCTTATGATATATAGGACACTTCCCCAAGTTCCACCAGCCAAAAATTGGCATGTCTAACATCTGTACACATTACTTGTGTCCGTCCCTATGTTGCACGGACACGGACACACCAAAACGGATTCGACATGACACCCCAATATGCGTATTTGACATGCGTGTTCGACACGACACAACTCCACATTTAAAGTGTTCGTGCTACCAAGGTCCATCCTTGTCTCATACTTAAGATGTAGTATTTTATCCCGCTTTTGACAAAAGCTAATTTTTATAGATTGTTTTAATAAAATTAGATTCTTTCATATATGAACAAATATATTTATACAAGCCAAATTTACATGTTTAGGAGTACATATATAAGTCTGGAATTTGTACATTTCCATGTTCACCAGCCGGTGTCCGTGTGGTTCTTGTCAGTATCTATATTTAGGTTTTAGGCCACAAATTGACTTAAACAGGGTGCTATAGTTTCCTTAAACTGCAAATTTTGCTAATTACCCTACGTATTGAATGCTTGACTTGATTTTCTTTTCTCTTCTGCTTTTAACCCTTTAACATCTAAAATACTGTGCTGACAGATAGTCGGTCTTAGGCTGAACTCACATTAGTTGAATTTTACACCCACATAAATTTTTAGAATCAGTGGCTTAGCTGTTTAGAGCTTGTTGGACTGTTCTGAAGGTTGCACGCACTAATCTACATCAGACTGCAGCCTCGGTCATTTCTAAAGGGCCAATTGGGCCTAGATCTTATGATTAGCTATGTTTATTATTTGTTGGAGCATCCATCTCTGTTAATATAGCATTGACCCTTGAAGGCTTTGAACAACAACAAAATAGATCTCTCACGTTAGGCATTCATTTATTGGCTCAACACGCATGAGTCAAATTTTATTGCAGTAAGTTGCAAATCAGCTTCGTGGGGACAATATCTACATTTTCCTTAACTTTTACCTTATATACTCTGTAGGATTTGATACGGAGCCCAATAAGGCTCTGGGACATATGCTTTACCCGATCAGCTTGCCAAATCTTAATGAATAATACCTGGTTATCGTGGTTACATGGTTACATAAATAGCAACATCCAAATACACAGGTAAACATAATGGAATCCCCCCCCCCCCCCAAACCAAACCAAACCAAAACCCAAAAAAAAAAATTAGATTTTTATGACCATCTATACCTATCACTATCCGAATGTAAACTTGGTAGCTTTAGATGTTGACTTTCAGAAACTACGCCTGCCTTTTATTTTTATTTATTCAGAACTGCCTGCATCTTTCTCTTCCGCCTCTGAAGTGCCGATGAACTGGAGTACCTTCATTTAGTGCTAAGAGCGTCTCTCCCCATCACTGAAAAAGAAGTTGAGAATATTCGAAGTAAATAATCTAAAGTTCTGATTACCAAAATTTTTCTTCATTATACCAACTATTAAAATGATAATGAAACAAATAATTGAAATGTGATAGTTCTATATTTTTAATATTTTTGTTATGATAATTTAATTGGTAATATATGTATGTATGTATGTGTGTATGTGTGTGTGTGTGTGTGTGTGTGTGTATTTAGGTTTTGATTGTTTTTATTTCTCTGATATATGTTCCATGGAACATTGGTGAATACAAGGTGTTTGGAAAGTATGTACCTTGAACTTTTATTTTATAATCACTTTATTAAAGTCCCTGCCATTGCACCAAACTCCGAAGTTGAGGTGAGGGTTTAGGTATTTAAATTTTAACACGCTTCTTGTTGCAGGCAAAAGGATATCGCGTTGGGCCAGTTTATGATGATGTTTTGGCAATGGCATGGTTCTTTTTAGAGCTTGTTGTGAAGTCAATGGCTCTAGAGCAAAGTCGCCTCTTCTACCACAATCTTCCACTAGGTATTTTTCA